>JAHLSL010000059.1:69183-127560 GCA_025920805.1 Petroica traversi
CCTGCGGCGGGGCCGCCTCCTCCTTGTTGGGGCTGCTGTCTGGGCTCTGCTCCGACACCTCCTGCACCGGCGAGAACTGGCACAGCTTGCTGCCGCCCTCCAGGGCAGCTGCGTGTTTATAGTACTCCAGCGTGTCCTCGGAGGAGGCGAAACCCTGCACCGATGCGGTCACAGAGCTGCTGCTCGCTGAGTAGGACACGGATTTGATATCCAAGGAAAAGGAGCGCTTCAGCCGCTTGCTGTCTTCCAGCTTGTCCAGGGAGACGTGCAGCCCGTTCATGCCCTGCAGCAGTGGGCCGTCCTCCGGCGAGGCCAGGTGCCCGTCCGCGGCCTTGGGCTCCAGCTGCTCCGAGGAGAGGCAGAGCTGGCTCACGGAGAGGCTGCCCTGCCCCGCTTCCAGCACCTGCTCGCTGCTCTTCTCCAGGTGAAGCAGTTTCAGCTTGCTGATGTGGCCAGGCTGACTGCCCTGGTTCTTGATCTTCTTCTCGAAGTCCAAAAGCTGGCCCAGGAAGTTGAAGTTGGGAGAAATGGTCGGCCTCTTTTCTTTCACAAATCTATTAAGAGGGGACAAGCAAACAAGGATTATTTCAAGAACCTGCTGCTCAGGTATAAGATAACTCTAAACTGAGTGTTGTGAATGTCTACAGCCTGTTCTTAACTTGAACTAAGGTTCAATCAAGCATAAGTAACTTGAGGATGGAGTTTTTAAAAAGGCAGTTTAAAGCAAAATAATGCTTGCTGCATGCTCTCAATTGTCTCTGTAGCTTAAAGGTGGCTAAAAAGTGTGGGAGGAAGGAAAGATTTTACCTCTTCATGATGTCCCCAAGTGATTCAAGTGAATAATTTTCCTTATTTACTTCACCACTGGGATCTTTGCTACCTTAATTTCTGAACACAGTCAAGAACTCCCGGAGTTTTGCATGAACAGCACTTGAGCTTTAGCCAAGAGACCACTTCCCATGGTATACAGAGTGGACACCTTCCCCACCATTCCAGTGACATCACATCTTCCTGTCACCTTTCTCATGTCACTACTGCTCTGCCTACCCTGTTTGTCATTGTCACGCAAGATAGAGAGCCCTAGTACATTCTGACCTTGTCCAGCAATGCCAGCAGTTTCTACTGCAAGCTATTATTGACCACTGATGTCATGATCAAAACCAGAAAGGTGCAAATGCAGCATTAAACCAAAAACCCTCTCTCACGCCCTGCAAGTGTTCAGCAGTAAGTGTTCAGGATTGCCAAATCTCCAGAAGAGCTCACCTACTTTGGGGTGCTGTAGGAAGCAGCCTGGCACAGGTGTGCCAATCCACTCATGCACTGAAAGTGTAATGGTACTGAAAATGTTTTGCTGAACCAGGATTCTAAATATATGAAAGACTTGTATGACATGATTTCTACTATTTATTTCAAAGTTAAATATAAAGACATATTTCCCACCTGTCTGATTTGCAATGCAGATAAGTAAGTACTTCGCTTCTAACGGGCTGCAAAATGGAGTTGCCCAAATCCCTCCTCCTCCAGTTTTGCATTTTGGGTTTTTTTTTTTTAAGATACATTCCTGGAACTATAATTAACCAGATGACAAGATAATTAAGAAGGGAAGAAACCTGAAGGAGCTAAATCTAGTACAAACACACATATAAAGTGTCAGTGGGTAAATTAAATTCTATTAAAAATAAAACCTGTCTGGGGAAGTGTACAGAAGATGAGTGTGCAGTCACTAAAAGCAGTGTGAGAAAAATGAAAAGGTGTAAGTGTGCGTGTGTGTACATACTAGCACATGAAAAATGTCAAAACTTGCATTTTTTATTACTATTTCTTTTAATTTGCCAAAAAAACAAACAATACTAGGAGTAGTCAAGCTGCCACTATGACCTGGAATATCAGTTACACAAGCTGATAGTGGAAACTTTCACCATGAAGTGAAACACTGGCAAATTGAGAAAAATACTGAGTCTCCTCAGGAGAAATTCTGTAGTTTGTCCTCTTAGCATTTGATGTGAAGGTTTTTAGCAATTTCTTCCCAGACTATGGTCTTTGTTAATTTTTTTCCAGTCAAAGTTAATTATACTTGGATTGATTACTTAGCAAGGTCCTTCTTGCCTGTGTTCTGGTAGCCTCCCAAACACTCTGTCCTTTCTTCTTTCTCCTCATCTCCACTTTCTCCTTTCTCTTCAAAATACTGGGCAGTCACAAATTTAAAACTAGAATTTTTAAAACTGAAAAGAGTAGGGAAAGGATCCCGAATCCCCTGACAAGTTTTTAAAGCTTTGCAAGCTTTTTCATCTCAAAATACACACTACTTTTTCCAACTGGAAAACATGTATAATGTTTAATTCTTATCTTTATTTCTGTTAAATAGTCCATTATACAAAAGATTTTAGAAGTTTATTGTAGGATTTAACTCAGTGGGATTTGGTTATGAGGGTAAAATAGAAACGAGAGATCTCTAAAGATGGGTTTAGAGCATGGGAATTTATTGTGAAAGAGCGTGGGTGTGAGAGGCCTGCTGGGCTGCAAGACGCAGCTCAAAGCAGGCCAGAGAAAGAAAGAGGCAAAAAGAGAATAAAAAAAGGGGAGAGCAAAAAGGGCCAATTTGCCGTTTACAATACAATAAATCATCTTCTCTGTTGAATATTCTAATTCTCTTTAACCAATCTGAAACAAGCTACAAACTCTACAACATTTACATACAACCAATAAGAATCATCACATTACCATACAGGGTTATATTTTAAACCTTAAAAAACTGCTTTTTGGAATCTCCTACCAGGCAGGTATGGTTTGTTCTGACCTTTGGACCTGCCTAGGCAGAGGGTATAGTTCTATCAAGAAGGAGGATTACCTTCAGTCAGCTACACCATTGTTTCTTAGTTACTCTTCAACTCGAACCTTGTCTTCATCTCAATTTCGACTATACTTTCCATATTTCCAGCATCTTTTGCAAGGTAATCATATCTATAAGGCTTTCCTATTTCATCTTCCCCAACAGTTTATTTCTTTGACTTTCATTTCAAGTAATAGTATCACCTTTTTATTTTTGTAATAAGGTCAGACAAACATTTTATCTAATTACTTCCACTAATTCAAAGAAAACTATTTTTCTTTTAAGCTTGGCCAGCAAGAGATCCCAAAGCAATGAGAGAAATGTTCTGCAGATGATTCTCCCTGAGCCACATCCAAGGAAATATAACAAAATATAATCTAAATTTCACAGCAGTTACTCGGCATATACAGTACAAAGAGAAAAAGACAATGTGATTAATCCTTCACACTCTGTTCATGCTTCTGATTAAGACAGAAATTAGAATTTTATGCAGAGATTTCATGGAGGAATTTAGAGGCTCCCTGAAGAAGTCCCAGAAGTGTATGCATTTCAGAAGCGTTTAATTCTCTACAGCTCTGCCCTCAGCCACTACAGCCTGAGGCCAGGCAGGTTTTTTCACTGAGCCCGCACCTTGAACAGTATTTATCCACATCTACTGTAGTTCATGCCTCTTATCTGTACCAGGATAACTGAGTTTTTAGCTTCTTAACCAAACCTATTCCATGTTGAAATTCCTGCACAACACCAAGCATAGTGTTCCATAAGGGTTAGGGTTTCCATAAGGAAACGTGGAAAACGTCTCAACACAGCAGGAAAGAAGGGTAGCTCAGGCACCTCTTACATGCAGTGTTTTCAGTGCTCACAAAACCACATTTAACAGCTTAAAAGTTCCTGTGGAAATCACACTGCACATGACAATATCCCATGTTCATCTCTCTGTCCTCATCCCTGTTTTAGGGATGGTGGTAGCAAACACACAGGTGATTCTAAGGGGCTCCCCTCCTCCTGCTCCAGGGCAATTTTTCAGATTGGTTCTGCATTACTCCTTACAGTGATGCACCAGCTGTGCAAGGGAGCCCATCAAAAAGAAAATCATAATTTCTGTACAACATAACAATGCAGTTGGTTAAATTAAATACAAAAGTTGTGGTAAATGGCAACCAAGCCACCTGGAATACAGGAAAGTGTTCACAATCCAAGCAGAGAAAAAATGGGACCGGTAAATGAGGAAAGGGAAGGGGTCTCCACAAATATTACCAAATGCCACAGAGATGTGATGCTTCAAAATACTTTCTCCCAGTTTTTGGTTGACTTCAATAGCTACAAAGAAGCTTTCTCCATTCCTGGGCATTTCACTTGCAGGCAGTTCTTTGTGAGAACTACCAAACACCAAACTGCAGGAGACAGACCCAGCCCTAAGTGTGGCTCTAAATACCCTCAGTTCTCTCTTCAACCCTGACCATTCTGCTCTCCCTGTGGCTCACAAAATACTGGCACATGTGTGCCAGAGCTATTTGTTTGTACACACAGGAACGGTGCTCCCACCATAACACTCCCTAACCACGAACTGCTCCTCTGCAGCAGGATGGAGAGGAGAATTGGAAGCACAAAAGGTAAAGATCATGGGTTGAGATAAGAACAATTTACTGGAAACAGCGATGAGATAAGGAAATGAACAGTAACAGTACTATAGTAATGACAGAGAAAGAGGTGAATGATTCACACCATGTGGAAACCCCACAGAACCCGACCCTGCCCCAGAAGGGACCCTTCCCCTGCTCCAAGCAGTGACAGGAGGTGACATAGAATAACCTCCAGGTCCTGGCCACGCCCCACCTGGCTACTGCAAAAATTAACCCTGTCCTGGCTAGAAGCAGAACAAGACACATACATTGAACAGGCAGTTTACATTCTATGTATTTGTCTGGTTGGATCAAAAACCATTTTGCAGTGGGCAATTAATATTAGCTGTGTAGTATCTATTCAATACCATTAATTTTTTTTCTGGAGGAAACCTGTACTTAAAGCAGAAGTGTGGCCAGTGAAATACCAGATAAAATGACTGCTTCTACCCTTGGTCACAGAGCCTTTTGTCATCCACCCTAAAACAGGGCAACAGGCACAAGAGTTAGTAGGAAGGGAATGTTTGTCCCTACCTGTAGGCTTCATCCAAGGACATATCCATTCTTTTCATGATGTATGCAATGGCAATTGTGGCAGAGCGAGATATCCCAGCTAAACAATGCACCAACACACGGCCATTGGATGCTTTTGCTTTTTCTACATGGCAAAAAAAAAATTGGCAACTGTCAAACTCAGCAGCATCATACTGGGATGAAAAGTTTGCAAAGAAAGCAGTGTTACTGAAAATTATTCAAAGCTTCCAAGTGAACTGCTAATTGCAAATCTCACGGAAGCTTGAAACAAAACTCACTTATTTTCTCTAGCACTGTGTAGTAGCATTGAGTATAGAAAAAACATTACTAAACACAGGAAACATCCTGCAGTCACAGCATAGCTCATTTTAATGTGCACATAAACAGCCATATTTAGATATCTGGGAAAGGTGATTGTTTCTATTTTTTTATACAAGTAAAAAGCAAGCATTCACAATGGAACACTTTGGCCAGTTCAAATCTGGCTGGTTCACATCTCAAAGGTAAAGACAGAAGGTGTGTGTCCAAGTTTCTAATCCACTCTCTGCAGACTCATATCGGGCATCTACCAAGCTGCCTGTAAGCAGCTCTGAAGTGTCTTTGTTCTGTAATGCTGGGACATGCAGTGGCAGACTCTCCCCACTTTTTGGTCCTGTGGGTAAAAAGTGATGCTGATTGTGTCCACAGATCCATAGATCTTGAGAGTACTTTCACACCACCCAGGGAGCACTCGGGGCTTCCCCAGCCAAAAGAGCATGGCAGACACACAGAGCAACCCGAAAACTGTTTGAAAGAGAGAATTAAAATTTTCTACTCACCTATAAAATCGACTGATTTATCCAGCCAAGGCAAAATTTTTTCACAAAAGCTGTCATTCACAGGCACTCTGAGGAAATGGGATTCTGGAATAAAATCAGGCTTTGGACAAGTATTGCTGGCATTCAGGACATAGCCAATGTCATTCTGCTGCATCAGCTCCTAGGAAAGAGAGGAAGATTAAGCCTAGAGAAGTCAAATAGTACTTTTGGCACATTACAAAGACCAAACTGAAATTTGTGTTGGAATTGCTCTAGCTGTGTAAGGGACATTTTTCTGGGAAAAAGACAACTCCTCAGCTTTGAATTATTTAAACAACTTCTAATGAGACGTCCAGTGTGTCCAAATAACATATGGGCTGCAAATCCCATAAAAATGAAGTTAACAAAGAAAAAAGTAATGGTAGAATACCTTCTGCTATTCTGAAGCATCACTTCCAAGAGAATGAACTTTTTCCTACTTTGGTTTCAATTCTCAGCTTGCAAGCTGACAACAAACACTTCCCACATGCAGTTTGCAGAACTAAGTATGTGTTTTCCAGATCATATATCTAGGACTGAAACTGCCTGTGACTCAAACTCACAGATATTGGTGAGAAATAGGAAATGAAATGGATGCCTCCTGCAGTCATGTCCCAAGTCCAGGAGTTTCTTGTTTCTAAGGGAATGTGCAAAACTCTCTCAAAACCTCAAGGAAAGAGATGAAGATCTTGAATTAACCATTTCCACACAGCACTGAGTGGCATTTTATAGGAGTCCTGCTCTGTGATTTACAATTTCAGTTTTCAGTCTCTAGGCCTCTTGCCTCTCAGAGAAATGTCACAGGAACAAGCAAAGAAAGTTAGTGTACATTTAAGAGTCAATTTGGCTTATAAATAAGTCAGTTTTCAGGACTGAAATAAAAGAGATGTTCCTCTTTTCTGCTTCTTGCCATATTCATGGTATTTAGAGTGTGCAGAGTAGTTTGTGATGCAGTGGGCACCTGAGTGCAAAAACATGTGGAAGAAATACTGGAAAAGTAGAGGTAGCTCTACCACAAACCATCCAATGTCCTCCAAGGAAGCATCTGGACACAGAAAAGTAATTTAGCATGTTGGAGTAATGCTTATCAAACTGCCATGGTTCAGAGAGGATCTGGCAGTGACATACAAGACTAGGCTTGGACACTATTTACACTGAACATAAACACTGGGGAGCTTTTGGCCAGATTTCTATTATCTTATCTGAAAATAAACATTAAAAAATAAAAAAGCTCCCCAGAATCTGTTTTAATCCTTTTGCTTTCATAGCAGATATATAACAAAGTTTGTCAAGCCAAGGGAGTGGCAGCATGAATGAATTCTTATACTGCAGATTTCAGTGGGAGATCTATATTTTCAGTAGGAAAATATAGTTACAAAGCTAAATGGTTGATTCTTTCTCATATTCATTCTGCAGGCATAGAGATCTTTTGGTGAGGAGAAACAGGTATATGCTTATTTAGCAGACGAGCCAGAACTCTTATCTTGCTCAGGCAGAACAGTCTAAATAATATGTGATGCTGAGCACAGGAACCCCACATGCATGGCACAGCATGTGTAGAAGGGATGAACACACATACAGGGAAATCCATGCATAAATTAAATGCTGAGTGTCAACAAAGGGCTGCAGGGGAGAAGGGAATCTACATCAGATCAATCACTTGCAGAAGAAAGTCCAGCCAATAATGGTTGTAAACAGGGAAATTTAGATTAATTTCTGCCAGTGAGCTGATTTTTCTTGCCTGGAGCAAAACAAGCAGCTCCTCCAACCTTTCATCCAAAATCCCTCCAGTCAACACATTCAGAGGCTGGAGTTGTGGGCACCTTAAACCAGTGGATATGCATTTGTCATGAACTGACCCATCTGAGGGGAACAGGAGGTGGACAATTCCTTACAAGGAAAATCACCAGAAATATTATTTGCAGCAATGATCAAAAGAAAAGAAAAAAAAAAGAAAAGGACTGTATTCGTCAAGGTAAGTCCTCAGCCTTAGTACTTCTTGCCCTGCTAACGTCCTGGGTCACACTCCCAGTATAGCTCAGCTTCTCATCAACAAATTCCAGTGTGTCCCTGTTTGCCCTCTCCCTTCCTTCACATCACCCAGCTGAAGCACCCAGCTCCCTCTAGCCCTGGATCCACAGCTGCTGCTGCCGCGTCTTCTCTGCCTGGATTTCATTCTCACATACTGACATGCTTAAAAGCAGGAATGCTGTAAGGAAATATGGGAATACTGGGAATTTTCCAGAGGGGAGAGGTACTGGGAATGGAATTCCTGGCACAGGGGGATTAACTGGACCCCTGGTATTTTATGGGTGCCAGGGAGACTCCTGATCCTCAACATCCTTACCTCACTATCCTGGGCCGCATAGCTTTTCCTTTCCAGGATCCCAAAGCTCTTCAGCAGCAACTCCTGGGAAACAATTACTGGCTTTAGGTCACTGAGCTGAAATAATGATCCCAAACCAGCTTACTCCCTGTTGTCACTGCTTGAAGGTGAGCAAGGAGCAACTGGAATATCTGGGACAAAGGCAGGGTCCTGAATTCCCAGGTACAAAGAAGGAGGTGGTGAAGATCCACTGACAAATGGACTGTCACGGTTAGGTTTGTTAAGAACATAGCTAAGGGGGAGGTAATGAATTGGGAAGAATAGAAAACCTTATTATTGCTTTAAAAATGTAAACAGTGATGGGCTGCACAGTCCAACCATCACCAGTGCACACTTATGCCAGGTTTTTGATTATTCAAATAGAACAAGAAGGCTGAGACGCCAGGTCCAAAATCTACAAGCCAAAAAAGCCACCCCAAAATATTAGTGCTAAAGAGAGAAGTTATGCTTCTTTCTGCTCTGAAGAATCAGTCATTCCCACTGTGATATGCTCCAGTGTAATAACCATAACAGTGCTTTCATTGTGAGGCACCCAACAGGAAGAAGTGAATTACGATGGGAGGAAAGTCCAGAAATCCTAATACTAACAACTCTGTGAAAAGAAGGTAAATGCTGTTTTGTAAGCTTATTTACATTTTATGACTTGTTTAATCTGAAAATTAATAACACCCTAAAATGTTATTTTGTTCCAGGAAATAAAATCCTGGTCTAGAAGAAAAGAAAGAGAATAGTTATGCAAGTGGGAAGGCAGAAAGTTTTACATTTTCAACGCTGGTACAAAGCATGAGGTATAAGTAGGAGGCTTCTTCAGGCCCACAACCACACTAGCTTGCTTTCTGTCACACTAGTTTCAGAAAGGACACTGTCACTCCTCTGTAGGTTAGAATGCAATTTTCCTCTATTTCACAAAAAGCAAGGAAGATCTTCTGTAAAAGTAAGTACTGCCACCAATCTATCACAGGAAAATAACCACAATGTAGCACACTAAAAGATGCAAACTTTTCTCTTAGAACTCATAGGAGGTTTTTAGCATTTCAACACTGCAAAAAACATGAATGTTTTCAGAATTAAGCATTTAGACAGATATCTGCAAAAAATATTAAAATTTTTCTAAGACTTTCCTGAATTAATCATCAGTTTAGCTGAAGGACAAAACCAAGTGTTTGTGGCTGCATAGCTTTCCTAAATAAATCACTATCGTAAGAGGTATTAATAGTAAATAGCATTAGTATTCTGAAAAGTTCATGAATACAGATTATTCTGCAACAACAGAAGCATTTCACTACTAAGGCACTCAGAGATAAGCCTATAAAGATTCTGAAAAGGTAAGCTCATCTTGATAAAATCTGATGAAAATTCACATCTTTACTTCATCAGTTCGAACAGTAGTGCTGATTAGGAGTTTCTTGCAGATATTTTTGAGATTATTTCATTTCAGAGAAATTGGTATGTCTAGTTAATGGAAGGAATCAGGAGAACTTACAGCATTTGAAGGTAAAAGAAAGGTCATTGTATAAAACTACATCTTAATAGTTTGGGGAATCTTACTAGAATTTTTCAGCAATTTTTTTTTTTTTTAAATCTGGATTTTAGTAGAAAAGAGGTATTTTAATTTTAGCAGAAAGCTAACTTCTTGTCTCAAGTAGCCACAGCAAGCCCATTAAACCAGGGCATGCAAACATAACCACTTACCATTGCATTCTAACCATTGTCCTAACAGAGACAGAACTTTGCTACTTGTCCCTATTTTTTTGTTTCTGGCCTTCTGTTTCAAATGTTCTTTACTTCCCAGATTTCTTGCCATGTATTTCTGGACGATTGGTATAGTAAGTCATCCTCCTTGCTCTCCCCAATACCCCTGTGCAGGATCCAAGCTTCCCAAAAGCCAAGCATGTTGCAGGAACAACAGTAGAGATCCATTATTCATGTTTCTAATGTGCCAGTGTGTGGCTACCACTAACTTTTAGTTAAATCCAGAAACTGATTAAACCCAGGAAACACAGTATTGGGGAAAACATCAAGTGCATTCTAAGCGGTAGAAACTGTAGTTTGTTCCCACAGCTTCTTAGTATTTTCCAGTATTAAAAATGGAAACTATTTTGCATTTTCCAGAGGCAAACATGGAAACTGAAGATGTAGATAAGAAGTAGATAAGGCCACTGGCACTCAGGTCTAGTTTAGTGCGGCCAATAGGTGACGTGCTCAAGTAAGAGGAAAAAGTACAAAAAATTCGTAGATTTGAAATGAAAATATTTGTATTTGTCCTAAAAATTGGTAAGAAATCTAAAAGATCACCACTGTAAGAACTTCCAAAAGACTGACTGTCAGGGATGACATCAGGTGGTAAGAATATCCTGAACACCCGAGTAGGTGGTGGGCTGTCATTTGTGTGGCTCTCCATACAGCATGGGAAACACAGTAATCCTTGACTATCAGTCCCAAGAACACGTGAAGAATTTTTGGGTTTGATTTTCAATCCCAATAACACGTGAAGAAGTAAAAATCTGACCAGCTCCTGGGGCTTTTGCACTAATTCTAAGGTATCTGCAGCTGCAGGGTTTCCTTTGACACACACTGAAGTGACACCAAAACTGCAGACACACTGACACAAACAGCATAAAAACATCTAACACCTTATCAACTGAAAGAATTATTATTTTTAAAAATTATTTAGTTCTTGCTGGTTTTTGTCTGGGGACCATAAATGACTTTTGTGGTAGGAAAAGAAATAGGCTGCTTTGACATCCATCGTAGGTGAATCACTGAATTGAAAGGCTGATTTGCTACCTGGCAGTGAAGACAAGGAAGATTTTAAAGAACAAAGTAGATGCAATGACTGCTGACTATCCTCCATTTCTGTGTTCTCTCCTAAAGCACAATTACATTCTTCATGATTGCTTGTGTGTCAAAAATCCCCTTAAAATAATTGTGAAAAATCTAAAAATAGCCTATTAATGGCCATACTGGGATAGAGTAAAAGTAGAAGAAAGCAGTGAAAATTAAAATGGTCAAAGTACATAAATTTTATCCATTTACAGGACTACTTATGATAGCTCCTGGCTTAAGGTTTGTACATGGGTAAAAAACCATACACATAACCCTTGCACATAATTAGAGCAATATTCTAGGGTGAAGCACTCCATCCCTCTCCCCCATCCAGGAATTTTATGCCAGCTGATGAAGGCTGTTGGGGATTCATCAAATGAATAGGACTGTCTGAGAGCAGGAGGCAAGAGGGCATGTGCAGCACAAGGACAAAAATGCCCTTTGAAGGGATCCAAGATGCAGGTTGGAAGACTGTGAGCTGGCTCCTCTTTGAGGCAAACATCTGTGGATATACATAAGAATAGAGACCTGTGGCAATTTGAGACAAGCTCTCTTAGACATATGATAGTCCAGCATCTTACAAGTGCTATATCTGATAACTTTGCTGACTATTTTAAGTATATAAAATTTTTTTGCAATTCTCTAGGAGCAGAAATTACTAAATGCACATGTACTTAGAAACAGTAAAAGTTTCTTAATGAGGTGCCACCATAAAAGCTCATTTTAAACAACCCCTTATTGTCCAGGTCTGAACATTTCCATAGACGCAAGAAGATTTGTTTGCAGTAATCCCTTATGATACAATTCATGGTGTTTAAATGCTATTTTTTCCTAGCACTTGAAGGAAATACTAAACTCAGACAATCTTCCTGTGCCCTACTGTAACCATGAATATAACCTCCAAGACATGCCAAACAAACCAGTCAAGGCTGCAAAAGGAAAGCCTTTGGCCTGCTTTCAGGGCAGATGCGATAATTTGCTGTTGGTTGATGGGTTCCTGAGGAATGCACCATTTCATCTCCCCGACGATGAAGGAGAAAGAAGCCCAAGTTTCACATTACATGACCCATAGATTAATTATGTGGTGTGTGGATCACTGGTTCTCCCACATCTTTCCATGAATTGTGCATTACCTGCATTCTGCTGTTTCACATCTGTAATGGTGCCCCATGGATGGATGGAAGAACCTGGAGAGCAGACACTCATTCCAGTGACCCACATGGCACCTGGAATGCTCACCTTGTTGAGGACATCTCGCTGACATCCCAGGTAGAGATGAGGCAGGATTCTGGTTGGGCCAGTGTTGGAAACAGGTAGGCAGGGTTGAGAAATGCAAGTAGGGATGAGTGCAGATTTTCCTTCACAGAGACCAGGGAAAGAGCTGGAGAAGTTAGCAAATCCACCTGTGAGAGGACGAGCAGATATTTAATTTAAAAATGTGGCGGGAGAGCAGCATTTTGTATGGGAGATGGGGAAGCACCGAGGGGCAGCAGAAAAGCTTTAGCAGAAAAGCTGTACATGTGCCTTTTCCTTAGGTCAGCTTTATGGTTCTCCAGACCAAATGGGAAGCACAGTAATCCTTGATTTCTCACTCCCTAGAATATGAGAATAAATACAAATCTGTCTGTGGAACCATCCATCTGCAGCCAAGGCCTGGTTACATATTCCCACTCTGCCTGGAACATTTATTTCTCTCCCTCCACTTCTCAGAAGTTTTTGAAGCTTCGTCCCATTCTTAATACATGGAAATGATTCTTCAGAAAAACAGGCACAGTACACACCCCACCAAGAGTAGGCACACCTTTTAGTCTCCCTCCCAGCAAGATGCTTTCTAGACACTTCTTTCTCCCATATCAGGTTTATACTGAGAGCTCATTAAGAAAAAGTCATATTTACTCCATTTGGTAAAAACATTAATATGCATTTAGTAATAATTGCTTTTAAACTCCTACCTTACTAATTAAAATCCTGCAGTACTAATTAAAATCTTTCAGTACTATTTTGTGTGCTGCTCCACAATTAACGTATTTCATCTAGGACACCGGAAGAAGTTTCATCTTTCAAAACCATGCCAAGCCAAGGCCTTTCCATCTCGAGTGGGGATGGTGAAGCAGAGGGAAGACTTGCAAAGCACAGTGAAAATCCCCAGCTCTTTCCTCCCAGATGAGCAGAGTTTTAACTGAAGGAAGAGTAATTATGACCTGTTCAGAATGGAGCGCCTTTTTATCATCAAGGAATTGAAGCACTGACGTGTTGAATCTGCCAAATGCCATGTTCATTATGATTACAGTTTGAAGATGCAAATTAAAATTACTCAGGAATAAGCTAATGTACTGTTGTGCCAGGGGTTGCATTACCATGGCCTGAATAATGCCTGTTCTTTAGATTTTTAAATCTGTATCATTAATAAATGTAGAAACACCAAGACAATAGTGTGTAACAACCCATTTTATCTAATAAAAAAGCCTGCAAGCAGATTCTAGAGCAAACATTTTATGAACAGCAATTCTTGCTCAGTCTCCTGAATAAACAAATAAACAAATAAATAACTTGGCTATTTTGTTAGACAAGCCGAGGCACTGCCCAACAGCAGCACAGATCCTGCTTGTTCCATCAAATGAGAGGAAGAGTTTGCAAAACAATTCACATACTTGCTGTATTTTCTTCTGTATGGCCTAATGTTTTCCTTTCTGTTATAGGAAGCATTCCTTGAATTTATTGGCAGTATATAGCTCTGAGATTGAATTCAAGCAATTATATGAGAGCGCTCTCTCATATTTTCCTGAAGAGGAAATAAAATATTTGCCTTGGTTTCATTGCTTTCATTCTTTATTTATTGGGAGCATTGTTGGCTGCTTTCTGGATCCTCTCATCAACATAGCTAGAAATAGAGAAGTCCTTACAAAGAAGCTGCACCAGCAAGGATTTTACATCTGTGCTGTCTTTGCAAAACACTACATGGGAAAAGTTCAGCAAAAAAGATTTCTTCCCAATCACCTGTGAGAAAACCTGTGACAAGAAATTAAGCAAGAATAAAACACCTGAGATTTTGGGAGATGGAACCCATGCTCTATCATCGTAAGAATAAGGAGAAATCTTTTATTTTATTTTTATTCCAGGACTCTACCAAGGCCAATTGAAATGATTCAAGATTAGATGCTTCAACACTTCCTCTAAGGCATTCATTCTTTCAAAGTCATGTTTCTTCTTCTTTTCTACTCATGCTTTCCTAGTAACATGTTGCTTCAGTACCTTTACAGCATGAATTACACTCACAAAACTCTCTAATCTCTGAAGTCTGACATTATATTACCTGCCTTTACATGTGCACTATGTGAACCCTCCTTTCCTTTAAGTATTTATTAACCTGGTGTTAGTATCTGTACTGATCTAAGAAAGCACAAAACCAGCGATTTGTTTCAAGTATTAAGCTGTTTTCCCTGCCATCATCTATGACTAGGTTTTCAAAAGATTTGTAGCTTTTCAATGAATCTGGCTTTGATTTATGGCACTTCCCAATACTAAAAATCCATCTAGGCCAGTGTGTGTGGAAAATTTGCTTTAAAAATCCACAGGCAAGCAAACCCCATACCAACAAAACATACTCACATATGCATCCTGCTTAAGTACCACTTTCTTTAAGTGCCACAAACTATCAGGGGTCTGGAACAACAACATCCACATGTATAATCACTGAGCAGTCATGGCATTACAAGACTCATTTCTGTTCAAAAGAACTGTACTCATCATTATTTGCTTGCACTAACTTACAAAATATACTTATTTTTAAAATATATAGGGAAATTTATTTTAAAAACCACTCAGCACCTGAAGATGTGTAGAGAAAGGGGATTTAATCCAAATGTGTCTGTTTTCTAACAGAGATGATGGCTCCCCAGAGTCCCCAAAATTGAACTCTATGACCAGTCTACATGAGGAGCCTCTTATGAGGAAAGTGTTTTAAGCATTCAGACCACCTGTACACATCTGTAAATGAAGCAGTTTTCAAAAAATAAACTTTAAACACTTGGAAAATTAATTTAGTCTACAGGTAGGAATGCAGAACAGAAGATTGAGCCTTAAAAGAAAAATGGGACTAGTTTTGTTTCAAATTCCATAATTTGGGGATGACTTTTGCAAGAAAGCATTTTTTTTTTCTTTAACTCTCGTTACCTACCTCAGTTGGAACAGGGCCATTGGCAGCATTGTGCAGTTTGTTTTAATTAGAGAAAATACACTTCTGGAGCTAGTTTCTAAATAACACCCTAGCTCATACCTCTACTCCAGCCTCATGTGAATCATAAATACATTGCAAGAGCATGTTGAAACTGTGGTGGGGGAAGAAAGACAAAATCCATTGATCATTAACAGAGTTACTGGGTTAATAATTTCACTGAATTATTTGATAAATGTCACTGGACCTTGGAAATAGATGACTGACAACTAACTCCAAAATATTCTCTCCTCAGTACCTCTGAACCACAGAGGTTTTCTATATTCTTGGTGGTAAGCTGAGTTGAAACAGCTCTCTTGACATTCAACAGGACGTCTCTCCAAAACCTTGTCAGGGTGCCAAAAGCTCTCTGGTTTTGCAGCCCTTGTGTATGGTACATAACCAAACACCTCCCAGTCCTTACAGCAAAGTGTTTTTTGCTTACAAACCTTCACATCCATTAGCAGAAATCTGCAAGATCCAGTAAACTTCTTGATTGCCCTGTTGCTATGGTTCTGCAAGATGGGGACTACAGACTTCCCTTTGATCGAGGCTTCCCTAACTACAGCTGAGATCATAAAGGTATGATCTCTAAGGGAATCTTGGTACCTGAAGGGACAGCTCCCTTCTCAGACAAGTCAAACACAGAAAGGATGAAAAAAGTTTCAGCAAAATTCTGCAGTAGAAGTTATTCCTACTTATAGATTCACTGCATTAAGTCCTTATATAAACAGAATTCCCAATTAACTTTACTAGAAACAGGAAGAGGCAGGGAAAGAATATGGGATCAGGTGGCAACAAATGACAGAGAAATATTGTTGATTTGGGAAGAGCTTCCTTGCACTGAGGGAATGGAATCCATGCAAAATCCTATGATTACTTAGTTTAACTACCACTAAACACAAATCATAAATTAATCCAGAGGAATGACTCCTGAGAAGCGCAAGCACTTAGAGCAGCTCATTTCCCTGTGTTCTGTGGAAATAGAGCAGGAGCATTCTAGTGCTGCTGGCTGCCCTGCTGCAATCAGAGACAGAGCTCTGCAAACCACTCTGCAGGTCTGCAAATGGAGATCAGCTAAGCCCAAAGATCTTGATTTGAACACTTAGCAAAAGTTGTGAAGTGCAGATAATATTTCATTGGTTTTATCCAATATTTAATATAGCCTTTCCAGTTAAATGACACCGTAACAGGATAGGTGGACGTTTCTTATGTTCATTCCAAGCTACACTGGCCTCTCTTCTTCCTCCTAGTCTTTATATATCCTTCAATGGGATGTCAAACCATTCAGAGACGTTTGACAAGACAAATTCACAGGGAACATACTAATTACTGATTTGGCTCAATGAAGAGCAAAAAGGTTAAACAGAAACACCAATTACTAAAAAAAAATCAGTTTTCAAAATGTGAGCATCCTTCTTTACTCACATGACAGAGCACAGATGCTTCCTCATACATCCATCCTATGTCTCAGCTTACACATATTTCTAACATATAGGGGAAAAATCAATCAGGAAGCAATCTTAATATCTCTTTGTAGTTGCTTGTAATATTACTGTTGAAACAATCAATTCTGTACTTCCTTTTCATCCTCAAGTGTCTGCAGAGATGTGCACCAGAATTTTTATCCTTAATCGTCCAGAGAGAGCTGCTCTTGCTAATCAGGCATGTGCACACTGACAAAACACATAAAGGAAATGAGATCTCTCTGTGCTTCAGAGTTCAGGTGGGTTAAGTTTGGGTGTGAAACTGAAGAGCAACAGCTGATGTTCAAGTCTGAGTTTCCTCACAGCTCTGCAGGGAAAGGGCAAGATGAAAATAGGAGACTCTTACCATTAGATGTGACTTGTTTTTTCTGTGTAACTGTCCAAGTATGGAGACAATTACAAGGATGAGAGCTCCCTGCATACATAAATCCTGACGGTTGAAAACTTAGAAGCAAGCTGACAGTGCATTTGTGCTGTGAGGATTCTGCACAATTTCTCTGTAAATGCAGCCATGAAACCTAACTGCAAATGAAAGGAAGGAGAGAAAATAGGTGTTTACATCACATGTTTGCACATGAAGTTGCACAGTTGGCCAGCTACACCTCCTTGGAGAATCCCAGCAATTGCTTCTGAGCCACAGAGCCTGGCAGTGTGACCAAAGCAGAGGAGAGAGGAGATTCAGCTAGAGAAGAGGTGGTAATGAGGATGAAAATCTCTGACACCTTCTCCAACAAATGGAAATAACTCCAAAAACCAGAAGAGCAGCTTTCTGCTTTCAAGCTACATAAACATGTTTTTCATCCAAGTAACTGAGGGGCTGTACAACCAAGGAATCCCATATGCCACCAGTGCCCATCTCACAACAGGTCCTTGTGAACGTTCAGCCTGAGCTCCCTGAGCTGCTTGGTCACACCAGCAAATCCACTCCCAGCTCAGCTTTTCATGGAGAGACACTAATCTGAGGCTCTGCACTGTAACAGTGTTCATTTCATACAGCTCACAAGAACTTCCATTTTTCTTTCATTTAATTACTCCTTTTGTCAAGCCTTATTGAGGCTGACCAATGAGCTTTTGAAACATCTTTTGTGGGAGACAACAGAGGCACAGACAACGTGGCAACACAAACTCCAGCCTAAGAAAAGCCTAGGAAGTA
Source organism: Petroica traversi (assembly GCA_025920805.1). Taxonomy (NCBI): domain Eukaryota; kingdom Metazoa; phylum Chordata; class Aves; order Passeriformes; family Petroicidae; genus Petroica; species Petroica traversi. The sequence continues at coordinate 87,071 of JAHLSL010000059.1, forward strand.
TTTAATACAACATCCCTGCAGCTCCAGCTGGCCCTGCAGCTCATGTGCTTCACCCAGGAGGCACAAAAAGATCTTGTCTCATGCTCCTGATGGAGATGTAAGAGACAGTAGATGTGTCCTTTCTTCATATGGAGTCTGCTGGAAAAGACCACAGACAAGACACACTGGTAACAGAACAAAATTTGGCCTTTTTTTTTTAAGTGTCATTCAAATAATTTACTGCTCCTTTCCCCCGCTTTGGATCCTGGCTGTTCTGAAAAAGTCAGGGGAGAATTTTGTTTTCTTCAATGAATTCCTGAGATCAGACTAGAAGCTACTTCCTTCCTTTTCCCACAAGACCTAATTGTCTGCCAGTAACCAGTTAATTCAGTATCAAACACCATTATTTTAAAGCAGGGAGTGGAAAAGGTCTGAGACCCAAGTGTGAGTCAGAAACTCAAAGACTACATGCATGTATGTACTAGGTCAGCATTGCAAGGAGACTTGGAAGCTTGTGGATATAACAGACAATTCCACCTTTATTGAATTCAGAATTTGCTTCTTTGTTAATGGCACTAATTATTCATAATTTTATATAACCACATACTAACAAATTATAATAGTGCTATTAAAAGGAATATTGCTATCCTTTTTTCCCCTTTTTCATTTAACTTTCCCTTTTAAAGAAAATAAAGAATTAAAAAGCAGAAAAATTTGCATTTACCTCCAAAACATAACATTTAAGCTCTATGATTCTAAGTAAGCCTCACCAAACGCCTGTATTCACAAAAGGTATGCAGTGGAATAACTCATATTTAGCTCTTGGGGTTTTTTTTTTCCTCTTCTACATAGCAATTTAGAATTTGTTACTGTAAATACTGATTAGTGGCAGGCCAATAACGTAACATTTCTGAAAACTAGGCTAAAAAAATAAGTCAAACAGCACTACAGCAAAGACAAATACACAAACCCCAAAGTTTTATGTTTGCTTCGCCTCAGAGGCTCTTCATGCTCTTTCCCAGTCACATTCCCATCAAACATTTACTATTTACTATTTATCTAAAAGCTGCAATATAGATTTTTTCCCTTGCCATAAGGAAGAAAAGCTGTAAACTTTCTGACTCCCAAGTTTTCTGAATCTGCAGTGTTTACACTCTATAAATGAGCTGCAGGACCTCCACAGGCCATTACAATTCTGCATTCCAGCTCCACTCTGCAGGGACCCATGCCACTTTCCATTACATAAGCTCAGGCTAGAGAGTCCCTTCAGGAGGACTCCCATCCCATTCCTGTCCTCCCCTCCTCAGCCATGGGAAATCCTTCCACAGGATCCAAGGTTTCACAGTTTAGGAAAGCCAGGGATGTTTTTATTCCGGTGGTGCTCAGAAAGTGGCTCCATTATTCCAGGTGTTTAACAAGCACAGTAGCAAGGGAAGTTCTTTGCCCTGAAGGGTTTCTGCCTTTGGTAAGACAAGGTTAATAGGCAGGTTAAGCAAACAAGGAAGGGGAGATGTGTGAGAATGGGGTCAAGCTTCCCATCCCACCCACGTGCCATATTTCAAGCAGTGCAACAAGTACGAAGAGCAGAGTGAACACCCACACTCGCCCTTTCTGCCTTTAAGGGAAAAAAAAACCCCAAAAAGCCTTCAGGTAATTTCAGTCAATTAAGTTTCACAAGCATCTGGAGGTGTCCAAAACAAAAGCAAACTTAACAAGTTATTCTTGGGTTTGAGAAATGTTATGTGAGCTCTACTCTAGCCAAACCTTGCTCTCTCTCTCTCCGAAGACAGCATGTGAATACATATATGAAAATAATAAACTCTACTCCCATTCTTCAAGTGCTTAAAACAATTATGGCACTAAATGAACACTGAAAATTGCATTTTAAGTACAGAGAGTGGGAGGATATTCACAGAGGCCTGGCTGTAGCCAAGGGTACTTGCTTTTCTAAGCTCTCACAAAAATTGACTGAGGGAGACTTCAAGGGGGTGATTCAGAGCTAAGCTCCTCTCTCACTCTCATCTCCTCCCCACCAACACTGGCTGTACTCTCTCGGTTATGGGACCACTTGGGGAATACTGCATTCCCTCAGCAAGATTTTTACCTCTCTAAAAGAGGCTTCCTTCTAACGGAATCAACCAGTCAGAATATCAGGAAAGCTGGCATCATTGTGCAGCAGTCCCTCCTGCAAACACTGGCAGGATATTTAACAGTTCATTCTCACCATGCTTATTTCAATTCACAGATAACCTGATTATTTTAATTTATATGCACCATTTTAAGGTGTGCTGGGGTACTCTGTAAAGACTTACACGTAGGAAACACTTGGAACTTCAGTCAGCCACAACTGAAAGTTATGAAGTTCCAAATCCAAATGTTAAAAGGTGTCAGGATGTTTGCCAGGACTTTATCAAACCTTGTGACTTTTTTCAGTCGACACTGAACCACCTGGAACCCTCTTACTTGACATAGGAAACTGCAGAAGCTGGGAATAAAGCCCTGTCTCACAGCCCTGGTCGCTTCAGCACATGAGAAAGACCAGCTCTACCTACAAGAGAATATTCTTCAGATTTCCTGCTCCCCTGCCACAATGAATGTTTATTCTGGAGATAAAGTAGGAAGAAACCTCTAGGCTTTTCTTATCCAGCTTTTCTTTAGGCAAGTAAGACGACACAATGGTTAATGTGCCCTAGAGATAACTTCAGTATTTTTCACTAAAGATCTCTTTAAAAGAGCTTCCAATTTCAAATATTTCTAAAACGAATGGCAGGATAAAGAAGACTGAGGAAGAGTTCCTGACTTGCTTCCTTCTCCTTGCATCCTCCATGCAATTCTTCTCTTTGGTACGCACACCTTGTCAGGTGAAGGACAGGTCAGGGGGAAATGAGGAATTGTGAAGTTTCAGCAAAAACATACCTTTTGCCACACTCCCTGGGTAATCACTCACTGCTTTGTTTCCAGGACCTTTGTCCAATCTCACTGAACTCATTCTGCCTAGGATGTCATTCACTGTCCACTGCATATGACCCCAACATTTGTCACTGAATAGAAAAGCAGTAACTTATTTATTTCTCCTTATTACTTCTTTGTGCTCTGCATGAGTTTATCAGAGAGCTGTAAAGAAGGGAGAATTCACTACATCACATTACTACTGATATTTTTCATAGGCAGAAGAGTAGCAAGAAATTAGAAGGCAATTCCCCACCAACGATAGTTTTGAGAGAGAGACATACCATGTTTCAGTGTTAGGCTATCACAATTTTTAATGACATGTAAATACAGAAAGGTTTTGGTTTGGGTTTTATTCTGTTTTTCAGAAAGCCCTCAATTTAGATTAAGTGTTTTGTAAAAAAAGTTTTAAAAAATCAACACAAAATAAAAAGCTGTGCTTCACCTTCTTCAAAGGAAACATTTGAAAGGTAACCATCATGAGGACATCTCTGCTTGCATGAGCAGCACTAAGCCAGATTAAAAGCAGAGAAGAACAAGTATTTAACGAAAGTAGAATATGAATGCTTCCATTCACACAGTGGAATAGAATTTAATCAAGACTCTCGATGTTTACTGCCTTAGTAATGATCATTCAAGCAAAAATCACTGGTCTCTCCTAACTGTTTCTGCAGAGCAAGCAGGAAAACCATAACACTATTAACCAGAAAAAGGACTCCAGGCAAGTAAATCCAGTTCTCAACATATGAGAAGGAATCAAGTAACATCCCTGTGTTTAAATCTTACTTAACTCAGAGGAGTAGATGCCATGATGGGAATAGAATTAAACCCACAGTGTCCACATTTCAGTACTTCGTGCACTGTTAAAAATTCAGAGCCAAACTGAATATTTAAATTTCTGAAAACATTTCTCACCAGTTTATAAATATTTTTATGAAATTATATCAAGATCTTAAACTAATTGATAAGGGTTCCTTTGAGGTCTTTACAATAGTTGCTTCAATGAAAAGAACTCCAGGGCAGATCATACCTTTATGTACAACTTAAATAAAAAACCACCTCACTGAGTGCTCAGTATTGGGAGGTTTCAAAAAGAACAGAGGCAGGCATTTTAGATATTCCTTAATTGCTCCTTATTCTACCCCAACAAAAATATTTTCCTACCCCAAAAATGTTTATTTAAGGTCACTATTTTAAATAAACCAGATTTAGAAGCATAGGGAAAACTGAAGTCCAAAGGTTTTCCTTTTTACGCAGTATACTGACCCTTGACCTCATTATGGGCCATAAACTTTTATGAGAGCTCGTCATCATCTTGCTGGGACAACATATTTTATCTAGTTTCCTACAGCCACATATCAATATACTCCAAAGAGCTTTCTGTAAGGCTGAATCTACCGAGTTCTCCATCAACCCACATCCCAAAGGGTTGCCTGTGTGTGCACTGAGTAGCTAGATTTTTAACAGATGTAAAAAATAAGCACATGAAAGAAGCACTTGACTGTAATAGTAAATTATTTCCTTATATTTCCCTTTTGTTCTTATCCTCCTCTACCACTGGTTTTAAAACCATCAGTTGTTTCTTCATTCATACAGATATTTTTTGACTCTAAAGTAGAAGACATATGCACCTAAAAACCTCTGCATTGTTCCCATTTCCATTTAAACACACTAATGGGGTAATAGATCCCCTGTAAGATGCAAGTTCTAAGCATTTCTAATACTGCATGTATTATGAGTGTCACTATATGCACAAAGAACTACAGAAATGTCTCTGCTCTGAAGTTTATACCAGCACTTGCAAAACCATACAGGTCTGCTATACCAAAAGCACTTTCTTTCTTCTTGTTTTTCAAGTGTTTCAGAGGTTTCTCTTGATATGTCTCACCTGAGAGGGGTTTCTTTTGTTACATCTTACCTGAAAGCAGATACACAGAGCTGAAATTCTTCTCCAGTTTGCCCAGGAGCACAGTAAGAAAGCAGTCGGATGACAGAGAGGTCACATCTTTAGAGCTTTGGTCATACACCACTACTTCCTGCTTGCAATCAATTTCAATCTGAAACACAAGGAACTCGGAGTAAAACAGGAAGGAGGAAGATGATTAAAAGCACCACATTATCGCCTCCACTGGGGTTCCCACACGGTTGCTATAACAGCAGTTCAGATTTCTTATGCACCTGTCACTAAACAGTTTATTTTGTACTTCACAAGCCTCTCAGATTTAATTCCCTGGTCAGTTTGTAAATTAATTATTTGCTGCAATTTAAAGCCCACTCCACAAATTTCTATAATTTGGTAATTTTATGTCACTTGTGAATTGCTCTGCCTTCAGTTAGGCGGATGGATTTGTTTAAAAGCTGAGCTTTTTAGGATGTGGCCATGCCTAGTTTCTACTTCTGAAAGGTTTTGTGCATAAACAATAAAGAGACCTTAAATTGCCTCTAAGCCACCTACATTTTGGTTACGTGCACAACTTTATATATAAAACATGCTTTAGATAAGAAAAATAAAAAGCTTCATTTTCAATATGCCAAAGCAAGAACGTAGTAGATTATTTTTGAACCCAGAACCCATGAAACAAATATCAATGAATATAAAAAGCCCAACAGCCCATACACACAGATACACATTAATCTTAAACTGCATAGCTATTTTCTTTTCACTGATAACACTATTTGGAGAAAACCATACCCCTCCTCCCAAATAAGCAAACAACAAAACCAACACCAAAATCCATCAAACTGCCCCCATGAAAAGCCCTTTGAACAGCAAGTAGGAGCCAGGACTGACAGGGAGGCAGTTTCTTTGCAAATCAAATGACCACTTGCTAAACAAGCCCCACCACCACAGACCCCCAAGAATGTTTCAAAGTTTAGGAGAGAATGTTTCCTGCCTTAACTACAAACATTTGAGAGACTGTGCTTTGCAAGACACACAAGAACCCTGAGAACATTATTTCTGAGTGATTTCTAAATCCCTCCCCTTTACTCTGTCACTGATTCTACAAAGAATCCCAATGATAAACTCAATAGTAACCAATACCCTCTCCAATCAGGTAACATCTTAGCTAAACTCAGTCCTCTAATCTTGTTTGGTTTAGTTTTGTTTTTTTTTTGAATGAAATACCTAAGGAAAAATTAATACAAGTTGCTTTCCAGCCACTCCTTTAAACGAATACAAGGAATAAGAGGAAGATGACCCCTACCTTGTGTTTTGCTGAATGGTGAATGAGCTCTGTAATCAAAACTTTGTCCTGCTGCAGCCTGCGCTTCATGAGCTTTGAGCAGTTGATGTTGATGGCATCCAGGATGTGAGATGTGTTGTATTCCACAAAGGGGCGGCTGTCAATCAGCAGCAACTTCTCTGAACTGCTCTCCAGCAAAGCCACCAACTTCTCCGCGACAATGAGCTGAGTCCTGATCATCTCATCAGCCATGACAACAATGTGGCCTCTTTCCCCACCTCCCTCTCTAATTTGCTGCGATGATGTAATGGCTGTGTACTCAAAGGCTTAACCACACCATTGTACTAAAAGTGTATGAGGTCATGCTGGTAGTGACTGGCAAAAGAAATGTTAAATCCATTTCCAGAAAGAGCTCTTGGACTGAATGTCTCCTCCTGCTTCCAACTGATGTACAAAGGGCTGGCTCCACAAAGCAGCCCCTCACGTCTGATTCATCGAGAGATGACTACGGAGCAGCCATTTCACAATTCACACAAAAGATGCTTTCTGGCTGCTTCTGCATTACATCATTCTTTACCTTTGCTCCCACTCATCAGCTTTACACTACACTGAGAGCCTGCAAGAAGGGGAAGATGAAATAAACAAAAAACACAAACAAGATGAGGCCATGAAACTTCGCAGGACAAAACATTCATCTCTGAGGCTTAGCTGTACAGTGGGCCATACCACGTAATAAACATGTTCCTGAGGAGTTCTCTCTGTTGGATGTGCCAAACACCTAGAGAGAGCATTGGCAACTACAGGCTCTGAATCCATTCCAACGATCTTGCCTGGACAATTATCTTGTATTTCAGACAACATACCCTGTCTTAATTGCAAGCTTCTGTTGCCACTAGCTCTGCCTCTTCACAAGACTTTGTTAGAACATAATTCAGAAATACTGCCCTAAATCATGGTATTCCTTTCAATAGCAAAACTATTTAAATACATTTCAGCACTTCACCACTTAGTAAGAAATAAAATTAGTTTTTTAAACATCTAAACATTCAACATTTTTAAAGTTTAATGGGTTGGAAAATATTTCACAAAACAGTACTGCAAGTTGAGGAAGTGAAGCTACACAAAAGAAAGGAACAAACTTACATCCACCACTCTGAAGAAAATGCTTGAATAGAATCCAGGACAAGATGCCACATTATGACACAAGCATTTTATTTGAATTAATCACCAGAGATGGAGGAGGTCTCACACTACTGGAAGGTCAATCAGTGAGCATTCTTCTGTTCTGCCTGGAGCTATGTGATGCTTGTGTGAGGTATGTAACACCTAGCATTCATGCAAAATAATCTCTGAAACAAACTATACTTCTCTAAAATTAGATCCTGACAGCATCTGAACAACATCAGCTGAAAGAGAGGCGTCAGCAGAGCAGTAAAACCCCCTGACACATTTAACCCACTCTTTGTACCACTTCCTCACAACTGCCCTTGGACTCCTCAGAGCCTCCCAAAACATGCTTTCATGGCACAAGTCCTTGTAGGAGCACTCCTCAGAAAAGAGCAACCTTGAGGTTGCATCCTCAGGGATTTAGCTCACATTTGAACTTATATTTTAAAGTGCTGACTTGCTGCTTTCATTTGAAAGGTTTGTTATTTATCTTAATTGCACAAAAAGGAATGAAGTCAAACTATAGATGGATTGCTAAAAGTCCTGTTATACCAACAGGCCAGTTGCATTTGGCAGTGGGAAATCCCAGGTCTGAAGAGGTTTTACTCTTTAGATTTATAGTACAAATCTACAGTTACAAAATCTTAAGCAAAATAAATTCTGAAAAAAGTACAGACTTCATTTTAACAAGTCAAAGGAGGAAACTGGAAGTTGTTTCACGAGTTCCATGTGCCAATACAAGAAAAACACCAGCTTCCACACGTCATTAGGTTGACAAAATGTGATTTTCCATTTGTCCTGACTTTAATGCTACTGTGACAGCGCTGTTAAGCTTGCCCAGAGAAAAAAGGAAAAAACATAGCACTGAAATGCAAATTGTTCTAAACTACAGAAAAAAATATTGGAAAATACACTATACCAAGTTTTAATTAAATGTTTTAAAGAACCTGGTTGGCAGCTGAGCTCCTCCTCAAAAAGCAGTCATTATAGACCAGGAAGGTATCCAAGGACACCTGATTATCAAAATGACATTTTGCAAGGGGGGAGGGGGGGGGCAGGAAACTTGATAGTTATGTCAATTACCCCCTCCCCCCAAGGAAAATTTTTTACATTTCTAAATGTCTCTTGTCATGTCCTGTCACAAATTTTGATTCTCTTTTATTCATATCAAAGGTGGCCAGATACCAAATCCACTGAACTCAATGAAAACTTTTCCACTGGCTCTAGTGGGAATTGGCTCCAGCTCCCTTGTAACCTAGACAGTTTGTTCGTGAACTAGACAGTTTGTTTTGATGGATAAACTGCTGACTTGAAGTCCAAGTCATAACAGAAAAATAAAGCAGCTGAGAAAGTACAGAACTCTAAAACGGATGCTGTTAGAAATACTCAATGTTTAATTTGCAACTTTCAGTTTGGGTATGCGTCTTATCTTCTAAAAGCTTACTGTTTGCTGTCACAGCCTTCACTTTCATACAACAGAAGTTTGTTTCAGAAGACCCTTGAGAAAAACTCAAACCAGCCATATCTGGTGACAGCACGTAAGGAGCATGACTGCTCTTATCATTCAGATGCTATGAGGTGTTGAAATATCTGTTTAATTTCTAATGCATTTGTAAAAAGATAGAATTCCATTTCTTGACTATTCTCTTTCTACTTGTGACTTAGATCTCAGTGGTATTACAGTGTCTTGTAAAATGTTGTCATATAATGCATTGCCCTAAACAGGCCATTATGCTGCTGACCTTAAAGCTAGGAAGCCACCCTTAGTCACAGGGTGAAACCAAGCTGAAACCAGGATTATAAAAAGTGATCCATAATACAGCCATGGGATTCCCCCCCCCCCCGAGTCATTCATATACACATTGGGAACACGGCATGGCTGCTTCTTCCTTCTGGAGGGACTGCAACACTAGCACTTTTAAACAAGAAAATTCAACATTTAACTCACGATGAAACCAAAAATATCTGTTGCACACCTGCCCAGCACCTTTACAGCTTTTACTTATTGTTTAAAGGACCAAACCAACAAACCCCCTCCTGTCTTGCACACAAACAACGGTGGATTTCCAGTGTCTTGATGTATGTTTAATGCTGCCACAGAACTACAGGATCTCTTGCCTCAGGGATTCCTGTCTCCATCCCAGATGGTTTAGATGCAGTGAAATAAGGAAGTGACACATTTTCAGTTACGTGGTTGTATTTGGTTTTTCAGTCACAATAACTCACATTTTGTATGTACTCCTAATTTCTACTGCTATCACTTTGAGTCCAAGCAACTCCTTTCCATCGAAACAGGATGATTGTTTGAGTTATCTCAGGTTTTGACTCATATAGAATCATATAATTATTTAGGTTGGAAAAGACCCCCAAGATCATTGAGTCCAACTGTTAAAATAACATTACCAAGACCATCACTAAGCCATGTCCCTAAACTCCACCTCTTTCTGGGGATGAGAGGCAGATGTAGTAGGAATATATTTTTAAATACAGACTCTCAGAACAAGAGTCTCTAATTCTACCCAGTTAAGGAACAAGCAAAGAGCTTCTTGAAGCCTTGCTACAATCTCTGAAAGACTTCTGCCTCACATAAGAAGATAACCTTGAAGCTGAACCTTGGTGTCATAAATGCCTGCCTACGTCACTAATAAATGCTTTGTAAGGAGCTCCCACACGTGTCAAGCAAAACACCAACAAAATCACTTTACAGCACCTGGACAAGGTCCTGATGGGCTGCCTTTATGAACTCAGCTGACACCTGAAGGAGTTGGGTTCCTTAAACTGTGTATTTTTCTACTTTTTACAGGCAAACAACATTTATGTGTAAGAAAAACATTATCCTCCCTTTCATGGTTCTTAGGGTGGGCACCATCATAAAAGAAAAATCAAAAAGCTGAATTAAAACACAGATGTAGAACATCCCAAACTGCAGGACACAAACTACTGCTGGCTGTTACAAAAAGGGTATTTGACTTCAGTGTTACTGGGAGTGGCCAGTGGTTCAACAGCTGGTGCAAATACCATCAGCACCAATCCCTGTTACCACATGTGATACCGGACAAACAAGCCTACACAAACTAGAGGGGAATTCCAGATCCAGGCACCATAGGGTGAATTCCTACTCCTACAAGAACCTTTTCCCCTCTGCCAACATCCATGACAGGCACAGCATTCCCTCACCAGCCTCAAAAAGATGTAAATGGTGTTCTGGACAGATGCTTTTACCCAGTGCTATGGGAGACAGTGACAGCTGAGAGAGGTCCAACCCTTGCTCAAGAAAATACCCAGTAGCCAGAAACACAGAGTGTCTATGGAGCACAAGGGAAATAAAACTTATAATTGAAAGTGAGGAATGGCTGCTCTTCTGAATTCAGCAAGTAAGCCAGTAAATTCCAGAGATCAACAACTGTGTAATAAAGTGCAAAGTCTGGGGAAAAAAAAACCATTAGCTGAAGTCAGAGAAGTATATGTGTTACCTGCCATTGTGCAGAATACACAGGAGTGAGATAACACATGCTTGTCAATGCAAAGAGCTCTGTTAGAAAGGGCTCATGCCATTCCCTCAGCTGAGGGGAAAGATAGTCTTTGGGCTTTTTGGATGATTCAAATAAGTGTCACTATCTCATAAACACATAATTTCCTCATGCTTCCTGGCAGGGAAGTTGAAGAACAGACATTTTCCACTGCCCTCTGAGCAAGCCCCACTTTGGTGCAAGACTGGGCAGCAGCACAGAAAGTCACCCAAACAGAGACACACAGATTTTAATTTTTTTAAAAATGTCACTCATATACAATGCTCAAAAAGAGAAGCAGTTTTTAAAAATTCATCCTGTTTTCCTTTGCTTATCTGTGGGTGCTCCCTCTTCTCGTACATTTAACACATTTGTATTTTGATCTATTTATGCAGTCAAAATGCAGTATTAATTTTCTCTTTCTCCTAGAAACACCTTGTAGAGCCACACTGCACAACCACAAGAAAGGCAAGTGTAATCCATTGGAAAAAAATAGATGAAGGTGGATTTTCCGTTCAGTACTCTTTTGACCTTCATCCTGCTTGCCTAATTACTCAGCTTTGATTACTAGTTCTAAAGAAAAGTCTCCCCACTTCATTGTGCTCACCAATCTGAAAACTGAGACACAGAAATAGACAGAAAGGAAATCAACTTCCCATGAATACACTGCATAAAAGACCTCCAAGTTTAGATCATTAGCTCACTCTATTTCTACACCTGCTTCTCAGCAACATTTTTACCACTGGCACTCTGAGACAGCTGGACTAAGCAAGATGAATGGGCCTTTCATTTAGGTAACAGATATTTCTGTCATACAAGTAGTCATATTTGAAATCATACATAATTTCAAAATAAAACAAAAAAGGAAAGCAAACAACCACATTTTCCTGACCTACTCAGCATAGCTCTCAAACATCTGCAATGTTCTTGCAAATATCATCTGAGCACCATCCCCATCTCTGCGCAGTAAGTCAGGATATCATCATATGCTGTTACCAAGAAGCCAATCTCTCTGAAGTTCCCAGTGAAACAACAAACATTTATTAAGGGTGACTGAAGGGAAACCTGACTGGCAGAACATGGCCTCGTGGGAAGCATTAGAACATGCTGCTGATATGTTACACCACTCTATTCAAAAGAGACTCAGATTAATCTGGGGATTCCCTTCTCCACCCATACAAACAAGAAGCTCTGTCCATCTGAAAATACTTTTTCAATGCAGGTTCACAGCATCCAGGTCTGTGGCAACCAGAACAAAAGATTACTTAGTCCACTTCAAACATATACTATACTACATTACATTTTTAGGTTCCTACTGCCTGGGACACTAGACAACCAGGAAAAGTGTCAATGAATTTTTAAAACATGATTCTCCCCCTATGACCTCCAAGTCAAAGCAACTGAAAATTCTGGAATACTTCTTTATAAATTCATTAGTATTTCATGTCAAGAGATATTATTCACCTATATTTAAGTAACAATCTGTGTGGTCTGAACAGGACAGAAGGTGGTCCACATACAAAAGCCAGCAGAAGGAATTACCTAAACATAGGAAAATAGTAATATTAATAATAACAGTAATAAAATCCATATTACAAGATTAAAAAACCCCAAAACCAAACAAACACCCCCCAACCCAAACCAGGAAATGGACTTTACACTTTCAGTACAGTCATTTGCTGTACAACTCCCCTAAACACATTAAAACCTAGGTGAGAAGTTATTTATGAATGCTGACATTCATTTACATGGAATGAATCCAAAATAGAAAGTTATACTACACTGATTTTCTAAAAGAAAAGAGTAAAAAACCACCACAGCACATCTACTATATTTGAATTGAAATTTTTAAAAAAATTGGAGATGCTTTAAAAACAAACAAAAACCGACCAGTGATAGCTTTCCAAACTCTTTGTCATATCTCTCTGCTAGGAAACCAATCTTTAACTCAGCATTCACAGGTGATGCATTTACACGGAATTAAGCAAATTCACAAACCGTTGATCAGTACCTATTAAAGTGAAAGACTGCCACAAGTAAGTGTGAATACAGCTGTATTTCACATTAACAGAGACCAATGAAACAGGACATTTGTGTAATTAATCCCACCTCCCCACACTCTAAAAGAGCCAGCACTGGAAACTGGTAACACTGGCATCACCAATGATTACATGCAGTCATACCCATACAACTTTTACACAAAGCATCTGCTGTTCCAACAGGAACAAACTAAATTGTAGGATTTAACTCTGTGGAATTTGGTTATAGGGGTAAAATAGAAGTGAGATATCTCTAAAGATGGGTTTAGAGCATGGGAGTTTATTGTGAAAGAGCGTGGGTGTAAGAGGCTTGCTGGGCTGCAAGACGCAGCTCAAAGCAGGCCAGAGAAAGAAAGAGAAAGAGGCAAAAGGAGAGAGCAAAAAGAGAGCGATTTGCCGTTTACAGTACAATAAATCATCTTCTCTGTTGAATATTCTAATTCTCTTTAACCAATCTGAGACAAGCTACAAACTCTACAATATTTGCATGCAACCTATAAGAATCATTACATTACCATACAGGGTTATATTTTAAACCTTAAAAAACTGCTTTTTGGAATCTCCTACCAGGCAGGTATGGTTTGTTCTGACCTTTGGACCTGCCTAGGCAGAGGGTATAGTTCTATCAAGAAGGAGGATTACCTTCAGCCAGCTATACCATTGTTTCTTAGTTACTCTTTAACTCAAACCTTGTCTTCATCTCAATTTCGATTATACTTTTCATATTTCCAGCATCTTTTGCAAGGTAATCATATCTATAAGGCTTTCCTATTTCATCTTCCCCAACACTAAATGACAACTTTTACACAGGAAAGCAAAAATAAACACATCGGCATCAATTGCAAACTATTTCCTGGGCAGCTAAACCCAAGATTCAAATCATGGCTGCCAAGAGATGACAGCTTCACTTAATCATTGTGATATAAACCATGACAATATATTATTACCAAGCAGCGCCTTACTGCGAGAGCCAGGGGTAGCTCTGAAGCATGGAGTAAAGAATGTGGCAACTGTCAAGAGCCATCCCAGCAAAGGGCTGGGCATGTTATGGTGAGCTTCCCAAAAACCCACAGCATCCCACAAGGAAAAGAACTCCAGGGATCAATCACCTCTCCGTCTTTAGGCAAATGGCAGCAGTAGAACATGGGTTGAGAACCCTTCTGACAGATACAAGGTTACAACCCAGAACAGCCTTACTCACTGGCTCATCACTTGCCTGGGACCCTGTGTTTTTCCCTGGAAGGAGCCAGGCTGGAGATCCTGTCACTTCCCATCATTAGTATGTAGCTACATGTATGTGAGAGCAGCAGGGCAGAGAGCTGGATGAGAAGATATGTTGAAAATTCTACTGAGTACTTTTTCCCCCTCTGCCTGCTGCAGCTTCTCATTCCTTTCTGAGCCTTGGGAAGAGGCTCTGCAGACCTCCCCTGCTCTTTCCTGTAATCCAGTGCCAAAAGCTTGGCAGAAGGCAATAGAGAACAAAGAGAAAACTCACCCTACTCATCATACTTGTTGCTATGCCCTTTTCTAATCTCATTCCAGAAATTAATACTAAACTAATGCTCAGCACTGACTAGGCTCTGCCTAGAGACAGGGCCCTATGAACTGAGACCAGCTTGTGACAGCCCAAGGAAACAAAGTCCTAAGACAAAAAACATCGCCCTTTTCTTTCCTCAGTGCTTCACATGCAGCTCCTGAAGCCCCTTTGAAAGCTGTCAGGTAGCCTTCACATTCACCAGTACCTGCCTTCCATGCTATGCCATGACTTCTTCTGCCAGCCACACCCCATCGTAGCTCTTACAAATAAACCAGCTCTCTCCTCAGAACACTATATTCTGTTTTCCCCACTTTAATAAATACATGTAAATCAAGGTATTTAAGCAGCTCCCAAGTACCCTCATTTCATCATGGGATATGATTAATTCTGCCGAAGAGGAGATGAGAAACAAAGCATGGACCTAATTTCAACACAGTTTACTGGAAAGAGATGTCACATTTTAAGAACAGGTTCCACTCATGACTGAAGACTTCCCTGCTGCAACTTCAGCCATAAGCATTAAGCACATTTGGAAATTCCCTGGCAAAGCTGTTTAAGGAACAGACATTTCCTGTAATTTTAAAAAACATTTTATATCCCCCCCCCCCCCCGCCCGCCGGTTTAGTGGTGGTGGTAAGGAGGGGAAGGGAAAGAGAGTATACCATATTACTATTAAGTGAAATATGAATGAGTCACCCAAGTTTAAAGTAGAAACTTCAGGTATTTGTACTTAGGAGAAAGTTCTTTAAAAAGTCTTTCATCATTAAGGGGCCAGGATCTTTCTGCTGACTTTAGAAAAAGAAATATACATCCTCTCAATTAGGATTTCAATCTGTGAGTTACAGAAGTATATAAATTTGTCTTTATACTTCTGGCAAATAAGAAGTCCTCCAGGCCTAATTTAAATACCTTTTTCTATTTTCCAGAATTAGAAATTGAAGCCTTTTCATCTCCTCTCTTGCTCAGGGCCTTCTCTAAAATGCAGCTAAACAAACCAAACCAGCAGAGTCACACAGAGCGTTCCCTCCCACAGCAGAGAGTGAGGAGCATCAAGGAAGGAGAGAAGCCAGAGGAGATAGAACAAATGTGACAGCATCCCTCTAAGGACCTCACACCTTCCTCTTTTTCCTAAAAATCTAATCTTCTATGAAGTATCTGGTATAAAATTTACATTAAGTTAGAAAATTATTTCACTTATCTATGCAATCCAAGTCCGAAGAGATCCAATCCAAAGCCACAGCATATAACACAGGAATTCACCAACCAAATTAAAGCTGAAGGACAGTTGCTGATCCCGACAAAACTTATCACGAGTGCTACTTTGGGCCTGTACACCAAATGGCAAGGATTCATCATGTAATTGTGACCAACTGTCCACACCTGCCACGCTTTACCAGCAACTGTATGGTAACTTTCAAAGACACAAAGAAAACAAAGTAATACAATGAGAAACGTAACTGTTGATCTAATTTATAAATCCTCATGCTTATCTTTGCTATTTGTATGACAAGGGTTCTTTACATCAGCATCTTTCATGACACCAAGGTTTAAATCTACACAAGCTGCACAGTTTGAATTGACTGTTCCACAGCTCTGCAGACCAATACAAACAGCAACTTCTGGTCATCTTTTTTTCTGAGAAACATTAAAAAATTAAGTGCTCTGAAGAGCAGTGCTAAATAAACATCAAGCACAGATGTTGTAATAGTCTATGCTACTCCATTAAAAGGCTTACCATGAAGGAGGGGACCTCAGAGGTAACAGATTTTAAACAAGAGGCATTCTGCCCAATGAGAGCCTTTGAGGGGGAGGCATCCAAATAACATGGCCCTGCAAATATGTAGCCAAAAACTAGATTTAAAAAAAGGCAACTCTGATCTTCTTTGTGGTCACAATATGATAAAAAGGTGGATCTGAAATCATCGATGTCCTGGTTTAGGGCAAATATTTAGGAGGAAACCTCTGGGGGGGGGGTCTCCTCTTTTTTTTCTCCACTTTCACTCTCTCTGTCTCTCTGGGACTAACTTAAAGCTGTAGAACTTAATGTCCAGCATAAGCAAGAGGATGATTGGGGATACAAACAGGTCATATGGCCAATCCAGGACAATCAAACAAGGACTAGGATGGATTACAGACATAGGATAATGATGGTAATTCTATAAAGGAAATTAATCAGATCAGCTCCTGGACAAGGCAGGGATTAATTTCTTATTAATTTCTAATTTTTATTGACTCTTCTCATAAATGAAACTGAATGACTAAAGTGAATCAATCTCCTCTAAGAACAGACTTGTAAACTGTGTGCATGGCATGGTACAACGTGGGTTAAAATGTTCTGGTCTTTCACCCATTTGAGGGAATGACAGCAGTTCTCCTGGAAGGCAACAGTCAAACCTTTCACATCAGGGTTTGAGAAAGTTTGGAAGGAATTTTTATTTTTTAAACTCTCAACATTAATATTTTGTTTCTTCTCGCTTGTGTTTGAAAATACAGTACTGCACTGCGCTGCACACATGTCCTGTCAGCTGTACAGGGAAATATATCAAGAGTTAAAAAAAAAATACCTAATAAAAATACTAATTAAGTCTGTTGTCAAACTCATTTTAAGAGCCCTCCGCATGCTCTAAACAAAACTAGTATTGCCACCCATGTATGCTACAAATTGATAAAAGCATGCAGAAGCCTCTTCAGAAGGGAGGCTGGGCCAAATAAAACATTGACATTACACATATGTAAGCCCAGTCCCACTCATTACAGCAGCTAATTTAATTTGGTTTCTCTTTAAATGACATTTACTTGGCAAGAAACAGAAGATATGGTGGAAAACAGCAAGCCCACAAACATGGTACAGCCCAACTATCTTAAAGAGGGAGTAGAGAAGGAAACCTTGAGGAATATGCTGTACAGCAATGGCTTCCAATTAACATGAGGGAATAAATCAAGTTGTTCTATATTCCCAGAAATTAAACAGTTGCAGTAATCCTGCTAAGAGGTCTCCCATTCTGGGCCGTTCAGAGTAGCGAACAGTTCAGGTGCATACAGTGTGACAGCTGAAATGCAGATGAGGGACTGAAAACAAATTAACAA
Source organism: Petroica traversi (assembly GCA_025920805.1). Classification (NCBI taxonomy): domain Eukaryota; kingdom Metazoa; phylum Chordata; class Aves; order Passeriformes; family Petroicidae; genus Petroica; species Petroica traversi. The sequence continues at coordinate 104,523 of JAHLSL010000059.1, forward strand.
ACACCTAGATCTAGATGATTGAGACTGAGATCCCTCACCATGGTGTAAGACTACTGACAGCTCATACTCTGGGAACAGAACATGTTTTCATACCTAATTTGTACCCACAAATGGCTTGCTTATTAAAATTGCTTTCAAATATTAATTTAATTGTCAAGATGGTACCAACAGAGCCTCAGTTGGGAACAAAAGCAAAAGTCATGGTACCTCACTGAGCTGTGATCCCAGTCACGTGCTCTGGTATGTCTTTACCAAAGGATCCCAAGTGTATCTTTGAATCTGAATCATGTTATCCAAGGCCTGCAGCAGTGCCAAAACCACATTTCTAGCATGATAACCACATGGCTGAAAAGAGAAGCCACATATATCTGTACAATGGGAGAAGGAGAGCAGAGGATGACTTACGTTCCCCAGCTGTGCCTCCTGCATCACTACAAACATTCCCATTGAAGTAAAATCTCAGTCATAGAATAGCTTGGGTTGGAAGAAACCTTAAAGACCATTTCATTTCAACCCTCCTGCCATGGGCAGGCTTTCTGTCCACTATCCCAGGTTGCTCCAAGCCCAAACCAGCCTGGCCTTGGCCAGATCCAGGTATGGGGCAGCCACAGTCTTTCTGGGCAACCTGTGCCATGGCCTCACCACCCTCACAGGGAGGAATTTCTTCCTAATACCTGAACACACCCTGCCCTATGCCAGCATGAAGCCATTCCCCCTTGTCCTTTCACTCTATGCCCTTGTAAAATCTCTTGTATGTTCCCTTCAGGTGCTCCTGCCTGACGTAGAGGATGAAAAGTGACCTAACCACAAAATACAGCAATCCCCATTAAGAACATCTGACAAAATGCTACCACCATTTCATGCAGAGGGCAAGAAACAAAAGGGACCAGGATTTTTACCTTTTGAAGGGAAAAAACGCATAATTCCAAACCAAGGATGTAAATTACATTATTATCTGAGAAGCATTTTACTTAAGGACCAAGGTGAACAGGAAATGTTTTATAGCAGCCTCTCTCGGTTTATAACAGAATTTTGAATATCAAAGAGAAACAAAACATACTCTCTTAAAACCCCTATTATCCCATTTGATGCGTGCTTACATGTAGGCACAGCTCTGTACAAATCTATAAAGAAGACATTTGATTTCTTCAGAATTTGCAGAGCTGTCCTGTTTTACATAGTACTTTAAAAAGTGACCAGAAAGTCATTGACTGCTGTCAAAGTAATCCCAAGCTTGGAGAGATTAATGTATTTCTGCAATAACTGAAGTAATACATCAAGTTCAGGGAATGCAGAGCCAACTAAAATACTTGGAAAGAAGTTTTTCATCTGCAAACTGCAAGATCCTTGCATTTTTAAAGTATTCAGCAACAGAAGAAGCATCAGCTCCTTGTCAACAATCATGGATACATCAATAAATAATACCGATTAGTTTTATAACAACGTACTCATTCTACATAAATTCCTGCTGATATTATTGGCACATGTGGTAATTTTCAGACAGACTTCCAGTCTGCATGTGAGCAACCAATAGGAACGAACTGGGGTTTGGTAGCCATCCAGAGGTTTTTTCCTCCAGAAATTGATCCTGAAGGATAAAGGTATACGATGGGTGATCCTTAATCACTTCCTTTATGTGAAAATTGAGATCAGAGTAGAAAAAGAGCCAAGGAAGTCGGCAGCACCCCTCAAACACACACACTTTCCTGAACAACTCCTTTCACAGTTTAGAGGGTTAACTTGTTGTTTAAATGAAATAGTCAAAGGTTGGAATGAAATAAACAGCTTGCACAAGCAAGCTACTATGCTATTAAGTTTTTTTATAAGCTGCTTAAAAATTAGGTCAGTCTAATTTGTGGCTGGTATTTTGTTCTTTCACTACTATGAACTGAAAATTATGTCAGTCCCATGTTCAAACATGCCACATTTGGCAGTGCACAGGCTTCCTGAGAGACTCTCTCAACCTTCCTTTGTGCAAACGGCTTCTGCCAGATTCTTAATTCATACTTCATTGACTCAGGCATGTCACTCCAGCAGTTACACTGGCTTCCCATCAAACAATGCACAGTTTGGTTTGGTTTTTTTCTTCCTCTTCTATTTTTTAAAATTTTCTCAGACTTTACTAACTAGAAGATTATATGTCAGTATTCAGGTTACTATTTTAAGTCTCACCTTCTGACAACACCCAGAAGAGAACCACTCACTAAAATGTGTGGGAAACAAGTGTGTTTAACTAATTCAGCACAATAATTTCAATAATTAAAGGGGGCCTACAAGAAAGTCAGAGAAGGGCTTTTTACAAGGGCACATAGGGATAGGACAAGTGAGAATGGCTTCAAACTGAAAGAGAATAGGTTTAGATTAGATATTAAGAAGAAATATAAATTCTTTCCTGTGAAGGTGGTGAGGCCCTTGCACACGTTGGCCAGAGAAGCTGTAGCTGCCCCATCTCTGGAACTGTCCAAGGCTAGGTTGGAAAGGGAGCATTTTCCCGATAGGCATGATCAGCTTTCTGTGTGAATATCCAAATTTTCAGTTGAGAGTAAAGGAAAGCCCTCTAGAAATACAATAGTAGGAAAAAAAAAAAAACCCAAAACAAAACAGACCACTGGTTAAAAATGGCCATGTGCAAGTTTGACGTTAGCAATCCCAGTTCTCATAATTTGATTCAAGTTTGTGCCTGTCACTAAATATCTATACTAAACACTGACTGCAGTGAGGATGCACACAGTTGGTATTTCCCACTGCAGAGGTTTCACCTCCTAAACACTAAGCTGGAGCAGAAGGAAAAGATGAAAAGAAGTGACCATTTTTACACTGCTAAAAAATTTCACTAGGGGCTACACTATGAGAGATGTAACACTAGCCCAGGCTCTCTCCTTCATGAGGTCGTGTTCCACAATTTATACAGACATTTTTATCTGGAGGTTTGCTGAGGATTTTAAAGTATCATGTCAGTATGTTCAAACCTGTATTATAAATTCATGGAACAATACTACTGCATGAACCCTTAACGTGCTTAGGAAAGCATTCCACTCTGTCTCAGGCAAAGGCACATCACCCCACGGTCATACTTCCAGCACCACAGTAAATCCCAGGTACCCTGTGGAAGAAAACAAACCGATTTGGTCCATAAGAACTGCATATCCAAGAGATCTCTGCTATTCCTGCTGCATCTGCAAGTGCCCAAGGATCAAGGAAAGGCAAGTCTTGCAGGGAGAGGTGATATCTGTTATGAGAGAGGTTAATATGAATTGATAAGGATAGGGAGGGCATGAACTCCAGAATGCATGAGCCCTTCCTCACATACACTGATTGCGAAACAGAACCAAATCATGACACAGAAACAACAGCCAAGGCTTCCAAAACATCTCCATATCCAGCCTGTCCTGTCCCTCTTCCAATACAGGAAAAGAAGTCCAAAGCACATCCTGAAGCATGTAATAAATTATGCAGTGAATAATATTCCCTATGGAAACTGGCTGAAGCCACACCACTGGAAATATGTGCTAAAAGACAGAAAGAAACTTAAAAGACAGCCTCAAAGAAAGAACACTCCCCCCACCCAAATTCTTGGAGTTAATACCGAGACAAGAAAATGCTGGAGTCATCACAAAGTTAGTAGATTTTTGGTAGATTTTCCCCATAAACAAACTTTTCCCTGGATTATAAAGTTTACTGCAATTAACTGACGCTTGACCTAGCTTTACATTCACTGGAGTTTTTTCAAGATTTAAGTGAATGTTTCTATTCCTGAAACCTTGCCTGTCTTCTCCAAATAAGTCAGTCTAAATTGAAAAAAAATATTCTACTTACAATCCCTTCTTGCAGCCTGTTTGAAAAAAGTTTTTGTTTTCTGAAATATGAAACAAACAAAAATCCACACAAATGAACAAAAGCCCCCACAAAAACACCATAGGAAAATGAATACTTTCCTTTAAAGTGTTTTCCAGGTTGCTGAAAAAACTTGGCCATTTTCAGCTACAACTAAAAACGTAGCGCATTACTCAAAATTCTAGAACTAGAAGTTTCATGCTGCAATGCAACGAGGAGACAGCAATTTAGGCCTTTTAAAATAAAACCAATTTTCTTTTCCTGGAGTTCCAAGCTGACTTAGGTAGCAATAACAAAGATAGCAGGTGAGATAAAGCACATCTGACAAAGATAGCAGGTGAGATTAAGCATATTTACCTTTATAAAGTCATGGCAGAGATAGATGCAGCTGATATTGATTGTTACCAGGGGTAATTTTGCTTGTTTTTTAAACTTTATTTGACTTGCGAAGAAATGTTAGCTGGAGCTGGTTTGCCCCTGGGAATGGTATGTGCAGTTAGGTTCTTCCCATGAACAACCAGTGGCATGAAAAGACTAACCCTGGTGCTTTGAACCACAGAGTAAAAGGAGCCAATTCCTACCAAGGAACACCAAAAGCATTTCAGATGTGCACTTAGGTGAGAAATCTTTTCCAGCAAAGACTTCATCCCTGACTGCAACTGCCCTCTCTGGCAGCATCTAGCAAAGGCCAAAATGTGCAGGAAGAGAGCTGAGTGCAAGCATAGAAATGGAGGTCACCGGGAAGGGGTGGGGGGGGAGGGGGGTGAGGAGGAAGAAGACGTTTTCCTCCCACCCTCTCCAGGCCTCTTCCTCTGCAGCCGCACCAAGTCAGAGCAGGAATGCCTGGGCCATGTGCTTCCGAAAGCAAGTACTCATAACCTGGGAGATGGGGAAAAGTCAAGCACAAATCCAAGTTATTCTTTAGAATATGTAATTTTTAATTTTGATTAAGACTACCTTGGAAGAGGCTAAATAAACAAAACCTATGACAGATCTAGAAGAAAATGTGTCTAGGTTATCTGTGACTAGAATGCCTATCCAGGACTAAAACATTCTTCCTAACCTCATTCTCACCATCAGCTTAAAGCACAGTCTTGCCAAGATTTACCTTTCTGGCACTCTATTGAAAGCATAACCACCTACGACCTTACTGAGAACCAGCTTTAGGTTTGGCAGGGAGACCACCTAGCATCAAAGGTATGCTTTAGGCCAGATCCTTGAACTCTAGTGAAAAAACAAGAGGCTGCAGGTTTTGGGGGTTTTAAAATGTTTTTGGCAGCTAAATTATTCTGATATTACATGCATGTTTCGTTGCAGGGAGAGCCTGCAGGGGAAATGCTTAAACCTAAGCCTCATGAGTTACCTCTGAGCCAAACCACCAGTGTGATGCTCAAGCCAGACTTGATAAAAAGGAGGGCTTGTTTGTGCAGGTTCACCTCATGGCACAGCCACAGAGCTTTCCATACCACGCTAAACCTTTCTTCCGTGGCAATCCACAGTGTAGGGCAGATGGATTAGGCTGAGCATCACCAGCTGCACTGTCCCAGAGTGTCACATCTCTGGATGATTTGTTCAGCAGTTGCTGCTGTGTACCATTACAGTAGCAATCACTGGACAAAGGAGAGATCTCTAAGCTTATGTTATTACTCCTGCTTGGACACACAAAGAGTGTAAGGAATGGAAAGTAAACTTCCCACCAGCACAAACAGGTTGCTGCAGACAGTGGGGGCTGTGTATGGAACTTGATGAGAAGTATGCCAGAATAACTGAAGAGGAAAAATACCGTAGTGCTCCAAAACAGATGAACACAGCCACTAGATGTTAATCCACAAAATGTACAGTATTCCCCAGGAGGTGATGCACTTTTGGCTTTAAACAAAGCATGCACTGCTTGGATGAGAAGGGGAAACTTGGCCACACAGAATTCCCACTCCCCTGATACAAATGGGTAGTGCCTGGGCACAAAGGTCCGAAGTCCCACTACACAGTCTAAAGTACAGCATTGTCCTGTGTACTGGACTGTCATGGATTTTGGGTGTGTTTGAGGTAAAATTCAAGTTAATAGTGCCTTTCAGCACAGGTCTGTAGAGTCAGGTATGAGCCAGCCCCAGCATGATGATTGCTCACAGCATCCTTGTTCTTACACCGCACAATGGGTACGCTCATTAAATGAGCACCTTCCTCGGGGCTGTTCACTCAGTCAAAGAGTAATTATTTAACCGCAGTCACATCTCCTTTGCATTCCTGTTAAAGAAAATCTTACGCAAAAAGGTAAGAGATTGGATATGAGTCCTTGGCCCAAACCTCTTGCCTCCCAAACGTCACTGCTTGCCAAGCCCTCACTGTTTTTACTTCAGAAGTTTGCAGCAGACAGAGTGTGCCAAATCCAAAGAACTTCATCATTAAAAGAAAAAACTAACAGTAGCAGGTGCTCTCCATGCTTTGCTAATCTTGTCAAACTGTACAGACAATTACAATTTTAAAAAGTATTCTTAGGAAACTTAATGACAACTTTAGAGCTGGAACTACTATGCTTCAGGTAGACTGGAATGAGGAAAGCAGCAGGGAAGAAACTCTCTCTTGCTGTGCCTTTAGCCCCTCCCAAACAAGAAAAGGATTCCCCAGGGAAATTGCCCTACTCCAGACAGCAATTTAAGCAGTACAGATCTACCCAGGAACATCAGCTTCTCTCTCTGCCTGTCTATAAAAATGCCTTTACTACCAGCACCTGAGCTTGTAACAACAGAAAAAAAGTATGATCCTTTTCTGCATAAGCTACTTAAGGTCTTTCTTACAAAAGTAATAAACAAAGTTCACCAGCTCCAGGAAGAACATCTGAAAAAACACTCTCCCTGTCCCAACTCAACAAAGATAGAGATGTGCAGTAAAATGGCTTACTCCACTATACTTGAGTTGTGGGCTTGCACCTACTACTGCATTTAACACCTATGACTTAAAGCAGTGGCTCCCAGATAGGGCAATGAATAGTCTAGGTGAGTGTCTTTTAAAATGTCTAGCTTGAAAAAAATCAGTCATATCTAAAACTCCTTTGGTGAACAACTGACATCAAGAAAAAGATTTATTGACTTAGAACTCTCATTTCTTTTTAGGGATAAATGATCACAGAAGACCAGAGTAAGAATTTAAATATGGGTGCCTCCTTTGAGTATTTTTAAGGCGCAGTCAAATGATCCTGAGGCCTTTCACAGGCTGTATATCCATCCAGCAATGGATAAATTCCCACAGTACTCCACTCAACCCCTGTGTTTTTCAGACATTCAAATCCATTCAGGTCTATCCATGAGAAAACTTTTCTAAGGAGCAAGTTCCCTGTCTGAACCCAGCAACTAGGTTACCAGCAGTTTCAGATGCAGACAAACTTGCAAAATCCACCTCTAGACTACTGATGCCTCATGCATCCACCATGGCAGAAGCATTTGGAACTTCACAGAGAGAGCAGCCGGTTTGCTGAGCGAGCCATTTTCTGATTGTCTCACAACAACTAAGAAAATTTTAAAGTTAAATAATTATGAAGGAGAAGAGCAATCTTTTATGATTCACAGGTTTCAACCAAACCATAAAGAACAAGAGATTAAGCCTCTCCAAAGGTCTGGTAATTTTGTTACTGTATTTATATTGTCATCGTAATCAACTGTGATTTGATTTTAATTTTTGAATCCAGAGAAGTTACTTAATCTGCTCCAAAACCATAATCATAACTAAGCAGTTTGGAGTTGACATCCTCACTAAGAGATAAATAAATCTGTGGCATCATATACAAACAGTTCAGTGAACACCCAGCATTACATATTAGCACCTGAAAAGACATAGTCAGATCTGAAAGTTCAATCAGAAGACTCTGTCATTTGTTGAAGCTTTGAGTTTTCTAAGAAAACCAATACCGTGAAAATAAACCTCAATTCAAAACATACCATGTGCACTAAGTTTCCAAGAAAACAAAGCAGGAACAGTGGTCAAGGGATTTGTCCTGATGGAGAAGAAAGAAGTTTACATGAAATGTTTTGGAGATTGTCAGGACCCATCAGGCGTAAACCCATTTCCTTGGCAGCTCATCTCATCTTATATTGGTATCTCAAAATTTAGCTCTGTTGAAACCTCCACAGCAAACCTCATCATATATTAAGAAAACCAGAACTGCTTGTAATACAGTCTCAAAAGAAAAAGCAGAAAGACAGGAATTTACACCAGAAGTTACAGAAAAAAAGGGGGTTTACTTTTTAAAGACTTACTTTGAAAACGCCATCTTGTGCATGTCAACTGTTGGCATCATCAACAAAAATTAATTATTTTTTAATTATAATATCTGCTTTTAACAGAAGTAGCTGAAAAGACCGGCAACTTAAGACGTCATTGCACTTTCTCCTGGATTTTAACGAGCACATGTTGCAATAAAAACAGTGACAGAAAGAAAACATGGTTAACTGACAGCCAGTCTAGAAAAATGCAGCACTAGGCAATGGTTTAATCTTCAAATCAAGTCAGTGCATGTTTAAAAAATTTCTAATATGCTCCTGAAGGAATTCAACTATCTGCTACAGCCAAGAAGCTCCCCTTTTTCAGTTTTCTTCTTTACACCATCTTATGTGATGGATTTCTCCCCACACTTATACATTGAAGTTAGAGCTGTATCCTGCCCATTTTTCCACTTCATACTAAGACCCTTCAAACCACACAGAAGGATGAGAAATGCCCACCTAGGCACATGATCTCTTCTCTAGTAGCACAGTAATGTTTCTTTTGGCCTTAACTACACTGCTCACACCTAAATATGCAACAAATGTAATTTTTGAGACCTGTTTTTGACCAGAGGCACCTTTATTTTCTTCTTAAGCCATATAACACAACGTAAGACCATCACTTCTGTCACACTCCCTCCAAACCACTACTTGCTGAACTATGTACAAGGACTTTGGCATCAGTACTAAGACTTCTTGTGCTGACCAGATCTGCCTAGGTGAACACTTTGCCTCTGGGACCACCAAACACAGCAGCCCATGGTCTGTGACTGGTCTCCTGGGTTCTGTAATAAATCTCTTTATTACTGCATGGAAGGGATACTCTAAAAAAAATGTACACTAAGTAAAAATAAGCTGCCTCTTTGGTTTTACATGCCAAAGCAAACAAGATCAGTACTCCACAAAAAAAAAAAAAAACCAAAAAAGAAAGAAAAAAACTCCAAGTTATTTACCACTTTGGAGTTTTACCAAGTATTTGATTAAACCAAACTAAAGCTGGGGATTATATTACAACTTGTTTTTGAATAATTGGGTCTCACGACAGCACTATTTTGCAGAAAAAAAAGATGCAAGCTCCAATACCTTTTCTCTACTTTAGGAGTAAAGCTTCTTAATCATTCCATTTCACAACAGTGATCAACCAAAATGAAGAAACTAGTACTTTGATAGCCAGGTCTCTGTGCTCAGCGTTTTCTAACAATTTTGTGGTTGCAGAGATGCCATGTTATTCCAGACAGAGTGTACCTCAAAATGGAAACCTATCCAGAAGGAATCATGCTCCCCCAATGAAATGAACACAGCTGAAACAGAAGCAGAGAGTGCACTCTACTTAAGCCCAGCCTTACTTACTTCCATGGGTAAAATGGTACTGAAGTCAACTGAAGCCCTCTGTACACAATCATAAGTTGCCACGAAGATTGATGAGGGAAAGTCTTCTAGGGGAAAATAAGAACAAACCAACCTACAAGAGTCTGTCAAGGACGGTAGGAGCAACAGGAGGAAGAAGGAAGAAATCACTATGAATCTAGCATCTTTAATTCAGAAAAACATCAGAGCTCTTGCAATTCCCACAAACTAAAAAAGGAATCATACAGTTACTGTGGAAAAGGGGTAGGAGTCCAGCCAATTCTGTTTAGAGAAGGAAATAAGGGCAATGTCATGCCAAGCACAAGAGGAATTTAATTTGATGAAGAATCTGTATTTCAGTTTAGCCACTGAATCACTGCAGGTCATGACAAGCGACGTTTTTTGTTCTGTGTTGGCTCTTTACCTGGCAATAAGAAAATAAGCTTTTCCCCTGCTCCTGACTAGAAGGATCTTACAGTATTTTGGAAAGGTAGGTTGTTGTTTGCATCAGCTCACTGCTAAATGGCCGTGCCCATAACACAATCAGTTCACCACGCTCCTAAAAGAGCTCCCACCAAAACCCCTCCATGTTGCTGTGCTTCAGAAATAGTGATTAACACACTGCAGGCCAGTCCAAAGGATCCTAAATTCAAGAAGGGAAAGGAAATGAAAAGCTGTGTGTTTGGCTCCCAGCTGAGTCTGGAAGTTGTGGAAGGTATACATACCACTTCACAAGGAAAGGGAAGAGGAAGCCATGAAAGAAAAGAGTCATATTAAGTTGAAATGGTAACATTTTTGTGAGGTTACACAGACTAAATGAGCATATCCCAGAAAAATGTGAATCAAAGCCTGGGTAAAGAAAAAGAAAGCAGTATAAGTGACAGCAGATAGAAAAAAAAAGGAAAAAAAAGGAAAAAAAACTTTAGAAGAACAGAAAGTATCAGATCAAGAAACTTACAAAACAAGAAAAGTCCTAAGAGCTGATGCAAAAAACCTGAAGGGTGCATTACATCCGATATTAGTAACTAGATGATAATAATAACTGTGAAAGCAAAAATAGATTTTTTGCAAGGGCCTGTCCCACACAGAGTGCTGGCAAAAGGTAAGTTCAAGATGGATTAAGTCAGGACTGACACAGCAGAAGAAGAGGGGAAAAAATTTATTTACTATGAGTAAGCCACCATGTTCTCAACATTTATGAGGGAATTAAGTATTTAAGGGTTGAGCAGAAAACAGAAATATGTTATAGCAAGCTATTCCAGCATAGGTACAAAGTGTCTGTAGAAAGCGCTATTGTGTGACAGAAAAAAAAAAAAAGACTGGCAGAAAGATTGCTGAACTTCAGTACCAGAACAATTTAGTTAAAAGTAGCCACACAAAGCCTCCAGCAGACCTTATGACAGGCATAAAAGAACATATGGCACGAAATGAGGGAGGACACAGGACCACCCTTCTCTCCCAGACCCAAATCCATCATAAAATTTGCTCATGTCTTTGAGCATCTCAACTCCATTGCTTGAAGGAACTTTATGAAGACTTTCTAGAAAGCCCACTTTGATGTCTATAGCAAAGAGTTTTTTAAAAGCTTTTTTAAAAATTTTCAAAATTTTATGAAAAATTTATTGTTTACAACCCCATCCACCCATTCCCTACTGCTGAGCAGACTGAAAAAATCCTCAGAAGAGTAGTAAAGGGGAAAGAAACCCCCAAATAATGTGTCTATTGATAGTAACAACACTGGATGAAGCCATTGGGAATTAATCACTTTAACTTTGCACCTGGCTGAAGAGCAGAGCTATGCTGCCACACAGGCTACTTCAGTTTACTGGTTTGCACAAACCCACAAGCAAATTTGGCACAAGTCAGCAAAATACAGTCTTCAGGGGGAAAAAAAAAGTCTCTTCCCTGAATGACAAAAGCCTTCAGCTGACAAAGTGACTAGTGCCAACCTGATGTAGGGATGGCAGGTTCACCAGCAGAATGTTCTGGATTTCCACCTGCACAAGAAAAGATCTTCTGCAACACCATCTCTTCCAGTGTGGATGCCACGCCATTACAGTAGTGCCATAGAGCACCAGGAGCTCTGCAGAGCTCCAGCTGAACCTGCAAAACCCTTTCACACCAGGAAGGACTCCAAGAACATGGTCCTGGAATCACCATACTATTACATTACAGTAAATGTATAGAACACCCAAATGACTGAGATTGAAATTATATAAAAATACAGCATTAGGATTAAAAAGAAATCAGACACCACCACTTGAAAAGGAATGGGAGTGCTAAATGGAATTGTAGGTTTAATCAACAGTTCCTCCAGAGCAGTCGGCAGAGATGACACAGGCTATTAACAAGTGAGAAAAATGACAACTCTGAACACACTAGCACCATTTAAGTTAATGTGCGAAGGACAAAAAAACAAACCAGGGTAAAAAATGAACAGACATTACTAGCTATCCATTCTGAAAGCAGAAAAGAGATTTTTCCTTTTACCAAATAAGTACAATATAAAAGAAATGCTTTCAAGCTTCCAATAGGAATAAATGAGATTTTTATTTCACTTTCTTTTGAAAGACCAAGTAACAAATATACAATTTCTGATCAGACATACACCATAACCTTCCTAATGTACAAAATTTACCTACTTCAGATAGCTATGACCACTAAAACGACAAACTACATGAAGATTATGTATCCAGATTTTCTCAATCAATTAACCCTAGAAAGAGCCTAAGAAACCTTATCATCTGCAAGCCTAATTCTGCTAGCTAATTAACTGCTTTTCTTAAAAAAAAAGGAAAGTCACATTGAATGAAAGCTTTATAAAATAAATGCTGCTCTGGAGAGACAATATATGTATATATACACATGTGCATGTTTGTGTTTGTATAGATACACAGTTTGTATGTGGGTATATATGTGAAAACACACATACATATATACATATGTCCTGGCCCTGCTTTAAAGCAAAAATATCCTGACAGAACCCAAGCTTTAAACTTGTCAGGTGGCAGACAAGAGTTTCCAATGGAGCACAAAGCTCTTGGAGTCCTGAGAAGCCAAACCAAGCCAACTTGAATGCACAGTGGCAAACAGAGAGCAATCAGCTTAATAGCCTGAATCAATGGCTACAGCCTTGGTTTCCAGTAGGTAAATCCATGTCATGAATATACTCCTTGCTGCTTCTGCAGAAGACAAGTTTGAAGGGGTACATTCCATGTCAGCTTTAAACAAGCTAAGTCAGGGCTACCAGTGAGCAGCCGAGTCCCTCATGCTAGCTCACATGTTAATCCAGCGAGGTGACTCAAAGACCTGCATCAGTCACAAACCGACTGTACAAACAATTAGAATAAATAAATGTAGAAGTAAACCACATCCAAATAATCTTCAGGCATTTCTGGTTCCCAGCTCTGGCTGACTGTGGGATCCTGAGAGCCATTAAAAGAGTGAGTTTGAAAAGGCAGTGGCTGGGAAGAGAATAAAGAATCTCAGTACCTGCAAGCCTTTGGTGTTACTTGCCACAGAAATGCACTCTGTGTTATCCTCACATGAGAGAGAGAGCTCCACTAATTTCAGCAGATCCATGCTAATGTTCTCCAATTCCACTTTTACTGTGGCTGAACCCACTTCTGTTGGACAACAGGGGTAATAGCCAGTTGGGCAGAACACAAAAGAAAGGAAATGACAATCTACAAAGTATTTTACTTCTAAGCTTTTAAGAAGGCATGAAGCAAACGACCACCCAGAGTCTTTGGAGCAAACAGTGTGATGAATTTCTGGTCTGCTTCAAACCAAGCACAAAGAAAACAGGCTACGTGTGAGTTTGTTCCCTGAGTTGGCCTCGTGTGAAGTATGAATAATCATACAAATGACCCTAAGCAGCAGGCTTAGAGCAGCAGCTACAGGCAGAGGGACTGGGTCAAGCAGCCAGACATGGTAACCTTTTCTACGTGCACAGCTGGAAAAAGACATTTTGTCAGTAGTCTTCAGACTGCTGTTCTTCTGCTTTGTGTATTTAGGTTAAGGCTCCTTGAGGCACTGACTACTTGTACTTGCAAAGCACTCAGACCAATGGCAGCATTTAGCATAACCCCAAAATGTTAGAAGACAAACAGCAAGGTTCTGGAGAAGCTGGCACATTTGTACCTACAATGTATTTAGAGGATATCAACCTCTTGAACTCAACATATTCTAGAAGCAAACAAAAAATTTGCCAACTTTTTTCTTTAATATAAGTTTCTCACCTGTCTAGAATAATTCCATACATACCAGATCTTAAAAGAGCCAACAATAAATTACTAACAGCATGAAGAAAAATAGCAAATCACAATAAAAATCTTGAGACAGATAATTTTCCACACTCTTCCCATCCTCTCAGTTGAAAGACATGTCTTTATGTGGACTCATGAGCATGCTATTTGAAGCTTAAGCCTCTGAACCTTACAAATTTTCAACATGAAGATATGGTCTATAATGAAAAGTTTTGAAATCAACTCATTCTTAAATATTTACAAATCCCTAGTGATGAAGACCAAATACACAAACCCAAACTGTTATTTTCTCAAAAGCCTCCACATAACCTCACCCACATTTCTAGTTTTTAAGGTGTATCTTCAGTTACATGAATTATAAAAAAAAAAAAATCTGTTTAACAATCTTCAGAAGATATTTTCTGGATGCACAAATAGTATTTACCACTATGAACCTATTACTGTTCCTATACTTCCTTTAACTTGTCATTAGACACTATTTAGACAGCCTGACAAAGACTTCTCCTCATACACACAGGAAATAACTCTTCTGTTATCTACTCCTACAAGCCTAGCATTACCAGCCAAAGTGGAATGATCCTATTCTGTTGTCAGACAGAACGACATTAGAACTACAGTTTCTTTGATTTAAATGAAATGCCATTTCATGTGCAACTAATGCAGAACTTTTCTTCCTTCTTTAAAAATACTTCTAATCTCTGTTGACTCCCTTTTCTTTTTCCTTTATTTAACCCATATAGGTATATTTTCTCAAAATCTGATCAATACCTCTTCTTTCTGTTGTGCTTTGTCCTTTCTCTCTCTCCAGTTCTGTTCCTTAACACATCCTCCTTTTCTATGATTTTCACTATGACAGAAGTTGACCTTTATAACACACAGCTTTTGAAACTGGATAAACAGTGTGAATCTTCAGCTTGAGAAAATGATAAGCCTGAGCATTTTTCCACTATAGTGCAATTTAACTGCGTTTTGAGTAAAAGCAGAAGGATCATAGTTTTGTCCACAGACATCAGAAAATAGAACTACATTTCAAGTTAACCATTTAGACATAAATCAGAACAAAACATGCAGAAATTGGAGTTTAAGGAAGCCCATTTTACTGCTGTTGGAGAAGCTGAAGGATGTGGTTACACAGTGGTGGTTCAATTTCTTTATCTACATCTGATCTACTTAATACCCATCCCACCTCATCTCAAAGAAAGTGTAGAGCTATTTTCTGCCAACAGATAGACCACTCCAGCTGTGCTTTCATGTATAACAATTGACATTTGAAAGGGAGAGACATTTCAAGGGGGACGTTAGGCTTGCATAGTCTCATTTTGCCAACATAAATTACATAACCAGGAAAATAAGTAATACATAGCTAAGTAAGCATAAGGTATGACAGAATAGAAAAGCAGTACCACAAGCTGAGCACTCAATAGAAATGCCTTAATTTGGTGGATATAACAAGAAGATTTTGTAAGTACACTTAAAGAGTTAGTTAAGCAAAGATATATAAAAATGCTAACTACTGGATATCTACTCCAGTATCAGGCAGGACAGGGAAAAAGCATATTAACTGATGTCTCATTTTTCCTTAGGAACTCTAACATCTACTTTATACTGAGTTTGTTTTGTTTCTTTTTTTAACCAAAATTGAACTGGAGATCACATGTCAATACTGAGGGAAGTGTGTGTACATATACATACATACACACACACACATATATATATATACTGAGCATGTACATACACAAAAACTTCTATGTCCAACGTTCCTCCCAAGTTAATTCATGACATAAATTCTTGGCTTTGAAATACTGAAATACTTAAATCAACGCAGTCTTACATTTTTTAAAAAATTATTCATCACACCATGAAAGCCATTTTTTTGTCAAAGTAGACAGCCTCTTCAGGGGAAAGGAAAATAAAATGAAAAAAAGTGGGAAAACCAACACCAAAGGGCTTGGCAGCCTTTAAAAATTCCCAAAACAACTCTATCTCTCTAAGCCAGCACTTGCTAACAGTGTCACTGTATCCAGCTTTTTCCTGTGCCTGCCACTAAGGAGCACATTCAGAGATAGTCCTAAAGCCTCCTGAAAGGCCAAGACCTGAACCTTTACCCTGGAGCAGTCCCATCTTCCCACCCATCTCACCTACTGCATTACCTCCTTACTACTGACTTCAACAGCAGACGAAGTCAGTGACTGAAAAGAACATTCTGCTTATTTTAATGCTAAATCTTCAAACTCCTCACCACAAGTCTGTTAGAAAGATTAGATGATCTTTGGTTGAACCCTCAATATCCCGTAAAGAAAAGAAAAAGATTTAGTGTTAAACAGCAGCTGTATATTCACTTAGCTATGGAGACATTTCGTAGCCACTTTGCCATACTGGCTTATGTCTGGGTATTTGAATAAAAATAGCTAATGTGCTTGCTTGTTGCACCATGAAATGAAGTGCACAAAGCAATTGCCAGGACTGGTTTTGCCCATGAAAGGCAATGGTCATTGATAGCTTGTATTTGCAGAAGGCTGTCAGAGGAGTAGAGTGCCTGCTCCTCCACAGCTTTCTGTATGTTTAACCATACATGAGGCAGCAGGGAAAAACACATCACACATTTCCTCGTTTCACAACAGGTCCCACTTGCAGGAGAGCTAGCAAGTCATGGAAGCCTCAGTCACAGAAAGACATTCAAATCCTGTAAATCTGAGGGGGTGGAAAGATGTGTGTCTCTTCATGGAAATAATTGGGAAAATATGCAATAACAGTAATAGTTAATCAGTATTTCACCTCTTTCATTTGCTCTCCTGACCAATATCTTGGAAATTTGAACTTGTACTCCTGTTCTTTTTCATCCCTGTTTTTCTTGAAGGAGATAAGTTCCTTTCAGTAATATTTACACAGGAAACAGGCAACAAATGGACTACTCATACAGTCATGTCTGGGCTGGATAGACTTATTTTTCAGGGATCTTCAAATAGGTCTACCTAGAAATCACAGCAGACAGTGAAGTGAGCCATACTGAGGAAACAGGCTTTGTCACCTAAATGGTAACCACACATGGATCTATATCTGTGGTTACTATAAGTGTGCCATTATATTGCTAACGTTATGCATTATCTAACAAGCAGAACAGAGGACTGAGAAGCTGACAGCATGCCCACACTGTGTCAGCCACGAGAAGTCAGGGATTTTCACCAGCTGGACAAGAGACGTCATTCCCCCGACCAGGAAAATCACACCTCTTCAGATGAAAAGTTACATGCAAGGAAAACCAAAACAAAAAAGTGAGATATTGAGAAACAAACAAGATAGCAGTAGAAAGTACAAGTATAAGCATCCCTCTTAACCTTATGAGACTTTATTGTAAGTCTCCTACTAGCCAGGAGAACATGAAGTATACCAGCTCTCATAAGGACAGTGCCCATCAGCATTCAGCTACCCTGCCTTCCTGAGATACAGGACTATGAACATACAGACCTTTATCCTTTTTCAGTAAGGCCTTCCAACACCCACTGTGTAAAGCTGGAGAGCTTTTAGGAAACTGAAATGATGTTGGAGTAGCCTGGGAGAAAAAGGAAGAAGGTTCGAGGTCCCCTTGCTAGGAGAAGAGACTTACCATCAATGCAGAACTCCAAGCAGACAATGGGAAGAGAGACTTTCACAGCCTGTCCTCAGTTTGGAGCACATCTGCCTCACACACAAGGTCTTCTGACAGGTGGAGGGAGCCCTCCTAAAATGCCTTCTGCTGATCTGGATTCAGTCTATTGCACATTTTGAAACTTAAAAGACTGTCACAATACGTCAACCCAATGCACCAAGAATACTGCTGTATTCCTTGGCTGGAATAGTGTTTCTTCTTGCTTAAAAATTGGCAAACATTTATGACTGTGTGGAATCCAAGCTGAAGTTTATGTGTTTGCTCCCCAACTGTCCTTAGTAAGAGGCCTCTACCTAAATTCTCTTCGTTTGGAAAGGCACTTCTGAGTATGATGGCATTAGAAGAATGACACGTAACACAAAGTTTCTTCCCTCTCCACCTCTCTTCCCTCCCAATTTTTCAGAGTTCAAACAGACTCCTGCGAAAGTCAGGGAGAGCAAAGCTGGAAAGCAAGAGAAAACACTGCATACCAAGCATGATTTTTCAAGTAGAAAGGTATGAAACCCCAACACCTAAGCACTTGCAACAAAACACTTGTGGGAACTGGATAGGTGATAGGTGCTATAGGTATTACAGGCAGCATTAATAGACGGAGTGGAAAGTAATCCATGCATGTTCTTCAGGCAAATGTTCTCGGTGATTTCAACCCACCTCTGACATTAACGCTTGTTT
This sequence comes from Petroica traversi, assembly GCA_025920805.1. NCBI lineage: Eukaryota > Metazoa > Chordata > Aves > Passeriformes > Petroicidae > Petroica > Petroica traversi. Next base: position 122,546 of record JAHLSL010000059.1, read on the forward strand.
CAGTAGCAGGATGGCTGAGAGAAGCCCTATGAGATGCAGTTCAGATCCTCTGCATGTATTTGTAAGATGGTGTTTAGAAGTTGGGTGCCTATTCTGCTTGAGGGGCTGCACAAATTTGCACGATGGAGAAAGGCACCCCCTACAAGGACCATCTTTCAAGTAAGAACTCAAGTTCTGGCATGGGATTTGAGTTTACAAAGTCTGGGGTGAATGATTCTTACAGCTAGCAATCAAGAAGCAACACTCGGGCTATTAAAAGCGTGGCATTTATGTCTCTAACACTACGAACTATTCAGCCTAAACAGACCTATAAAGCCTAAACTAGGGCTTCAGTAGGAGCAAAATGCAGCACTGAATCAATTTTATCCAGAATAGCGTGGGAGGAGGGAGAGTTCCTTTCCTATTTTGAGAGCAAAATCTATGCTACACATGCAAGCCAAAGCCTTCTAATCCAGAGGGCTGAATACATCCTAGTTATTCCAACTCAAGAACATGTACATAAAAGGAATTTCATACAATTAGTCCTCATTGTCCTCCTCAGTTTATGCTCTCTGTAAAGTTCTCGTTCCAGTGTTGTTACATTACACACTCAGACTCATCTTTTTGCCTCTCACAGTGCCTTCAGAAATGTAAAAACACTAGACAAGCAGGCTGGGATACATAAAAGGAGAGTATCTGCACAGCCACTGATCTATCATTTAGTCAACAGGCTCAATTAATAGATCATTATAGTAAACCAAAAATCAAGTGAAGCACAATGAAAATAGGTAATGCTATTTTAGTCTCAATATTAGAAAGTGTGTCAATTTTCTGCCAAAATAATGTAATGGAACACGGGTTCATTATAATTTTATGAAGAATTTTTCATATTATTTTAGCAGACCATTACTCTGGCTAGTGTGCAGAAAGATCTTATGGAGAGAAAAAAAATTACACTTATTCTCAACTAATGAAACCTTCAGCACAGCTCTACTTTTGAATCTTTATTTCCTAAACAAATGACAGAAGTTTGTATCTTCAAACTGAAAGTAAAGAAGAGTGCAAATGTACCTGAGGAGGTCTGTGTAAGGAACTGATCCTAGTCTATGAGGAACAGCATGAAAACTCATACAGCACAGGGAAAATTAGTTCCAAAACCACACTTACACAGCTGTATAAGTCACTGGCAACGTAAGTATCATATTTTAACCAGGGAAGAGCAGAGGTAACTAAATTCCCTGCAAAAAAGAACCCTGTTCCTTTAATACCTTACAGTTCTGGAGAGTGAAAGCACAGAAAAGCAGCGCCATGGGAGCTTGGGAACGACCCCACTAAATCCCCACAGCCCAACAGAAATCCCCCATCACTGCAACAGCACTCTCTCCCCTCTTTCCTAGCTTGCCCAATTATTAATTTTGGTGGGTTTTTTTTCAGCTGCCAGAGCATTTCATAGGGAGACAACATGGAAGGCTGCCAGCCTTCTCTGAGCCAGCTCCAAGCAGGACACTCTTGGCTCAGCAGCAGACCACAGAGTGCAGCAGAAGGAAACGCAGGGCCTTGAGCTCACACCCATCTTTGCTCTTGCCGTCCATGCACACACCCTACTGCAGATCTGCTCTGAGTACAACACCATTTCCACTGGAGATCACCAAACCTGCCAGTAGGCCCTATCCACAGGCAAACCAACAACTGCTCAGGTTAAAACCAGGCAAATCCAGAAGTTAAGATACTAAACTTGACCATTAATGTCTATTTTTTGCTTCCTTCAGGTGTTAGGGGAAATTACATAGTAACTATAATAAAGATGTGCTATTTGGAACTGTCAAGACAATACCAATGTAAAGAAAGATTAGCCACAGTGGAGCTGAGAAATGGTGATACGAGCTGCCCTGTTGCCATGGCTGTCCTCAGACTGCAAAGAATACTGCAGGAGCATGGGGCAACCCAGCCTCCTCCCTTGCTCCAGAGCCGGTTTGATGTCCATTAGCTTTGGTACTGGGGTGGGGATACTATTACAATAGTGATAAATTCCAGGGTATAGGGTTCTCAAGTAAAAACTACTCGGGGGACTTGGAGGATTACGGCATTGAAGCAGCCTGAACCTAGTGTTCACTTCACCTTCTTGCAAATGATCCCTCGTCTTCAGTCAATTAGAGCTTTAGTCCAGAACAACAGCCTGACATACACCACCAGGATAGCCATCACCTGTAATTTTTGGTTTGTGCAGAAAGTAGAGGCCATGTATACAACTGGCAGCCCTAAAGGATATGTTACCCTTTGTTTATGAAGGGGATAGCACAGAAATATTAGTGATACTGATATGTACTTATGGGTATTTAAAGTATTCTACAGAAATCCTCCATGTCACAACCTCATCCTGGAAGCAATCCCTAAGGAATTGCAGGGAAAGTGAATGTACCATTTGACACATTAGGGACATGCTTACTTTCCTATTACCAAGAAAACCAGCTTCTTAGAAATTGTTAAATAATCAGGGATGTAGCATTACACAACCATGCACAAAATACTACAAGATTGCCAGAAGCATTTAGTCACTATCATAGCAACAAATCCATCGGGGCAGATACAGTGGAGTCACAGACCAAACCGACATTTCTTTCAAAGGTTGAAATAAAAAGCAGAAAAGAAAAAGGAAAGCATGTGTCAATCCTTCCACACCTTGTCTTTTGACAGGAACTACTCTATGCCATCTGGCTATTAAGGACTGACAGCACTTGAAGAATATCCATTATGCTTTCCTGACTGCTTCCACAGAAAGGAAAAAGAAAGAAAGTCTTAGAAAATTCAGCTGGCATGCTATAAAGTGAAAGCTATTGTCCTGCTGCCTCTTTTTTCTTGGGAGGATAAAAACGCTTCAGCTGTGCTTACTGTATTTCTTAGCAAAACTGTATTTTGAAAACAGTGAATATGTCTGAATCGGTGTGAGGATTATGGCACTGAACTTTAAAAATCCAGGTGACAGAGCAAAGCTCTCGCCCTGCACGCACCTCTTACTGCCCAATGCGTTGGAGCAGAGCTCACCTGAAGATAAATGCAAGTAAGAGAAATCAACATCTAACCTGGCTGATTGACATTTCTTATGAAGGCTGAGAAGAGAGCCTGAATTTAGCCCCTGAGGGCTTCGGAAGGCTACGTGAATCTCTTATCTGACAGGCAGAGGAGCAACTGGCCCATTTCACATCCAGTTTCCAGCAACTCTGTATGACTTCACTCCCACTGTGATCAGCAGCACAGAGCTCCCAGGACAGGGTGGATTTGCCAAGGAAGGTGCACAGGCACATGGCAGATACAACTACAACTCCTCCCACGGGCTGAGGGCTGGCACCCCACCGGGTGAGACAGCTCCCAGCGAAAACCATTTAACACATTCCTGCACAGCTTCTGCAGATACCGTCCCTATGGTCAGGCCAAGCTAAAAGCAAACAGCTCTGCCCAGTCAGCTGTCTTTGCTAGAAGACGAGTGTGCATTTCTACAGAAACAAAGATAACTGAGCTCACTATCTTCTCCAGAAGTTTTTCTGGTGTAATTTTGTTTCATTACATCTGCTTAGGCAGCTAACAAAAGCAGAGCTACTGGAGCAGGAATGTACTCAGGTATCTTTGTACAACGTTACATTTTTAAATGCTTGGTTTGTTTTTCTGGACCTTTCCATACGTATTAAACCATACAGCATTTTGAAGCTACCATCTCTAGCACAGGAGCTGACACCTTCTCTGCTGCTTTTATGTATTTGTTAATTTTAAAAGGGACTTTTAAATTATGTATTAAGATTTACTAAAGCATTATTGTATTAAACAAGTGTAACAACTGGAACTTACTACAACGCAGATATTTCTTATTATTCCATCCTCAAAATATTAATAAGCACACTCAGCAAATTTTAGATTTACTTGTGAATATCACTATTCTTTGCATCTTTTGTCATCAAAAATGAAAGCCAAAAATATATGTACACCTCCCTGTTGCATACTTCACATTCAAGTAGAAACTCCCAGACAACCCACATAAACAACTGTGATGAATGTTTCAATCTCCAATGGGCAGTGGGATGAACACCATAAAAAGAAATTAAAACTTACTATTTTTCCACCTCCCCTCAAAACACAAGAGTCTAAACCAACTCCTGTTTGGTCAGTTGTGACTTTGTAAACTCTCTATCTACCAAACCGCACACCACCAGGAATAGCATCATTCTCAGAGCAAGGATTACAAAATAATTCTGGGGTTTTGTTTGTGGTTTTTTCTTTTTAAAACCCCAACACACATCCTTGTAAGGAGAAACAGATCAATCTGCGTTTAGGTTTCAAAACTAGCACAGATCTATTTATTCTGCTGGGTATACAATGAATGTTTGAACAAAAACAGTTAGTCATAGGTCAGACAATACAGCTCGCTATGACTACACCCTTCATTTGAAGGAAACGCAAAGAAATCTCTTTTATATTTCAACCAGCTGAAACGACGGTAAAAGAAAGTAAATCCTGTTGGGCTTTCTTTTCTTAAAAAAAAAAAATTAAAATCCCAGCTTCTCATCTCGCATCTAAACAAATGTTTTTTGGCCGCTGAAAAATTCTGCCATTGGCCAGGCTAGACAATAGGCACATCCCATACACCTGGCGATGCGCGCTCAGCCCCGCATCCCGGCTCGGGGTGGGGGGACAAAGCCGGGAGCGGGGATCTGTCAGGCCACGCGTCCCGGCTCCATCCCCGGGCCGGGAGCACAGGCGAGCGCGATGCCAGGTTAACAATTTGCAATTTGCCTCCCTTCTGGACGCCGCGGCAGCCCTCCATTTTGTCAGCCGCCTCAATTTAAACATTTTCCAAGTCGAAGGCAGAACTTCTACATTTCTTCGGGAGCCCTGCGGAGCTTTAAAGCATCCCGAGCATTTCGCGCAGCCCGCTCGAAGCCGGCGCTCCGGGCTAAGTTTAGGCGCGGCAGCCGCGCACGCCGCGGCTCAGGGGCAGCACGAGTCCCCCGCGGGGCAGCCCGTGGGTTCATTCCCATCGTTTCTCC
>JAHLSL010000059.1:132560-182168 GCA_025920805.1 Petroica traversi
TTGTGAAATAAGTGAGAATTTAACTATAAGTACAGAATTTACTGAGCTTTAAAATCCCTGTGTGGGTGCTCACTTCCTCCATAGGCTGGAGTGGAGTTGTTGCAGGGGTTACCATTCCCAGACGGCTCCTAGTCACCATCAGGGCTCTCTTCTGCCAAAGGCTACCACCTCCCCTCCCTACCTGCAAGCTGCTCATTCAGTCCCTCTCAAAATTGTTTTGGCCGAAGTCAACCAGAGCAGCTTAAGCAGTTTAAATAGTGAAGTCAACTGCACTGGTTTCTTTTGCCTGAAACAGATTAGGGGAAACCCAAGTAACCAGATGGGAGATGATGTTACGACTTTTTCAAGGACAGCGTCAGGGGCATTGGAAGGTTGGGCCTAATCTGCTTTCAGAGCAGACTTTTGCACCAGACATAAATGCTACTGGCTATTCTTCAGGGTATTTAAAAGTAGAAGTGTTGCTGAGATACCCCATTGAAACATTCATAGCATTTTTAGATGCCACTTCCTTTGATGGCATGCAGAGCAGGGTACAGCGATCAGAGCAGCACAGGTTTGGGGGGGAGCAGCAATGGGAACATGAGGATTTGGAAACCAGTAGCTATAGAAGATGTAGGACTGAGGGCGGAGAAAGAGCAGAAGAGAGGGAAAAGTTTGTGGCTATAGATCCGTGGTAGATCACAGAGCTCAGTCCAGAGAGGAGGGATTTGAGCAGCATGAGAAATGCAGGCATCAGAGATGTGGGGTGGTGAGTAGCAATGCTCAGGAGCAAATGGTGATTCTTTCCTTCCATGTGTACATCAGACCTTGGAAGCTCTGTCCCTCTGAAAGATGGTTAAATGAGAATAGACTCACTAGCCTGTTGCTGCAGGTAGTCTTCAAAGCTCTACTTCCCTGTAGCTTCTCTAGGACTGCAAGATTCACAGTCCATCCAACAAGCTTGGGTTGGTATGGAGGGCTTTAGGTTCAATGCAGATATGGTGTTTGGGCTGGGAATATAAGGCAAGATGAAGCAATATTCTTGTTCTCCATAGGACAAGAGTGGGTGATTTGGAGCAATGAAAGAGAAAAGAAGAATTACAGGAACTGGAGCAGCAGAAAGTTTAGAGAAAAAAAGGAAGGAGAGCATTAGCTGTTTGCTTCCCTTTAACTCCTTATTTCATAAACCATGTATCTGTTACTCAATAGAAATGTACATTATTCCTATCTCTACCATCTTTATAGAGATACCTTTTATTTTTGTAAGTCTTTTGTGGGACAGAGGAGCATCATGAAACCATGTTTTATGGATGTAAGACTGAATTACTGAGATGAAGTAACTCATCCAAGGTAGAATAGCAAGATGGTTACAGATCAGAGAACTGAACCAAGTTCTCTTAAATTCCAGATCTAACCACTAATTCGTCCTTTTCCCTCTTCTCTCTTGCATCTCAGAAAAGAAATAGTAACTTTTGTTTTACTTACCCGCACAGGCAATTATTAAAATTAAGCACTTGCACAATTAGCTTGCAATTGAGACACACACAAACACACACAACACTATAAGTGAGATATATAACATAAGACAATATGGAAAGGCAAAGGAAAAAGTAACAACAGTTTCTGGTTCTAGGGATGGCCTTTATGAAGCTTAGGGGATTTTGATTAATTCTAGTCATCTTAAACAGAAAAAGAAGTTACTATTTTGATGGTCAAACCACTTCCCTATGAAACAACAAGATGAAGTTTTGAGGAAGCATTTGAAATTGGAGATCATAATAAATAATATTTACAGAAAAGGAGCATAATAACATGTTGTCATCAGGAAACAGAATAATGAAATACTGTTCTCAAGAAACAGCAAGTTCAGACAAATCTACAGCAACTGAAAAACTTAACTAGTAACATTTATTGCTTTCCTATATATTCAAAGAGAGACTATTTAAATAAAAACAACAAAAAAGCTGATACATTAAAAAAAATCACAAACACATTCCAGAAATTAAGATAGTTGTCACAATAAATACTCACCTCACTTTTTGCTCTTACTCACCAGTAGTCACTTGTCTGTAGGCTGGTACACTTCTGTTGAAATGAACTGTAATGAAATGAGCTGTAAGCACAGATGGTGTAAATCATCATTGCTTAACTCCCATTTCAGTTGCTATGCTAATTTTTATTATCTGGAGGCTTTGTGTGTTCATGTTTTGTTTGTGGCCAGTGATGAATCAGAAATAAAATGTCTTTGCATTTATTATGAGGGCAGCATAAAATGTATGAGGTTTTTTACTATTCATTTTAACTGCTGGAGTGCTTCAAATTACGTGGAATATAGTAATTACCAGCCTTAAATAAACTTTAGACTTTCTGTTTTTTTTAATAATAAAATATTTTCTTAGGAATACTGAGGATATGTTTTAAAAAGTACAGCATCCATAAAATGCTTTAAAGTTGTGATATGTGAAATGTCATCTGGGTCAATATAAACTATTAAGTACAAAATTACTGTATTGACAGCATGCTAAAGTGAGCTCACAGTCAGGAAAACAGTTTAAAAGTCTGTGTATGTAGAAAGAGAATGTATAATCTGTGGTAATGAAGACCAGTTTATTTATATTTATTTATTTTAAAGTACCTTTCAACATATATACACAGGAAGGGAAATTTTCAGACAGTTTTAGAGTCTTTAGCATTTTTCATAAGCCATTTTGTTGTTTCTGCCAGCATTTAACATCTTCTGACACTTACAGGTATCCTAAACATTGTGGATTTGACAGATCGCTGTTTATTTAATTCTAAAGTGCAGTTTGGGTGTTGCAGTAATATGCCAGTGAAACTTCATTGTTATTCAAATGGATTGTGAAAAAGATTTGAGTTCTGTGGGGTCTTTAAAATGTACTGAATAGATAAAAAGAGTCTAATATGAAAAAGGAAAAGACAAGTCCATAACAGACATGAAAAATAAAATTTGGTCCTAAAAGGAGAAAGAAAACCAAGTTAATTACAATTTGTTGCTGTGGGAAAGAAGGGCATGAGCACCGAGTGACCTGCATTTATAAGCTCTCATTAATATAAACTTTTAAGTAGATAACACCCAGAACATCAATACTTTGGCCTTACAGTAAAAACATTCTTAGGATAAAAGACTGTTAACAGTGAACAGAGTCTTGTTTTGTTAAATGCACTGGTCAGAAAATTGTCAGTCTGAGACTAGCTCAATTGTCAACAACAGAGAGCAGAGTCTGTTGAGAAAGACAGGTGAAAATATCAGGTTACAGAGAAAAAAAGCATGTGAAAATTTCAGAGCATGTCTTTTTTTTTTTTTTTTAGATGCAAGGTGGAGGTGAGGTGAAGGACTGCTAGGTTATTTTTATATTGCCTTCTTGACTACCCTTCAATGGTCAGGAACAAGCTGGCTTCTGTGTGTTAGGTATGGGTACAACTCTTTTAGCTCTGTTGAAAGTCTTGCAAGAGCCTATCTGCTTCAAAGCTGTTTGCCACTTGTTCTCCTTGAAGCCAGAGATCATGATTCTATTAAGAATGTTTTAAACCTCAGTTTATATTCAGCCTGCAAAAAGAAGGGGAAAAGATCAACGATGGTAAAGCACAGGGCTGCAAATACAGTGTTTTATTTTCTTTGTGAAGGTCTGCCTCAGACTCCTCATGACTTACTTGAAGCTGCTTGTGCTTACCTGAGATATAAATTTGGCTTGTTGACTCTCCAGTCACTAAAAATTGTTTCAAGCCATTGATCAAATGATGATGAGTTCCAGATAAAGTTATGCTGAAGAATGTGCCTCTTCATGACCATTTAAAATATAAATGGGATATTACAAAATCAAATGGGGCAGAAGGTTTTATAAGAGGGGGAATTTCAAGTACAGGACCTGACTTTCCAAGACATTTTTTCTTAGCAGCTGGGAAAGCTCAGAAGAACTTCCTAGACAGGAGTATATGAGGACACAGTCTTTTGTGAGCCAGTCAGTGGAGACATTTGTGGGAAAATGGTCAATGCAATTTGAGTTGCAGACTATAAAAGGAAAAAGAAGCCCCTATTAGAAGGGCTTGTCTAATTACTAAGTTGCAGAAATTAAATGTTTATTCATCTGTGATTTTGTAGTAGGACCTACAATTAAATGATGTCAGCTACAGCTTAAGAAAAATGATTGTTATCATTGATGATTCATTTAAAATACCTTCTTACCATCTAATTCCAGCAGGAGAAGCAGGCTGCAGTTTTACTAATGCTGAAAGCTGAAAAAAGAGCATGGTCCCCTGTGGGGAATGAGTATATGAGATTCAACGGGCATGTGAGCAATCCAGTCTCTGCGATAGAAGGATAGAAGAATAGAAGATAGAAGAAGCTTATGCCTCTGCTCAAGGTCATTCTCACAGGAACATCTGTGGCTGTGAAAGAAGAAGCGAAGTAAGATTATAAACATCTCATGGATGCTTGAAGAAAACTTGGCAGAAGAATTTACTGAGATAAATTTGCACAGTTTAATGTAGCTATCCAATTAAACAAGTAGAGAGTACGTGTGATGGAACAGTAGAAATATGTAGCTGTGGTGACAATAAAGCAGCTTCACTTGATCATATTGGTCTGTCATGATGTCCCATGAATCTTCTGCAGTCCCCCTTTGGTTAAAAGCTTGTGAACAAAGGCTTCAGCCCCTGGAGAGAAGATGCAAAATAGGAACAAGGGTGCCCAGCAAGTGGTAGGGAAGGAGTGAACTACCATCTGTCAGTGGGATGGGTCAGTGGCAGAGCTTGGGAAGGTGCAGGTGCCTTGGCTGAACCCATCCATCAGGTGATGCTCTACCTCACAGTTTCCTCCCCTCTGCTTCTTACTATGTGGTCCTGACACTTCCCTTGCTGTGGATCTGGCATTTTTTAATGCAGCATGAGCCAGTCCATCTTGCCAATCCAACAGAAATAGAGCGAGTTACTCTTTTTTGTCAATCATTCAGTTGACATCTCTTGTCTGACAATAGAGAAAAGCTCTTTAGAATGAGAGCAGTCAGTGCAACAGATGCCTAGAGGGCCTTCCCCTCCCTTGGAGATAGTCAGTGCTGGAACGGGCAAGGTCCCGAGCCACCTGATCTTTAGAGCTGGACTGAATGTTGGTGTAGCGGTGGTTCAAGCTCAGAGAATGACATATCCACTGAAGAATCTCTGGGGGCCTAGAAAGTGAGGCCCCTCTGAAGGTAGAGTTAAGTTTGGCCTTGGAAAGGGAGTTGAACTCTCCCCGCCTCCCCCTCAGTTAACAATAGTATCTTGTGTCTCACTCTTTCCTCCCTTCCTCCTTCCTGACTGCATCCTGACCTTCGACCCTTCTCCGTGTCCTCCCCTGTACTGTTATGAGATAAGTTGTAACCCTCAGACTAAAAGTCTGAATGTTGGGCGGTTCCGCGTCTTTTGCCCCTGAGCCCAAGCAGAGCGGACCCTCATCTCCTGTGTCTGATTTGGGGCTCCGGGCAAAGGAACACTCTCTCTCTCAGCACCTCTCTGGTTTTTAGGACAGCGGCCACCATCCCAGGGAAGCCCGGCTCCCGGCGAGGGGAAAAGAAGTCCCTAGCTGAAGCTGACTTAACGAAGAAGAAGCTCTCAGAACAAGCCGCCGAGCCGCCGGCCATCCCTGTGGTCAGCTGTCCGGCCCTCGCCACCGGCCACATGTTGGCTCTGCTTTGGGCAGGGAATTAGACCTGCTGGCCTCCAAAAGTCTCTTCCAACCTGATTTGTTATATGGGGCAGTCATGATTCTTGTATTATTTTACATTGAGAATTCTCAGTGCATCAGTGTCCCTGGCTGAAACTTTATCTGTCAAACATCAGGATAGTCCTATCACTATTATGAAATTTCAGTATATGGATTTCTGTGTTTAAATTGTTATGAGCAAAGTGATTTCAGGAGGAAGTCAGTTTTTAAAATATATATATGCTGTAAGGTTAATCCTATTATTATTAAACCAAATAATCTAAAGTGAGGTTATTGAAGATGAATTTATACTGTAAAATTGACTTAAGTAATGTACACAATTAAAGTTTACAAGCAAGCTTAACTTTATGTTCAAGAGAGAGTCTGCAATAATCGTACAATAATACACAATGTATTTTAACTGATTCATCTCAGTGGGTATTAAAAACATACTCAGATACTGGCTCTACTGTCTCTCTGGGGCATGCCTGTGATGCAATAAGGCTTTTGAATTTTATAGGACAGATAAAAGTTGCTGTTGTGCTTAGCAATTGGATATTTTTATGGCAGCAAATCACATTTACATCCATAGGGTTGTCCTTTGACATTGGTAGAAGTGTGAAGAAAGGCCCTGGGATAAAATGAGTCAAGGCCATACATATATAATTTAAGAAATGAAGGTATTAAATCATTCAACAACAACACCACCAAAATCCCTAGTAACAAATGGAAAAGCAAATATATCTTTAAAAATCCCAGAGTCTTATTCTGAATTATATACCTCACTCTCCATAGCTGTTCATAAGTTGACAGTGTAGCTGCACAGGGTATATTTAATTCCAGTTAAATGTTTCTCAACACACCTAGAGTAGTGCAAAAGGCTGCATTTATTCGTTTCTTCTCAGTTGTGCAGCCAGATTGTGAAATGGGTAAGCCAAAACATACAAAGATTAAGCAACAAAGACATCTAAATTGTTTATGTAGGAGTTTTATAATTTTTTGAAATTATTGTCATTTATTTATACAGACTGCCAGTACTATAGATTCAGGGGCATCTGTCTTTTCTGCAATCCATAAGGCACCTTTTTAGTTTTCAATCGTTTACATAGGTATGCTCAAGTAGTTCAAGACTCTTGCCTTTCAAATAGACTTTTCAGTGGATATGTGCTTCCTAATGGCACTTCAATGTAATTTGGTGGGAACACAGCTATAGAATCCACATTGTGTTCAGAGAGGAGGGCAAAACACCCTGTAAATTTTCTGGCACCAGGGATTTGGACCTAAGCGGTACTGAACAGATCATGTATGTGTCACCCTACAATGCCTACTAAACACATGTTCTGCAGATAAATTTGCCTCAGGATACTTGCCTGCAAAGATTGTGTCTACCCAGTGAGAAGTTGTACCACACTGGTAGTGAGAACCTGTCTGGCTCTTTGCTGAGAGGTTTTTTCTATATTCAGTGAGTTATTCCAGGAACGTACACAACAGTACTTTTCTGGGATTCCCTGTGATTTCCTGTCTCACAGGATGCCCTGTGACACTTCCAGTAAAAGTAGCAGTCTGCTGCCAAAACTGATGAAAGACCATCAGGAGCTGAGGCATAAGGCACCTCCAGTGTAGCTCATAAATTCCACTTCCATTCTTTGAATTGATGTGTAGGACACCAGTCACCAACCTAAGTTGTGAATCAACTGTTCTTTCTTGAAACTAGAAACTAAAAAATAATTTGTTTTGTTTGGACTTCATTTTCCCAGTAGTCTCTAAACCAGCTGGGTCTAATCAATGGTTTAGAGCAACTTAAGATCTCATTTTTCAAGAGTGGATCTGTGCTGCCTCACAGTTTCTATACTCAGTTTAAAATTATGTCTAAGTGGGAGTCAAATGCTGGCAGCAGAAAGTAGACAATTGCATCCTGGTGGTATTTACGTTTGTGAGTCTTTTTTTGTAGCTGGCCAAAGCACCTGTGGAAGAGGAGTGAACTTTTAAGAGATTCTGCCCATAAAGCTTGACATGGAGCTGGGCCAGTAAGAACCAAGCTTGCTCTTTCAGTACACAGTGCAGAACAAAGAGACATAATAATCCAGTTTATTTTGGATGATTGATAAATGGGAACATTGCTCATATACCCAGTACATGACATTTCCTATTACTTGTTCATACCATTTGAGAATTAAAGGATATAAATATCTAGGAATTCTCCAGCAGTTGGGTTGCCACCTGTCTGCTGAACACATTAAAGGGGGAAAAGGGTGACTTGTATTCCATTTAAGAATACTGTAGCTATCTGAGCGACTCTGAATAACATTTCTGACACTAAGGGAAAATTTTCCATAGCAGTGTCAATACAGATTCAGCAACAGGTCTTTTCTCCCTGACACAGCTAGATAATTAAAGGATGTCAACAAAGGCAGAGGTAGTGGGAAGGGAGTTTACAGTGCTCTGAAGCTGATGTATCTTTCCATAAGACAAGTCACGGGAGAGCTGAGGCCTCTATATATGCAATCAAAGTGAACATTTAGCAAACAGCTGTCAATCTCTGTATAAAGTCATCACTTCCTTGGTTAATGTTTATAACTGGCATTGTAACAGTTAGTTAATAAATAGTTCATTTGTGTGAAAAATTTGAGATGGTAAAAACCAAAAAATATCTGTAACAAACACACATACAAATCCCCCACCTGAATTTCTTATTGCAAAATACTGTCGAACTGATTGCAAAGCTATTCTGTGGCACGACATCATTCAGTTCTATGAAATGACTATCAGTGGATGTGCTCACAGCATCTATAATTAGCTCCTTACCTCTAAGTTTCAGTGATTTGAGCAGCACATTGATGGAAATGTTTTAAATCAGCTCCTAGAGATGCCTTTGAAACAGAGCAACATCTAACATGGGCATCAGCACTACATACGTATGTCATGCTTTCTCCTACAGCTTAACCTGGGCCTTACAGTTGCGGAAAATACTTGGAGAAAACTCCTGAATTTCCTATCTGTAAAAACATAGCTGTGGATCTCAAGGGATCCTGAAGAGGATGAAAGCTCTGCTTGCTCTAGGTTTACTACCCCTGAATAACCCCATAGCATCATTTAGCATTTTTGCAGAGATATGCCCCCGTAGATAAAAACCAGGAATGATCTCTCATGGGGAGGGGGAGCCTTCCAGGAACTGGTAAAGCTTTAATATCCACTGCTCCTGGGTCTGACAGCAAAACTGCTGGAGAAGGTGCAGGAAAGGGGCACAGACACTTTGTGGTGCATGCAGAATAACCCTGCACAGCCTGACCAGGAGTGGTTTGTAACATCAGACCATACAGACATACATGAAGCAAAATATTTTGTATAGTTTCTAAATCTCTAGTCTTAGTTTCCAGTTCTGGGGAGACAATATAGTCCCCAGTGGCAAATTCTAATTGGAAATCCTGAGGCAGAAGTTCAAAAAAGACCACTTGCTTAAGAAACAGGTGACTTGATTTCAGTGCTAGTGTTTCACAGAGCCCACTTCCTTCTTCCCTTGGATCAATCTTGACTGACATTTGCTTAGCAGTGTTGGAAAATTCAAAAGGAAAAATGAGAGTTCAATGTGTGGGTTTTTATTATAGTCCTTTTAGACATAGGGGAAATATATAAACACCCACCCCACCCCAGCCCCAATCTTGTACTTTAATGCTTTTTGCAAACTGGTCAATATTTTCTAATTTTCATATTACAATTTCAGCTAATCCTCCAAATCTTCAAACAGTTGCCACAAATCAATTATGCTTTCAAGTAAGAGATAGTTTGGAGCTTACAGTAGTTTTGTGTATATATGTGCATGTGAATGAGAAAACTAGATATTTATGTGCATTTGTAATCAATCTTCTTGGTTGTTAGATTTTTGATATGATAGTTGAGAACTACCTAGCAGTCTGACTTGCAAATTTAAATGCCACTTCTTCCAGTGAGGCCAAGATCAAAGTAAGAAGAGACAGAGGCATATGCCTGACTGAGGAGTTTAACAGAACTTCTCTCATTTTAGTTGTTCCCTAAATTACTCCAGATACCTGAGAAGCCATTCCAGTTTACTTTGAGTTACCAAGAGAGAAGCATGGGGGTATTTACATTCATTGTTTAGGTGTCAATAACACTTTTCAAGGAATCTGACAAAGCATCAGGTTGTGTGAAAGTAGAAAAAGAAATTCAAGAGTATCTGCATGTTTCTAGTGAGTTGCACCTGGCCCACCTGTCAGGCAAATTTTTGCAACTTCAGTGAAGTAAAATGCAAAATTTGATCAGCCTAATTTTTTGAAATACATGCTTAAAAGTAATCTTCTCTAAAACTGACCTACCCATGTGAGTCAAACTGTGGTAGCCCAAATCACATTTTAAAAAGTTTTACCTGTTATTTTTCTTCCTGTTTCATCCGATCCATGTTCACTGAGCATGACCATGTCCATCTGTAACTACTTTAGGCACTGGCACGCTGCTCTAAGGTCTGCCTGGAGTGTTTTCTTCTCCAGGCTGAACAACCCCAGCTCTCTTCAAAGGAAGGGAAAACTTGGTGGATTTTTTTTCAGGAGATATTGGTGGAATGGGAGCTCTAGGACATGTCAGAAAGATTTTGGGAGCTATGGAGAAGGGAGCCGACAACAGGTTAAGGAGTAACAGTGCTTTTTTTCAGTGTATTTCTGAAACAACCCACTTTTATTTCCCCTGTATGGATATAGATGGGTGAGGCAGGCAGCCTGTCAGCCCCCAGGAACTTGATGCGTATTTTCCCTGTCGCGTTGAAATTCCCTGTGAACAAGTGTGTGTTATCCAGGAGTGTGTCCTTCATTTACATTTATTACAAATTAATGCAACACTTTTTGTGGTGCAGATTTGATCCTGTAAGTAACTCCTGTTCACAATGAGCAGTCTCATTCAATACAAACCTCATTAAACACAATACAAGGCTCAGCAGCAGCTACAACAACACAGGAAATCCAATACACTTAAAGAAAGTTGCAAACCAGAAGTTTGCTGGTATGATGCTGACTTAAGTTGGGGTGAGCAGTGCAGACCAGGGCAAAGTGCTGCAGATGATGCCCCAACCCTTCACATGAGGGACAATTGCATTTCTGAAAGCAGTCAAGGTCATCATGAAAGTCCTCTGACCCAGTTACAGTGCAAATCCAGCTTGCCATACAAGTCCTTCAATTTTTGCTGAAGATGTGCAGAAACCTTGTTCATGCCCTTGGACAAGACAACAGTATCAGACTTAGATTAGTGAATGTTTTGAATGTGAGCACACCCCATGCCATAGAATCTAGTGATGCCTTTTTCCTGGTGTTAGATAAAAGAAGCTAGACACAGCTAGAGGGTTGGGGGTTGTTACTTCAGTATTTTAATTAGGATCCTGTTTGATGCATCTACTTCACCCAGGTGACACATGTCGTAATGCATGCTCCCTGTGAATTATGTACACAAGTTATAGACTTTAGCACATTAGCATATCTAATAAGGCGGCCCAATAACGGGGCTGGGGTGGGCTAACCTTTAGTTTACAGAATTTGTCTCACTAGGGGATCTTGGCTTCTTGAGATAGTAGAATGTTTGGTCTCCCTGGCTCTGCAGTTCTGGGGTGTTTAGTTTCAGGGCCTGCAGAATACTTAGAGAATACTAAACACTAGACTAAGTGAAGGGTTATAAGTATGCATGCTAATACTTGTGGATACACAGAACTGTGTAAAAGGTACATAAACGAAAAGGAAAAAATCATTCTGGCATCACTAGGGCTGGCCAAAACAGTTTAAAATGATTTTATGTCTTGTGGAAAACAACCAGAAGTGCTCTTACCAGAAAAGCCAGCTACTGACAGCAGTTTATGACTGGATCCAATGTGCATATGCAGACATATTTGTTTGCGTAGGCAAAGGGAGGAGCATGTTGCAAAATATATTAAGAATCAAAAAAAAGAGACACTGAGCTGAAGTGGATTTTCAAACCTCTTGAGAATGAACAAAATGTCTTTTTAGTAAACCAGTTGAGCACAGACGTCCATGTACACAAAAGACTAATGCTGCTGTAAGTTCACCTCAAGTATTTAATGAATTTCACATGATCCACCCACTTTTTTCTGTACCTCTGCAATTACCATATCAGCAGCAATAATTCTGTTGTTCAAGTGCCAGATACAACATAGCTCTCACATTCCTGAACGTGGCATATGATGCTGTTCTGTCTGTTGTTTCGGAACAAGATTAAATTTTACTCACTTGCACACCTCACTGAACTTTAACCCACTCTTTGTCATCTGCTTAATCAGCGATTTGTCTTGATCCTTGGCTTTCAGTTTCTTATATTTAGTTTAAATCTGTATTAAATCCATGTTATTCAAATGACTTTTTGAACCATTCTTAGTTTTCCCCTCTGATCGTATTTGGAACTACCAATCATATGTGTGAGGCATAGAATCATCTGACTTCTTTTTCTCCCTTCCACAAGCTAGAAAATACGAACTAGCTCCTTTCCAACTGCAGCATAAACATTTTCATGCAATATTTTAATTTTCAGATACTCTTCAGCAATAAAAAAGCACCACAAGCACTGTCTCAAAATTTTGCTTATGTGGGAAAATTAGTTTGGCTAGATAAAGCAGTAACTTTTCCGCTTGTGTGTATGCACAGGACAAGAGCTGATTATTCCAAATTATCTTATTTCGAGTCCATTTTACTTGAGAAGTAAGCTAATCAGGAATAACTCCCCTCATAGATGTGACTTCAAGCATTTGCAGCAACAGAAGGTGCTCATCTTGTCACAAAGTAGAATTTAGCAAATACAAGAGTAACCCCCTTATCAACATTTAATTTTACAGTGTATAGGAAATAGTTGCAGATCAGGCTTCCAATGTGCTGTGCTTTGTTCAAACACTGATTAGTGTTTTAAAAACCAACTTTCAAAGAGCATTTATTTTAAACAGAATTTTATTTTAATCATACCAATGAGATTATCAATCACTGTACTTGTTGGCATGTGTTGTTCATGCGTTTTCCAAGTCTTCCAGGTCTTTAGCATATATAGTTGATTTCTCTAATGTACGGAAAAAAAACCCCAGTGCAACAACAAACTGGTACACTTTTATCCTAGTTATATAAACAACAATAAGATATAGAACATTAGGTAAATAAACACTTTTTGGGTCACTCCTCAGTGACAAATACTTTAGCTGGTGGGTTTAAATGACAAATTATAGGTGTACTCTGTTTGACTGTGAACAATCCACAAACTGAAAGACAGAGAATTTCTTATATTTCCAGAAACATTTCTTGGGTATCATATTAAAGGATATAGAGAAGTGCAATTTCTCTATCAATGTCACAAAACAACCCCAAACCCCAAGGGATTGAAAGATATGATGTTTGTGCCCAGTCTTTGCTCCATGGCAAATGAGTTAACATCTCTGTTAAAGCAATTAGCATCTCAGTATATTTGGAAAGCAAACAAGAGAATATCTTAGCTTTATCTTTGCCTTCACATCCATAAATGAACTAATCTCAAAGGCTCTGATTTTCTAAAGACTCCACAAATGTACAGTGGAGCAATTTCAGGAAAATGCTTGGTACCAAAAGATTGCAAGATTTATTCTTACTTTGGGCAGACTTTCAGAGGAACAGATTTTGAATTGTCCAAATTAACACATTTACAGTTCTAGAGAGAATAAACACCCTGTTGGGATGTGTTGAAATACAAGCACATGGTGCAAAATCAGCCTTTGAATTATATTTCTTTTTTAGTCACACTGACATAAGCAATGATTTTTAAGCTATTGCCTGATTGCGGAACTCACTTTATTTATCTTCCTCAAAGTCTCTCTGAATCTCAGAAGAACAACTCTGCTTTTAACAAATGTCACTAATTTCATGAGGGACCTGCAAATAGATATTGCACAAAGTGATTTGTGACACTGAGTGTAACTCAAGGTAGTATTTCCTTGGTGTACATCACTATGGTTTAACAATAAACCATGAGGATGTCTCAGAGAATCACTTAGGAGTTATCACTAGTTACCTGCAGTTAGTGGGGATGAATTGATTTAGTAAAGAGATCATCTGTCTTTATTTTAACCAAAGAAGTTTCATTTAAAAATCTTTATTCTTTTGTGAGTCTTTGGTGGTCAAAATGCTGACCTGTTAAGAAAAAAAAATTACTTGCCGAGTCAGACCATTGGTCATCAAGAAGAGACACTTTCTAGGGGGATATGTGAACTTGGCCTTTTACTGTCCTCTGCTCCTGTATCCTCTGTTGGATTAGGGGTGATGGAGAATACATGGTTTCCTTTATGAAACATAAAACTATCTTATCCTTTTTTTGAACTTGCTGTATGCCTTTCAGTATCCTGTGCCAGTAAGCTCCAAGAGTTCACTATTTACTTGTACTTTCTCTAGCTACTAAAATCAGTTAAAAATGTCATAGTCTTACGCTCCCTCTTTATGTGCATATATATATATTATCCAGTTGCATTCATAATTGTTTTTTTTCTGACAGACTCCCACTCAACCCTCATATCTGAATTAATCCAGGAGGACAGCAGAGCCGGAGTGGAAAAGCAGACTGAAATGTATAGTTGGAGTTGCTAACATTCAGAAGCTCATAAGTTCTGAGGCAGGGAACTTGTGCTTTTCCTGGTCAGAAGCTGGGAGCTCTGCTTCTGATGTGATTTAACGCAGAATGGGTAGTGTGGGGCAATCTAGTGGGAAGAAAAGATGCAGCTATAACTTTAATTTGCTGGTTAAAAAAGAGTCTGGCCTTTCTGAATGAGCACCAGGGCTCTGTCTAATCTCCTTCCTCCACTCATGTTGCGACAGAGAATTGCCTAAGTGAGCTATGTTGGCTCTTTGCCACTCAATATTTCCTCTTCACCGGGGAAACCCCAAGCTGGCTTTAAAAGCCAGCTTTATGGCCCCAGGATAGTGCCAAAGGCAGTATGAGGCGGCGCATCACCTTCTGGAAGAATTTGAAGGCAAAGATGGGAGTGGGATCACAGAAGACAAGCTCATAGCAAGCCATTCCTTCCAATTTAATAACTGATGCCTCTGTTTAACAGACCAACCATTACTGCTTTTTTATTACTATTATTTCACAGGGTAGTTGCCAGAACTAATTCATTGTTTTTGGACAAGCAAATAAGAAGTAGTGAGCAAACTGCCTTGTCTTTGACAACTGAGAAGCATATAAGCTTATAGAGAGAGGAAAAAAAAAAAACCAAAAAAAAGCTTTGGAAAGTGCTTTGTCTCTGCCATCTAGCAAGCAGATCACTCCAAGAGTAAGGTCTGTGATTCAGGGGGAAAATCCCATGACAAAGCCTTCAGCCCTAACAATTGCATGTAAGCGATATTAAGTCATGGGAAACTCCTGCTATCAGAGTTGCATGAATAAAAAGCAACATGCAGCAACACACCAAGCTTCAGGTTTCACCGCCAGCTTAAAACGCAGGCCGTGCTTAAAGAATTGTGCACCGGGGAATCTGTGTCTTTCCAGCAGGCACAGGCCTCATTTCAAGGGACAGACACAGGACGATGCACGGCCTGGCTTTGCATCAAGCATTCAACATTAAATCTGTGCCACGTCGGAGGGGGCTGGGTATTTTCTAAGGGTTACAGGGACTGCTTCTCCACGCTTGGGGGAGCTCAGTAGTGTCCAGGTGGCTCCGAAAACTCGGCCCCGTCTTCAGGAACTCTTAGGGCAATGCAAGGCAAACAACAGCAAAAACTTAAATTTGTTGTTTTAGGTGACTTTTTCATCTAGTTCGAGATAGCCCGTGCGCAGGGTCGGAGCCAGCAGCCCTGGCCCAAACAGCCCCGATTATCTTTTCGGAGCCATTGGGCTTGCAGCAGAGCTGTCGAGGAACGGCGCGAGCGCTAGAAACAAAAACACAAGCAAAAACCCCACCCCAAACCACGAAATTCAGTCGTTGCAGCGAGGCCGGGGGGGCGCCTACAGCCTCCTGGGAAATGTAGTTCGCCGTGCCGGCGAGAAAACGGCCAATCGCCGCGCCACTCCCCTGCTGGCCTGCTGGGAGTAGTAGTTTTTCTCGTCCCCATTAGTGCAATGGCCAATAGCGACGGCGCCGAACAAGACTATACTTCCCAGCGTGCACCGCTCTGCCGGCGATACCGCTCCCATCAGCTGTAAACAAACATGGCGGGAGGTGATCGCGGCGGCCGCGGGCGGCCCTGAGGCTCTGTGAGCGCCGTTGTCCGCCGGGGCTCCGGGCGGAAGGCTCCTCCTACTCCTCCTGCAGGGGTTGCGGCGAGGCGGATCGGGGCTGGCGGCACACATGGATGACAGCAAGGTAAAGCGGCTGCGGGGCCCACCCGGGAGCTGGAGCCGAGGGCAGCCCATGAGGCTCTGGGCACAGGGAACCGTCAGAAATGTGCTCTTGAAGGGCTCTGCTCGCTACAGCCGCCAGGAAGGAGGGGTTGCCCTCTCCTTTCTTGCTTGCAGCGCGTCAGTGCTGCTTCTTAAAGCTTAAAGCTCCAGGCACGGCCAAAGGCCGGACACCACGAGTGGTGTGGTGCAGTAGTTCATGCTCCCAATATCTAATAATTTATTAGATAAATAGCAAATGTGCACAAGTGGTGAGGTGCGGGGTCAGGAGCGTGGGTTGCAGCCTTGAACTGGGTGCTAGAGCTTGGATTCTTCCAGCATGGTCTCATGAGAGCAGCTCAGTGGCATCCCTGAAGGTGCAGGGCTTGCACTTGGGCAGAGCCGAACATGAGAAGGTGCACAAGGATCGCACAAGGTCCCTAAAGCCGGTCCTGCAGGGGAAGCTGCGGTGTCTGCTCAGTGCAGACTCTCAGCTGAGTTTGGGTGTTTCAGCTCCCTGGAGTTCTGGTTATGGGTTGTCCTGGAGATCGTGCTGGAGACACCACTGGAATTTTACCAGAACAAAATTACACAGCCTATGATTATCTGCCTTAATTCAAAGGGGGGAAAAACACTTAATACAATTTCTTAGGGAATAAAGAAATTTAGGAGTGATCAGTAAGTTGGCAATTCACAATCCACAGAATGGATTGTGAGTATATGAAAGGTTTATGGTGATCTGCTGTTTTGACAGGTATACCATTTTATTTTATTAGGGCCTTGCCTGAAAGCTGTGAAGGAGATTGGGAGAAATCTCATCACTGATGTTTCACAACTCTGAGAACTGCATGAAAGTTTGTGTAATTGGGGCAATAGTTTAGAGGATCCAGAAGATTTAGTTCCGGAGGCATATATAATTAATGAGTGTTATCTGATTTTTTCTTCCTATGTTCTTCTTTATCAGACTTAGGTAATTTATACTACCCAACTTACCGGTTTTAATTTAAAAATAATTACTGTTCTACCATTGTGTCATGTGGAGTCCTGATAGTTTGCTTTTTTTTCCTGAAACATTTTTGACACATTTACTAAATAAAATTAATCTATTTACCCAGTCAATAAGTAAAATCTTTGGTCTTTTTTTTTTTGTTCCACAATGTTGACTTGAATAGGAAAAAACACAAAAATCAGCAGAGTGGAATAATCACTCGTCTCCCTTTCTTCACTCCCAAGTACAGTTTTTATAGTTCACGAGGCTGCAGATCACCCTGAGGCTTTGGTGGTTCTGTTCTAGAAATGCCATTTCCTTTGGGAGGGCCCTTCCCACTTCAGGTTGCTGTGTCAGAATGAGGCAAGCACTATTTATACCTCATTGAATAGCCACTGTGGTTACAACTAGAGCAAGCATGTCCTTGAAGTCTCTTTAAAATTCCACTGGGTCATGCTTTCCTCCTTGCTGAGGGGGGGGAAAGGACTGTGACAGGACTTCCTCGGCAAAAACTAAATCAGCTGAATTGTGTTGGTGGTGTACTGACCATTCTATAGCTGTCTGCAGCCAAGTTCAGTGTTTGCCTTCATCTATGTGAAACAAAGAATTTAGAGTTGAGCTTGCAGGCTAAAAAGTTTTCCCTAATTCATAGTGCACTTTAATTTAGCCTTATCTGGTTTAAGAGAGCATTGGAAGAATGGTTCTTGTTAGCACATTCCTCTAACTTGGAAGGAAATAGTAAGAAATATAGGGAGAGATAGAATATCTTATCACCATATCTAGAAAAAAATTCATGTTTCAGTTTGGAAGGATGTTCTTAAATTATTCACACAAACACTAAAAACCCCACAAACCCAAAATATTGCTTTCTTTTGTTTCTATAGAACTGCTTTTAAACTAGGGGGTGGTCAGGTACTGGCCTCACTTCTTGCTGTGGTTTGAACTCTTGGGTGTGGAAGGGAAAGAGTTTAGTGATGTAGCAGTTCCTTGGCAAGTCATTCCTATTAAAATAACACTTGTACATAACACTACTACGTGTCTCTGTAGTATTTAGACAGAGGAAAAAGGAGAAGCTCTGTTATAGTGGTTTCAGCCTTTATAGATGAAATTTCTTCATTAGTTTACAAGACTGCAGTATCATATTATGTATTTGTTATATGCATTGGGAAGCAGAGAATAGGGACTAGGGTAAGCACTTAATGTTTAACTGCTCGTGAACATTAAAATACAGTTTTATACAGCTAAGTGCAATCTTTTGTATTAAGTATAGAGGTTTTTATTTGGGACACTGACAGTACTTATTTGGGTAACTAATTCCTTAGTTTATGGCTAGAAATGAGAAATAAAAGGTTTTAACATCAAATCCCTTTTGTTATTCCAGTGAACTTAAAAGCAAGCAAATAAAAAGCAGACCACCACCAGAAGAGGTTGGGGTTTCTCTCTTTTTTTACAAATAGTCTTGTCTTGCACGGGGAAGATATTGTATTAATGTATTTGTGGATCCAGCAACTGTTGATGTCTTGCTCTGGTGTTCATGCAGCTTTCCTTCTTGAGGGAGCACTTGTTGTTAGAGCAGGGGAAGGCTCAGCAAAGGGCTGCAACCAAGGAGCTCGGTTGCTTTCCACACAGCCTGGCTGTGAGACATCAAATCCTCAGTCCTGTGTGGTCCTGAGTCATAATTAGGGGGATGCAGGTGTCCCTTGGAGGGAGTGTGGGAGCAAGCCAGATGTGAAATCTTGTATTTAAAATAGCTTGAGGGGTCTTTGGCCATGAGCTGACTTGTAGCCTGCGATCCTTGCTGGTGGGGCTGACTGGGATCAGGGAGAGAGAGAGAGATCTCAGGCAATTCTGGAGTCAGCTCTGGGTAATGCTTTGAATGCCAGAGATACTGTGGAGATGACCGCAGCTGTTAAGAAGGTGGGCTGCTATGTTTTCACCCTTCAGGAGTTTTTAGAGTATGCAGGTTCTCAATGTGCTGGAGAAGTCTTCCACCCAGGATCATGTCCAAACATAAAGCATTCCCATTGCTACTTGCTTGGAAATATAAAACCTTATCAGCTTTGGTTATAATTTGATATGAGCAATTTCAAATCATTAAATGTTTTAAGAAGCTGCTGCTCAGCATTGCTCAGATGACACATCTGCTCATATTTTCAAGGAGTGAATGAAATGGAGATTAAAGCCACTAAACCAGCTAGAACAGTTTCATTTCATTGTTACAGTGGGCTGGAAGGATACACATGGTAGAGTTAGCTGACCATCCCTGAGCCTGAGTTCTTACAGAGACAGATTTAGAAATGTGCTGGTTTCTGTTAGTGTGAGTTGAGAGAATGTTTAGGGCACAGTGGTGGACCTAATTCCTGTGTGAGGTTGTAAGCCCTTCCTAGCATGAAGAAAAGGGCCGTCACCTGTGGAGTGGCAAGGTGGTATCTGAGTGACTGCTGCCCTGAACTTCAGCACTTACCCATCTGGGTGCCTGCATAACGCTTTACGAAAACTTGATATTTAGTCCTAGCTCATGCTTTTTAAAAACAGACATTGCAGCAAAGACTGACAATATTCTTTCTGTCTGTGCTGAACATGACATTCTTATTATGTGAAGCACTTTGTCTGGTGAGGGTTTTAGGATTAATTTGTGTTGACACATCTGCTTAAAACTTACTTCGTGTCTGGTCACTAAATAGTATCTTACATTTTTGGATGCATTTTGTCTGTCAGTGAAAGTAAAATAATTGTGTTGGTCATATAAAATGTCATGAAATGGAGGAATAACAAGGGTTCTCTCTACCTGGATTTTGTACTGCTTCTGTGAATGGTATGCTTTGAATTGGAAGATCAGAAAGCCTCATCTTTATTAGGAGACTTGTGACTGGCTACATTTGCTTTCTGATTTTGTGAAAATGTTTGCAAGTGGGAATAGATTCTTCCCCCCTCTACTGAACACAGTACTTAGGTTTTATTTCTTAGTCATAATTTTTATAATTTTATGTAAATTCTGTAGATGATCATCAGTTCCATGTTAAGTTAAGTTCTGCAGACCTACCTTCAGCTGCCAAAGCAATGAAGAGTCTTCTTAAGATGGATCTCAAGTGGTGATTGATGGAGCTTCTTGTTTATTGGTAAATTAACTCAGAGCTTCTGGGAGATGCTGACCTGGTCAATGTGATCAGCATTGGTAGTCAGTGGTGCTGAGTAGTGGCTGAGATAGTGTTGCTTTAATCTGCTGAATTGATTCAACCTTGCAGATGTCATGATGAGGCCAACTTTATCCCAAGCTTCTATCCGAGGGGCTTAGCTCCTCAGGGCTGTGAGTGCTAGGAGCTGTGTTATGTGTGCATCTCCTTCCTGAGGAGAACCTCTCTGCCGTGCATTCTGACAAGGATTTTGGAGAGATCTGCTGCATCCTTCTAATAAAAAAATACAGAAGTCTGAGGGATTTTCTATATCCGGTCAAGTAATTGCAGCTATTTCCAGTTCCAGGTCAAATGATTTTATGCCTGAACATTGATGGGAAGAAAGATCTAAGTAGCGTATTAAGAGGAAATTGTGGAATTACAGAATATGCTGAGTTGGAAGGGACCCATCGGGATCATAGAGTCCAACTCCTGGTCCTGGACACACCAAGAATCACACCATGTGCCTGAGAAAATAGTTATGTTCTTCTGTTTTCTGAAGTCTGAGTGAATTAAATGGGAGCTTGGTCAGATCTCCAACTAATGCATGCCTTTATTAATATTTCTGTGAAAAGTTTTATGATTAATGTTGTTCTGAGTCTTGATTGCATATGACTCCCTGAAAAAATCCCAAATCCCTACTGCTGAATGCTAATAGATCACATCTCTTTATAAACTCCATAGGAATACAAAGGGACAAAAATGTTTGCTTGATCTATTGCCATGTTCAACATCTACTTTCACTTCTGCTTTGTCTTCTTTCTGTCACAGCAGCATAGCAACTGAGTAGGAAACATGACTATAGGCTAGGGAGACATGGTAGTGCTGGATGGGGGCTAAGGATTTCTCAGGCCTTTTTTTCTCTGGCTGGGTTGCTTAAGGTTACAGCAGGAGCTTCTGAATATTGGTGGGGGAAAACTGACGAGGATGCAGGACTTAATTAAATTGCTTACCATTGCTGCCTTTGCAGGGTGTTGTGTAGTTGTGTGGTGAACTCCAGGGGCCATGACGACAGTGTGAGTCTTTGGGGATGGTGTGAAGGCAGATTATTAGGGTGTTACTGCTTAGAGTCAAAAGGGAAGGAAGCTTTCCATTTTCTCTGTAATCCTGGTCATTAGAGTGTTAGCAAGCAATAGTGGTTGAATGGTTGAAGAGGTACAAGTCTTTTTCCTGCCCTAAGCGAGCTTGTGTGCAGGGCTGCTGTAGTGGACAAAGATCTTTTAGGGAGAGCAATTGGCATACCTGTCTGTAGAAAACTCTCTGGACTGACCAAAGGGAAGGCAATTTATGGATAATGGTGGATCCAGGATGCATTTGTCACATGCTAAGCAGTCTGTTTGTGAGAAATAGCATGGTGGGAACCACTCACCTGCCTGAGGCTGGGGACAGAGCACATGGCTGTCAGTGCTCCTGTGCAGGACTAGGACTCAAGGGACTGCTTTGTTCACACAGCAGTATGGAGTGTGCTGGGGCCCCAGCCTTGAGTGCCAGCTCACTCTAGTTCTAGAGGGTCAGAACCGAGAGTGGCCAACATTTTTCAAGATATTTTTTAGCTCTTGAATTCAAATATTTCCTTTGAACTACCTTGCATTGGCACAGAAAAGTCGCAGGTGCTAAAAGCCTTTGAGAACTGAAGTACTTTGGGTGTAGTGTATAGAATGTAATATCCATCAAGCTTCCAAGTGCAAGTAATAATAGATAGCAAATTGTGAGTGCCTACAGCCTCACCTGGGAAGACTCCATGTGGTTCTGCATTCTGCTGGACTGGGAGTATGGATCACACCACCCATAGTCAGGAGTGTGTTTCCATGAGAGGACAGACCTTCTCATGCCTGAAAGAGAAAAACCACTTTCCCTTCTTTAGAGCTCCTGCCCCCTGCCTTGGCCACATCTCTGCTTAGCTTTGAATTACACTATATTTTCTGAACTAGAAAATCTTAAGGGGAGCGGCACCTTGATGGAGTAAAGAATTACTCAAACCGTACTCATCAGTTCAAGTGTAAAAGAGCTTAATTTTTTCCCTTTGCTCTTCTAAACATGTTGTGTTTGTTTCATTATCATAGATGTCCATTAGGAACTTTCTGTTCTTTCATTTGCTTATGGTAGAAAGCTACTCCTGAATAAATTAGGAGGAACAATACAGAGAGGGTAGGATTATGTTGGCATGTGATTGTTGACTCACTTTCCAAAGGAAAAATAGTCTCAATTATATAATTCTTTTTTTTTCCTCTTCATTCTGGCACATCAATTTGCTATGTTATTGGTTTTATTGTAGCTGCTAAAGTTTGCAGAACATGTGACTTCTTTGAATGTTAAAAAGTGACTTATTTTGTAGCTTTTCACAGTACAAGTGCCTTTTAAAATGACGAACTCTGATATTTTGAACACTGCCTATTAGAAAATGTCCTATCTGTATACAGGATGGTGAAATACTAAGGCAGCAGTGAAATTCTTGTATGCAGGTGTGTGTGTTAGGTGTATTTCACCACACTCCCTCCAGACAAACAGTGTGGTCAGAAGGCAAATAAAGAGAAATCTTCATTTCCGAGGAGAGCTGGGGTATGTGACTGATGTAATACTTACAGGGTGATCCTGCCCAATGACCAGTGAACTATATTTCAGACCATATTTAAGACTTTCTTGTGCCATGTTAAGAGTAAAATATTTTGGTGGAGAAGCACAGAATAAACACAGAAGAAACTGTTGGTTTTTTTGTTGTATGGTTTTTGGGGTTTTTTTGGGGGGGTTGTTTTTGTTTTTTAAATTTATTTGTAGCAGGAGAAGCTCTTTGATCTGTAAAAAAAGGAGCCACAAATAAAATGGGGAAGTTATTGCAAAACCTGCATTCCATAGGGCAAGAAATTAGTGAGTTACATTTATGCAAGAGGAGTCTAAATTAGGAACAGGGTGAGTTCAGCACTGACAGGTTGTGTGAGGAGGTTTAAGGAGATTCACCAGGCTGTGGAGTAATGTTTTGAAGGTGACCCTGGCCAGAGTGGTGATGTATTACTGGAGCAGAGGCAGCAGAGATAGGACTTGGTGTGACTGAGTTCCCTGTTTAGTAGAACTCCTCAAGATTCCTTTAAAATAAATCTAGCCCAAGGAAGCTGAAGTGACTAGTGAATAATTCTGAATTTAGAGTAGGCTGAAACCACTGACTGCAGCAGAACTGAGTTTTGCATTATATTGATAGAACCAAATATATTTTTTTTCTAAATTGAAGTGTTAAACTCTATAATACAGTATTTCCAGATCTGGCAAATGCTGGAGCAGGGCTGTTGGTGATATGAAAGCAGTTTCACTACAAGCTGATTATGCCTCCTCAATACCCAGATATCCTTGTAGATACCTGAAGTAGTGTATTCTGTTCTGGGCTCCCCAGCATGAGAGAGAAACAAAGCTGCAGGAGAGTGTCCTGGAAACTTCACAGCTCAGCATTCTTATTTCCTCTGTTGCTCCAGAATGCATATGCAAGATTTTCTACTTGGGAATCCTAGTAGTTACAGTCACATGGTTCCAGCATTACCTTTGCAGAACAGGTTGTGCCCTTCCTTTCCAGGTGGTTGGAGGCAAGGTAAAGAAACCAGGCAAACGAGGTCGTAAACCGGCCAAAATAGACCTGAAGGCAAAACTTGAAAGAAGTCGCCAGAGTGCAAGAGAGTGCAGAGCCAGGAAGAAGCTGAGGTATCAGTACCTGGAAGAGCTGGTTTCAAGCAGAGAGCGAGCCATCTGTGCTCTCAGAGAAGAGCTTGAAATGGTAAGGAACTATCATTTAACCTAACCCTCAGAATTATCTGGGACCTGTCCTCATTAACACTTGTTCTTGAGCCTACAGTTACTGACAGTGGCATTTGGCTGGCCAGGAGGTAGCAAAACATCAGATGCATCCAGCTGTTTGCCTGCTTTGGTGTGTAGAATATGAGTTCATGTCACAAGTTATCTGCTGGTTTCAACCTGGAAGCAAGCGAAGAAAGCGCCATTACATTTGAGTCTGTTGTCTTTGAAATGTTTGGTTTTGAAAAACCTTTGACAGAGGTATATTGTGGGAAGAGGTGTTAAAATATCAAACAGCAAACATATATCCACAGGGTATCATTGCTTCTCTGTTGGGGAGATGGATTCTTGCAGCATGCTCTCTGTGTAGATAGTTCCAGCACGTGTAATGTCTTGGCCAAATAAACAGCATTAACCAAAGAGAATGTTTCATCTGGAAATACAGACACAGCTCCTCAGTGATGCCATTGAAATGTCACCAGCACTGAGGACACTTCTTTGACCTGGCTCTAGGTTTGTTTGAATGGGCAGGGCTGATCACTACAAGGCAGCAGGTTTAGGATGAGGTGAAAAGCCAGCCAACTGTCCACAGGTTTTTTGATGTGCTTCAGGGTTTGGCAGTGAAGAATTTAAGATGAGGGAAGTAGCAATAAGGCACATGTGCTTCCACTGTGCCTTGCGCAATGGGAAAGGACCTTGTAATAATCCATCCGCCCCAGAGTCATGTGAAATATTTGTTTTTAATAGGCCGTGAACTAGAACAGTATTCTTGCATGCCAGCAGTGAGCAATTGCACAGTGTTCCATGTGGACTAATAATTACAGTATTCTGTCTAGTGCTGCTTCAGAGTAGCAGTTTATTGACTGAAAGAGGCTTTGCTGAGGCCAGGTATGCAGCCATGGACTTGTGCTCAGCTCATTAATGCTCTGCAGTTTCATAAGAGGCTTCAGCTCAGTAAATTCAGACCTTAAATGAATATACCGGAAGGTAAAGATTACAGCCTCATTTTGTCTGCTAATGTGATCCTGGCAGTTTGCTAAGGCCTAATGTGTTTGCATATTTTAGTACAAGCAGTGGTGCATGGCCATGGACCAAGGGAAAATCCCTTCGGAAATAAAAGCCCTGCTAACTGGAGAGGAGCAAGGCAAAGCACAGCAGAACTCAACCAAACTTTCCAAGGCTGTGAAGACAGAAGCAAACAGCAGTAATCCCTGTAGGTATCCAACCTATGATTAATTCCTGTTTTGTTACATCTTTTGTGGTGTAGGAGGATGGCTATGGTGTAGGAAGAAACATAAGTATGTGCTTTTGGGCATAAATAGTTGATTGAAGCAAAGATCTTTGTGGGTGGTACGAAGACTCTGTATAATGTTTACATGGACAACACAGAAATTACACTATAGACGAAGTTGGGCAGTTATTTTAAAAGAAGACTCTTTGTGTTACACCGAAGTCTGTGGAGACTTGTGAAGGCCTTAATTTCTTAAAGCATTTTCTGTTTTTGTTTGAGTGCAAGCTAAATGGAGAACATAAAACTTAACTGAATTTTAAAAACTCCACCAAGACAACATTATTCTACCTGCAAGCACTCCAAGAGAGAAATGCTGGACTTGGGATTTCCTATGGGGTCTTCTTTCTGACTCCTTTGTGCTTGTGTAGGGAATGGAATATGGTTCTTTTGGGAATTGGAAGGTGAAAAGGCCATCTGATATAAAGTCATATTCCTGATATGTATATGCAAAGGGAGAGAGTTAAGGTGTAGCATGGGCAATTCTGTGTCTTACTTCTAATTTTGTAATAGTTCATGCTACAGGGTAAATTACACTTCACTGATTTTTTTTTTTAATAGGAGTTTCTAGCTTTATGTTTTTAAGAATCAATATGAAAACCACTTTTTTAACCATAACAATCTTCCTCCCTGATGCATCATTCTCAGGAGGCCGATGCAGAACCTTCCAGGCTGCAGCAGAGGTGGCTCAGAAGCTTGCAGAATGAAGAATACTGTCCTGAAGAGTGGATGCATCCCCAGATGCAGGGGAAGGGATCCCACTCTACTCTCTTCTCTTTGGTCATGAAATTCTTTGATTATGGTGTTCCTAAGTCTTTGTGTAGTGGGGCTTTTGGAGCAATGGGTGTTTGTGTAAGTGGAGCCTTGTTCTTCCTTTCGCTACACTGCCCTCCCCAAATACGGCTATGGCAGCTTTGGGGCATTCCTAGCATGAGATGGGGCTGCTTTTATATCAGAGCCCAGAATTAGGCTGGCTTTGTGTTTGGTGGTTATGTGGTTTTTAACTGTTGTGGGAGTCCAGGAATTTCTGTAAAAGAAAAGCAATAAAAGGATATTGTAACAGCTTTGCTAAAGCCAAACCCAGTACTGCAGGCTGAGGAGAAGGAGCTGCATGGAAAGCTTTCAGTAAGATTTGTAGCAATGTCATTTGTGACCTAAATGAAGGTGTTGCTCGCAGCATCCGCCTGTAATGCAGCATGTCTTTTTTTGTGACTGGGATTCTCAAAGAGGTTCTAGATACATTTCCTGCTTATGCCCATATGTCTTCCACCAGGTGCATTTTCTACCCACTGTGCTCCCATTAAGACAATCAAGGCATGTCTTTGTATTCTGCTTCCAGCAGGGAAACAGCAGCCATTCTCTCTCTCCCACTGGGCCCTGATACCTTACATTTTGGGCCCTAGTACTTCTCTGGACAGCAGCTTAATGTGAATTCTGCACTATCCTGATTTCCCAGCCAAAGACTAGAAGGAGCTGGTAGCAAGGACAGCACCAGGTTGGTTTTGTGATGAGAAAGATGGTGGCAAAACTCATGTGGGCTGATGTGCTCATCCCAGTTGTTGACAGATAACCTGCCACTTTCCTCTGACTGCTCTTTCTCCTGGATATGCTTTTTATATTCATATCATGCAATGTGGAGAATGGAGCTCTGAGGATTTTCAGAGGAGATTTGACTTGCTTATTCTGTTTTGTTTATGACAATGTCTTTCTCTGTATTTTATGAAATGCATGGAACAATTTTTAACCTTGTGCTTTCAGCATTGTTTCATAGAATAAATGTTCTAATGAATGACTTTGCTAGACTGAATGTTGCCTTTTTTCTTAACTAATTGGGTCTGTTTAACATTGTCTCAATTGCAGGTGAAAGCACTGAAAATAATTAAGTACCATATTTCAGTGTAGAGCGCAGTTGTTTTCAGGATTCCATTTTAAGCACTTGTATGTTGAACCCTAACACACGGTTTTAGGTTTATTTTTTAGACCCTGCAACCATGTACTTAAGTTAGCAATGCTAGACATGTTGCACAAACGCACAAGAGTATTAAGAGAGGTTAAGTCACACTGAAACAGAGATGGGGAGGATGAGGGTTCATGTTGTGTTGTCCATGTGCCCAAACCCCCCCCCCCCACACCCCAAAAAACCCTCTGTATCTGAAGTTCTGCACTGCAGTTTGTCCTGAAAGATAACAATAAAGCCAACCCATAAGTTTGGGGATTTTTGTCAATGTTGAGTCGTTACCTGTTCCTTTTCTTGGATTTTCTGGAGGAAGAAAAACCCTAGGCCAAATGTTCAGAACTATATTCTGCCAGCCTTGTAGTTGAACTTTATAACATGATCATGCAGAAGTGTAATGGATTCTTTTGGGTTAGAATAATTCCACTTTCAGATGTAAACAATGTATTATAAATAGAGTCTTATGCAGATGCTTAAGTGTCTTTCAGAATCAGGGATGTGGAAAAGATGCAGAGGAGTTACATGACCAGAACAGCTCTGCCCAGCACTCATGTCAAACACAGCTCTGATCTCGCTAGAAATACCCTGCTTGCTTTCTTCCTTCTTCCTCTGTTTCACATGTTGTGATATCAAACAAGAAGCCTCTCAGCAGAAAAGTTTCTTTTTTGGAGGAAATGGAGATTAGAATTTCTAATAGTGGTAAGCAGCAGTTTCTTCTGTTCTTTTCATAGTGGCTCCTGCTTCTTAGCTCAGTCAGTACTAGACATTATACGGTTGTGTTTGGCAAGCCTGAGCCCAGCTCTGTGGCACAAATAGTGGTACCCATGTTCTGACAGGTTTCTTGTGCTTTGTGCAGCTGGGCAGGAGGCCTGTTAAAGCCTCCATCATCCTTGATAGTTCTGCAAGCAAAAATCTATGACGCACAATTTCAGCTCAAACTGCAGCTTGTCCATCTTCTCTAGGTGCTGTGGTCCATTACAATATGTAGGATTCCCAGTAGCAGTCATCCATTAAAGTTCTGTGGCTTCCATCACGTAGCAGATTGTGCTATGATATACATATTTTGGCCTTAGCTGGATCTCTTGGAGTCCTTTATTTTGGAGCTTGAAGTTTAGCAGTTCCTCTTGAAAAAGTGTTTGTGGTTCACGCTTGTTTGCTGCTCTAATGCTTATACTCTTCATTGGAGTGGCTCCTAGAAGTGATACAGCCCAGTCTTACGGACAGAAGTCTCATCTAGTTCCCTAAATAATGGAGGCTGGTATAGTCTTACCCTCTCTTTGTATAGGCTGGGTACAGCCTTTCACATGTTTCTCCTCCAGTGAGTGAGCACAGCTGCTTCTCTCTCAGAAGTACTGAAGACAGGAAATGAGCCTGGAAATGCCTTGTTTTCCCACTTGCCATGGAAATCTAATCCTCAGCCAGGCCAATGTGCCCAGCTAAAGGTGAGTATCTCTTGGAAACTGTCCACAGTCTTAAAAAAATGCTGTCTGTACTATCTGGTGTTTACACCAACATCAGAACTCCTGTTAGGATTAAGTGTAGTAAGACTGAACTTAGTGGGTGATGATGGACTAAATACTGTACAGTTGTACCAGTCCTTTTGGGGAGTGTAACCCAAGGATGGTCCAGATAGTGGCAGCTTCATAAGAAAAATGTGCACTAAGTCTTGTCTGTTTGTATATGTGCTGCATGCACAGAATCCTGCAGTGGATACATTTAATTGACTCATTGCTTTACTGAGAACATTTTGTAATTATGTGTAAAAAAAGAAGAAATATTCACAGTCTGCGTTCATAATCTGATAATAAGTGTTTGTCAAAGAATCAGTATCCTGTTAAGTGCTGTTAAAATACTATTTTAACATATATCAGGGGTTTTTTTTAATGTATTAGACAAATTTCAAAAAGCTTTTCTCTTTCTTGACAGCTGAAATCTGGTCAGCTTTCAGAGTCCCTGTGACTGGTTGTTTTTCTTTCCCTTTCACATTTTAGGGTGAAGATTGATGTACATCAACAATGAATCTAGTTTTTCATGAAGAGCTGGAGGAGGTTTGGGATCATAGCTTGATTTGCTACTTTCCAAGAAATTATCATCTCTATAATTACCTATTAAAACTACTGTTAATATAAGAAGCAAATGTTTGAGGCTAGTCTCAAAATGCAGAGAAATCAGAGGAAAAGCTGAAATAAGAACCATAGTCCTCCTCATTGTGCTCAAGAGTTACAGTGTGGGGACAGAGGATGGACTGATGTAGAAATCCCTTTTGGAGTTAAGCAGGGCAAAACACCAGTTTGTGAGTTTCTGCTCTTTGTGCCACTGAGCATTAATCTATCCATAAGTTATGTCAATAACTGAATTTCTTAATGACTCTGTTGTGAATTTGTATGAGAAAACATAAGCTTCTAATCCTCAGTAAAATCTGAGGTGTCCCACACTGAATAGCATATCAGTGGACTAAAATTCAACTGATGCTGTATTTATGGAATGTACAGATTATTGTATATAGATCTGTCATGGTCTTCCAGTGGTTGAGGGGAACCTGCAAGAAGGATGGAGAGGGACTATTGACAAGGGCCTGGAGTGGCAGGAAAAGGGGGAATGGCTTCAAACTGACGGAGGAGGTTTAGATCGGATATTAAGAAAAACTTAGTACTATGAGCACTGTGACAGATTGCCCAGAGAAGCTGTGGATGCCCTATCCATGGAGGTGTTCAAGATCAACTTGGTTGGGGCTCTGATTAGTCTTTAAATTGCACCTAGAAAATGCTGCCATTGATCAGCTAATGATTTTCAGCAGCACTTCAAGAAAAAAAACCCCAAACTAAAAAACCTAAACTGCTTTTTGGTTTGGGTTTTTTTAATCCATAAAAAGCACTTGGGAGGCAGGAGTTTTGCTTCCATAACTAGTACAAGATTAACTGTGCTTTTTTATGTGTCGGCCTGTATCTCACAACTGGCTTAATTAACACTAATAACACTTAACTACTGCTTGAAGCAATTGTTGTATGTGATTTCTGTGTTAAGGTGGGTATTGGTGACATTCCTGATTGTGCTGCAACTGATTAAATAAATGTGTGAATAAAAGACTACAAGTGGAATATAAAATGTGTGCTTTCATGAGACAGGCTGCTCAGTGTGAACAGAAATAGCCCATGAAGGGTGACTCATTCCCCATACCTTCTTTCTCATGGCAGCTTTCAGGATACATTTTGATCAAGTTTGACAGTGCTGTCATCAGCAGTGCTGGGTGTTCCTGTGGCAGTGCATTCCAGCAATGTCCTCCAACTTCACCATCCTTATGTGGCATACCCTGAGTGCCTGCTGATGTAAGAACAGTCATTTCCTGCTCCCTGTCAAACACAGAGCTGGCCATGTTGCTAGGTCAGTGTTTTCTGGTTTGCATTTCTGGGCTTTTTCTTTCCTCTCCCCTTTGGAATCTTTTTGGAATGCATTCCTTCTTTGGTACAGAAAAAGTCTGTTCTGTGAACTTCCTTTCTTTCCCAGGTGGCCTGGCAGCTATTTTCAAAAGCTGTCAAGGGTTCCTTTTCCAGAGGACTGTGTATGAGTAACCAAGAGTTACTCTGTGGTTTCTGCCGCTACTGGTGTGTATCATCCCCATCAAGTCACCCCTTCTGCATTTCAAGCTCTGTGACATCAGTGTAAATACTGTAAACACCCCTTCTGCACTGTCCTTATGATAGCATCACCCTTTGTAGCTCAGAACCCTCTTGTTTCTCAGCCTAGCATGAGCAGTGCTGGTACTGGCTCACCCCAGAGTGGTTTTTGCTTGCTCAATCATTCTGATGAGCTGTGTGAGCAGGAGGAAGGTGATTGCATTGGCAGCAAGCAGTGATGCTGTTCAGTAGATGCTAGGCATGTATTGAAACAGTTCTGCAAAGCCCAGAGTGTAATTCCTCTTTCACTTGAAACACTGGGGTTTGAATGATTCTGTTACTTCTATTTCTGTACAATTCTATGTTGCCCAGTGTCCTGGTTTAGGGCAAATATTTAGGAGGAAACCTCTGGGGAGGGGTCTCCTCTAGGAAGAGCTGATTCCAGCCACCCCTCCCCCTACAGGTCCGGGAAGAATTTCCTTAGAGAAAAGTGGAAAAAACTATTTATTTAACAAACAGAATATTCACAAGCATAGGAAAAATTTAGATAATATGAAAACAATGAAACCTCTCCTTCCTCTGAAGAGATGGTAGATTCAGAGTCCATCTGAGTCCGGTTCAGTTCTCCAGTGGGGGGGGGGGCGATTGCCGGGCCCGGCTGTAGAAGTCGGGGGGGCCCCTGGGGGTTCCCTGGTGTCCTGGGCCCACGTGATGCCAACCAGTCCCAGGAGGAGGAAAAAGGAAAAAATACACAGCAAAAGAAACAAAGTCTCTCCCTGCAAAAAAAGCCGAGAAAGATCTGAGGAAACCCTCTGCTGTGTGCCTCCTCGGGCACACACCAGAGAGAATGAAAAAGATAATGCTGTCCCGCTGGAATGTAGCCTCTCCACTCTCTCAAGGCCTTTCTTGGTAGGAGTAAAGGTATCCTGCAGACAAACGGCGCATGGTTTTTGGTTTTTTTTTCCTCTGCTTTCACTCTCTCTGTCTCTCTGGGCCTAACTTAAAGCTGTAGAGCTTAATATCCAGCATAAGCAGGAAGGGTGATTGGGGATACAAAAAGGTCATATGGCCAACCCAGGACACCCAGCATTTTCTGCAGTGGTTTCAAACGAAAGGGCAAGTTCAGTTAAGGCTGACATAGCTGAAACAGCCTGTTGGAGGGGTTAATTTAAAAAATTTGGCCCAAAGTCATTTATCTCATGAACATAAGCCAGAAAAGGTTTCATCCAAATAAATACAGTAATAGTGTTAGTTTTCCATTTAAATCTGGAATCATATCTGGGATCTCAGATAGTGAAAGGGGAAGGAGGTATCTTCTGGCTTTGTAATTAGCTAATTATTCTTGTAACAAGTCTGTGTGAAGCCTTCTCAAGGTGATGGTACTGCAGGAATCTCTTGATGAGAACAGTGTTACCATTCTCACTTCAGCAAGCTGCATTTCTCATTACTTTATTCTTAGGGTTTCTCACTTTCTGAAATAAAATAGTAAGTAGCTTTTTAATTACTGGTACACCAGTGGAGCCAGTGTTGCTTGCTGTGGGTGTTTGAGAAACAGCTGATTAACTGGTTCAGCTTTTTGGATTTATGTAATCTTTTTTTTTTTTTTTCAGTAGCCACTTAACATTGTTGTCATTTCAATCTAATGCCACTAAATGAGTGGCATTGTTAATACAGCTGATATTGTCTACACATGCTGGCAGATAAAAAAGGCTGACTTATAGCTGGAGAACAATTATAAAGGTTGTCTGTTTTAATCCCTCTGCCCTAAGTTACTTGGGAAATGAGCACAGTTGCAGTTCTGTGAATGTATTAAATAAAAATATAGGCAGGATGATGAATGGCCTCTTGTAATTGCTTGCATTTTTTTCTCATCTTCTTTGCATGAAGTAGGGCATTATAAAAAAAAATTGTGCCTCTCACTAATATAGCTTAGCCTTGGTCTGTCAGAAATACTACCTCCAGCTGTAACTTTAAATATCACCTGTTAGCATGGATTAAAATGATTTTCTTTATTACTCTGAAACTTCTTTTCCCCTGTCTTTTATTAGCATATAATTGTTTTTGGATGTCACTGGGAATTTTATAAAGTAGCAATTTCAAGTTCCTAATAAAGGATGGAGAAAAGTGCATGGATTGACAAGGATGCTTCTAAGTGCTAATTTCTTCCCTGTGTGCCATTTTCCTGACATGCTTGACTGGAACATCTCTGTGGAGGTGGTAAGAGTAGAGTGGATGATCAACACTTGGTGCAGTCCAGTTAAGTTTCTCAGGAGCATTCCAAGGAGCACTGAGAGCTTTTGAGGACACAATTTTACCATTGCAGGAAACAAGGAAAGCTGAGCTAGTAATGTTTGTCCTGCAGTGATCAGGCTGCAAGAAAGAACCAAGTGTGGGGGCCAGTGCTTGGCAGCAATTTTTTGTCCTGGATAGGTGACATTTGAAAGCCTGGCCCCCTGCAAACTCTTCTTCTGCCTGTCAAAGAAAAATGGAACTTGATTCGCTTTTCATTAAATATTTCCCTTAAAGATTAGTCTTTAACAATGGTTTGTTATGTGTCATGCAGGAAACAATATTTGAAGATGTGGTTGTACTCAGGGCCACATCCCCAGCATTCCTCTTCTTACAGAAAAAAACCCCATACAACACAAAGAATGAAGATTCTGACAAAGAGGCCCTGAATAAGTGTGAAAGACCAAGTGAGTACCATGGCAAGAGTTGTTTCAGTCTGCAAAAAGCCAGAGGGCAGATGAACTCCCAGTAGTGAGTAAATGAGGCAATCAGGGCTACTCCTGCTGCATTTATAGGTAACTGGTAACTACGCTGAAATCTTGCTAACTCTGGAAATTCTTAATCATTTTCCTTCCTGTATTTTGGAGCAATTTAGGGAGGCACTCTGTGGAGTTAGGTGTAGAAGTAAAGACAGTAAATCTCGAGGGCTGAAGAGAAGAGCTATAGTGCCTTTGGAAATAAGGTGGGTAATTACATCCATCCCTATGTGGCCTATACAGCCTAATTCCACATGGCCTCAAAAAAATTCAAGTCCTTGATCAGTCCCTCTTCCCCAAACCATGAAAACAAAAGCATCTCTTTTACTGGTGCATGCAGAGAAAAAGCTTGCATCTAGCCAGGCATGAGACAAGAACAAATTTAATTATTTGGTGATATAATGTTATTAGGTTTTTTTTTTTTTCTTTTTTGTCCTGGGTTAGCCATATGACCTGTTTGTATCCCCAATCGTCCCCTTGCTTATGCTGGACATTAAGTTCTGCAGCTTTAAGTTGGTCCAAGGAAGACAGTGAAAGTGAAGGTGGAGGAAAAAAAACACTCGCCGTTTGTCTGCAGGATACTACGAACCAAGGCCAAGAGAGCGGAGAGGCTGCATTCCAGCAGACAGCGTTATCTCTTTTTTTTTTTTTTTACTCTCTCTGTTGTGGGGGTGCTGCCCGAGCTCAGAGCGGAGGGCTTTTCCTCGGATTTTTCCCGGCTTTTTGCAGGGAGAGACTTTGTTTCTTTTGCTGGGAATTTTTTCTTTTTCTCCTCTTGCTGGGACTGGTTGGCATCGCGTGGGCCCAGGACACCAGGGAACCCCCGGGGGCCCCCCCCCCCATCCTCGCCGACTCCTACAGCCGGGCCCGGCAATCGGCCCCCCCACTGGAGAACTGAACCGGACTCAGACGGACTCTGAATCTACCATCTCTTCAGAGGAAGGAGAGGTTTCATTGTTTTCATATTATCCAATTTTTCCCTATACTTGTAAATATTCTATTTGTTAAATAAATAGTTTTTTCCACTTTTCTCTAAGGAAATTCTTCCCGGACCGGTAGGGGGAGGGGCGATTGGAATCGGCTCTTCCTAGAGGAGACCCCCCAGAGGTTTCCTCCTAAATATTTGCCCTAAACCAGGACATTTTTCTATTCCTCTGCTAATGTAGGACCAAATTGAGAACTAGTGTAAAATGGTTGAGATGCTGCACACAAAGGAATTACTGCTGCCTTTGTCACTTCTGAATTTTATCCAGGGACCAGTTTCATTAAACAAATGAAAAACTTTGTGTGCGTTAGCAATAGTGTAGAAAAAAATCTCAGGTTTAGTCCAGACTGCTCATCAAGAGGTGACATTTATACAACAATCGTCCAGTAGGTGTGTTACATTTTACTAGAAGCCAGTTCAAACAAAGCTGCTGTAATTTATAATGGTCTATTCCACAACACTTGCTAAGTTGAAAAGGGCCAACTAATAAAGACATATTAACATACAGAATCACTTAGGGAATTAATAACCCTTCCTTTGAGTATATGGATCTGGCTTTACTAAACCTCAAATCTGCTTTTTGTTCTATTAAATAGGAAGGGTCTGATGTTGAGAAGGGCTGAGCACTCAGAATTTTAGCTGCAATTGATGCCGTATGTTCAACACCTTGGAAAACCAACTCCTAAATCAATATAGTTAAACCTGAATTTAAATGGGTTGAGTTAAGGAGACTGAAAAAACTCCAGGGATTCTTAAGTGGGCATATGGAAACTCTTAAGTTCAATTATTGGTGATGGCCACTTCAGCTGGTGGAAAAGTAAGTACAAGTGATGTGAGTCTCTGCTTTTCACTAGCTCCAACCTGTCAACTGGAAATTTAAAAAATATACTTAACCAAAAATCCAACTTTCTGCTGAAATAAAAAGGAAGGGACATAATTTGACAATTTGTAATAGGAATTCCCAAGGGCAAGCCACTTAATACCAAATATAAATGGCAGTGATGGAATTTCTACTTAATGTGTGTCTGCTTAATGGAAAAAAAGTCTAATAGTTGGTTCTATATCATGTTCTTACACAGGAAACATTTAAAACTAGGGGGTGGATGGGCAAGAGATGCTGGAGTGCTTTCTCCCAGAACTTTTCTTTTGCAGATGGGGTTGACATGTTTGTGAACCGGGACTTTATTCGGTTTGTCGTGTGACTATATTGATCTAGTAAATCCTACAGAATTTTCCATTTCTTTCATTGATAATCCATGATCTTCCTTCTGTCTCTGGCACCTCTGGGGCCTTGGCAAACCAGGCCTGGCAAACCTGGTGCTGGTGTTGCTAAACCCATCTGTCCTAAACCCATCTATTCATCTGTCCATCATCTGTCCTAAAATGATGGAAGGGGTGAGAAAGATTTCCCCTTGCTCTTGTGCTTTTACCAATGTAGTCTGGGTTAATAGTAGCCATGGAAAGCAGAGTCATGCTCACTCTGCTGCAAATGTGATTGGGATTTTACTGATGAGGAAAGGTGGTTTAAGAGACCTAGTCTCCAGATTTTAGTCATGGTTGCAGGGCTGGTTAGGCCCATTATGTCAGTGCAGAACTACCAGCTTGTTTGGGTCTGTAGCTATTGTGTTGTGGCAATCCTGGACTTTTTCTGGCAACCTTCTCAAGTTAAAAACCTTTTAAAATGTGAGAAACACAGAAGTCTTGAAGAAACAAGTGTTCATGGTGCCTCTGGACTGTGGACTAGCAGAAAGTGGTTAACCATGACTCTGTGGTCTTCTGTGACCTCAGGGCTCATTGTATTCAGTTCCTTCTCTTCAATAAAACTACTAACTAAAAGAACAACTGTTGTGTTTCAATCTCCAAGCCAAAATTAAAAATAATGTTGCAAAATTGACCTGGCCTGCTTAGCCTAGATTTGATTTTACTTTGTCAGAGGCAATTAAATGGCTAAGAAAAATCAAGCATATGGTGATGTTTTAGTGAGAAACAACTGGCCCGGTATATGAACAACACAGAAAATACTTGTCTGACTTTCAAGGTCCTCTCATCTCCTAATTCATGGGAACTTTTTGGTAGTGGCTTTAATGAGAAATATCAGATCCTTATTTAATGGGGATTTCTGAATTTGTGAAATATATACTGGAAGTGTTCCTGTGGTCAGGGAGGGTTCTTCCAATCCTACTTTTTGTTGTAGAGGAGAAGGAAGAAGGAAGCTTTTTACCAGACATGGAGGATTATTTCTCAGCAAAAGGGATTCCCCACTCCCACATGGCCAGAACATATTCTCTTTGTATGCTTCTGCTCCCTGCTGATGGCAAAGGGAGGCACTCAGCCCTGATCATTACACC
This sequence comes from Petroica traversi, assembly GCA_025920805.1. Classification (NCBI taxonomy): domain Eukaryota; kingdom Metazoa; phylum Chordata; class Aves; order Passeriformes; family Petroicidae; genus Petroica; species Petroica traversi. The sequence goes on from JAHLSL010000059.1 coordinate 169,456, forward strand.
CTCTACCACCTGCTGCTCTTGTTCTATTCACTTTCACTGCTGCAGCACTTTCAGTTTCCAGGCATCAACAAGAACCCAACTGTGCCACATTTGCCCTGAAAGCAGAAGAAAAAAGATAATCCTTCTCAGAGGGGGTTGTGACTAGGGATGTCTCCTGCCAACAGACAGCAGGGAGATGGAGATTTTGCAACAGAAGTATGAGGAGGGGCAGTTGAGACACCTGTCAGGTAGCTGACCTGCACACTGTCTTACATTGCCTGCTTTAACACCTGAGATGAAAGTGTCCACAAGGCTCTTAGGATGCCTTGAGTATGAAATGCCTCTGATAGGCTGGACTTGAGGATGTTTTCCATGCCCTGGCTGCTCCAAGGAGAGGCTGGTCTGCAGTCAGTTCTGTGCAAGAAATTTAAAAGTTGGGTAAAGAAGATTGACAGGTTTACAAACCCAAGACTAGCCCAGAGGGCGTAAATGGGGACCAACTATTCACCATGTACTGACTTTGTCAGAGCTAGTTGAGAAGAAAATAAAAAATTGGAAGAAAGTACTTGAGATCTCAACTGAAAGAGGTCAAATCCTTGCTTCTCAGGCAAAATGCTCCTGAAATCTGCTCAGATGGGCTCTGAGCAAGAAGAGTGGGACTGTTTGTCCTATCTTTCAGACTATGTGACTAGATCATTCTGGACCTGTTCTGGATTTATGGAATGGCACCACTGTTTGGCAGCTACCTGTGAAGGGTGTTCATTCCTGCCAGCAACAGCTGGAGGCTGGGAGGACATATCAGGAGCCCTTTATCTTCTCTGCCTTCTCAGCCCTGTCCTCAAGTTACCAATGCTACAGTAAACCATAGGGTACTGAGAGGGACTGACCTCCATTCTGAACCCTGCTAAACTCTCCTGACAATTTTCTAAGAATTTTAAAAAAAGGAAATCTTTGCAGACAAGTGTGGCAGCCTGGGCTCGGTCTTCCATGGGCCACAGAACCATATTTATCCAGCAGATTGCGGGGAATTTACCAACAGGATGCTAGTGCTGCCCTAATTCAGAGGATAAATAGTTACCTGCATTTTCTGAGGGTGTGGTACTGTACTCTTGGGCAATGGTATGGGAACTGAGAAAATAAATCAATATTCCACACATAGTCCAATTCTTATTAATGAGATTGATAACTGAAGGAAAGGGAAAAAAGAAAACAAAATTCAGGGAGTATAGATGATTTTTGGTGAAGAAATTTTCATTCAGAAAATCCGTTTTAAATGAGAATGGCTCAGCTTATTGTCCCTTCTTCCTCCTCTTCCTTTCATTAGGTTCCTTGCTTTACCTGCTAGACCCTTGTAGTCCTTCTTCCTGCTTTCCACCCCTGCTACACACATTGCTCTGCCTGAGCACTGGCCATACACAGCCTTCATGGATAGAGAACATCAGCAAACTGGTGAGCAATAGGCAAGAAAAGGGGTTGGAAGGACAAGATGCATCTGTGAGCTGCCAACTAGCTCTCTATCAGATGGATCATGGCTGAGCTTGGGGAACCTTGGGGTTTCCAAGCAGCACAAGGTGGTCCTCACACATGTTGAGAGTTCAGCACATTGTTCTCTTGTTGCTAACTACACCACCCCTCTGAGCAGCAACACAATCGATAATCCATCTGCTTCTTAGATGGTGTTTTTCCTGCCTGGATGTTCAAGGGAGCTCTGTATTTCTGAGCCAGCACTGAAATAGAGCTTCTGGGACCTAATCATGTTGTTAGCTCCTCCTTGTTATACAAGTGGACCTACTTCCCCTAGATAGGAAGCCTAGTTTGCCTACAGAACACATCCTTCAAGGGGCAGGACCCAAGGTGCACATGACCCCAGACAGTGCCTGTTTCCCATGAGCTCATCATCATTGGGAGGAACAGAGGTGTGCAAAGAACCTCCTGCCTTGCCCCATTGGTCTCCACTGTCATTCCCCTTCCGAGCAGAACTGAATACCCAGCCATTCCCACTGGGCTGTTTTCTCTGGGCTGGCAGAGAAAGAGCAAAATGAGTCAGCTCCACCTGCAGCCACAGCTGCCAGGCAGGTCTTGTGTACTGGGACACTTATTAGAGACCTCTTCAAACTTGCCCAAACAGTGGAAGATGCTGTCTAGCCAGTGTGGGACTTCAGAGCTCATGTTCCTGCTCCTGTTCAGAGGAGGCCACTCTTGACTGCAGGTGCCACAGTCGTGCCTCAGCAGAAGGAGCAAAGGCCAGGGGACACAGCCAATCTCAAATGTGAGGAGGCCTTGGGTGCCTGGCACAGGCATAGCCCCTTTTGCTTAGCAGCTCTTCTCCCTGGCTGTGCCCAACCTGGGTAGGTGCAGGAGGCTGGGGGTAGAAGCAGCTTGAGGAGTTGGGGAGGGTGAGACCAAGGAGGGGACTTTTCCTGGGAAGTTCAAACCACGAGATCTCTGGAGAGGCGCAAAGACAAAGATGCAGAAGCATCCAGCACTGGCCCAGTGCTGACCCTGCTGGGGCAGTGGGGCAGTGTCACTAATGAGGCCAGTGGGCTTAGGCTGAAGCCAACAGGGCCCTCATATGGACATCTTACCTGTGAGGTCTCAACAGGATGGGCGACCCTAGCGCAACTGTATTTGTGGGAATATAAAGGAAGGAAGCCTAGATGGCTTTGGGGGGATTTTGGCATTCATACACTATGACCCATCCTGTAAAGGGATTAAAACAAGCAGTTTTTCTTTCTTTTCCTTTCCTTCCTACAGACAGAGAGTGTAAGGACTCTTGTTTTTCAGGTAAGCATTGCTGGTGATTTTGGGAGAGGAGTTTCCCAAAGCAGGACGTAGTAATCAAAACGAAATAGAATGAGTGCATCAAACCCAAGGCATTTAATAAAATAAAACATCTCTTCCCCCCCGCAAAAAACTGTGTTAAAAATACATAACTATATATCGGTTCAATAGGGAGAGAAAACCCCTTCTGGGGGTACAGAGTAATCTTCAAAACAATAAAGCCCACTAGACAAAGGTATTTGGGGGATTGGACGAAATAGGCCAGGCAAGCTTTCTTTCCTTGGCTTCTCTGTTAAAAGTGTCATAGGTGGAATCTTTGGTGACACTTTTGGCTGTAGTTGGAACATCTGCAATACCAACATGATTTTTTTTGGCTATCCTGGAACTGGTGGTGATGGTGTATGCATTGCTTCTGTAGCATTTCATGGCAGACATGCAAAAAGTTTCTTTCATCCCTCTTCTGAAGTTTGCATTATAGATGGAGTAGAGGGTTGGCTTAGAGGCTGACGAACTGAAAGAGATGCAGGTGATGGCCAGGAAAAGCAAGGAGCTCTTTCTGTAGTCTGTTTCCTGTGGATGCCACAACTGTACCATGAAGAAAGGAAGCCAGGACAGGAGAAACATCAAGTTTAACACTAAGAACATCTTGATGGTTTTCACTTTTGTTCTTGGAACAATATTTGTTGTTCTCCTGACAGTCATTCCATCTTTGCCTATTCTCCAAATGTACTTAATGATTTTCTGATAAAAAAGGATAATGAGGAAGGATGGGATCAAAAACATCACCAGGAGGTGGAGGATACTGTAGGCAGCTCCTTGCCAAGAATCAGGGAGGAAGAAGTTGCAGTGGTGGTCGCTGCTGGAGCCATAGAGAAAACAGGCCGGTGATGCAAAAAGAGCACCACAGAGCCAAGAGGCCAAAATCATTTTTTTCGCTTTTCCCCTGGACACTTTGAAGCTCAGGGGGTAGACAATAGTGTAGAATCGATCCAAACCTATGGAGAGGAGCACATAGATCTGGACCCCGGGTGTGAGGTACTGGATGTACCTCACCAGCTGGCACGCCTCGCTGCCCAGCATCCACCGCCCAGAGCTCAGCTGCAGCAGCAGGAAGGGTGTGCTCCCCACACTGCTCACCAGGTCTGCACAGGCCATGGACACCACAAAGTAGTTGGTGGTGGACTGTGTCCTCCTGCTCCTGTGGATCACTAAGCAAACGAGGAAGTTTCCCAGGACAGAAATCAGCCACAGTGCTGCCCAAACCATGCTGGCAGCTGCAATTTCCCCTGGCCTCAGCCCATACTCTACCACAGAGTGGTTCCTGCTGGAGCTGGATCCTGAGCGCGGGGGTTCTGACATTTTGTAGCCAGCAGCAGGGGTGGAGGCTTTGGGGCTGCTTGTGTTCTGCAGTAGGAGCAGCAACGTAGGGAGAAGAACAGGACCACTGCTGTTATCCATGCTGTGAGCAAACTCGGCCATATCTTTTGCTCAGGCTGCAGACAAAGAGGAGAGAAAAGGTTCTGTTGAATAGTTGTGTATGAAAAGTCCATCTTAACCTAAAAAAGAATATTTTAGTAGTAGAAATATATACTGTGTCTTGGGTATTTCTGGGCTAATACTGAAATACAGCTTCTGGGTTCCACTGTAGCTGGTCCTTTGTGGTGGTATGACATGCTGTGTCAGGGGGATCCCACCCCATTCCCTGGCTGGTTTGAGGTGGCTGCCAGCCTTTCATGCCCTTTCACTTTGGTTCCTCACAGCCCCACTCCACATCATGGTAGCATGGGCACTATGACCCCAACCCTGCATTCGTGGGGGCAGATGAGAAGGGCAGGATGCCTTGGTCAACACAGAGGATCCTTAGGTAAGAAGAGGCCTCAGTTCAGAGAAGTTTCTGGACCATTACCATGTATGTCCACAAGCCCTGAACTGGCCAGGTTATAGCCCCCTTTCTTGTGTGGTTTTCCTTGGAGCAGGATGTCTGTGGTGGGAAGCCTCTCCCTTAGGATGCTGCCCAAGGAGACTTCCTGGGATTGAGCAGTCTCAGCACCACATCTCTGGAAGAATTACTATTTTGATTTTGAGTGATCCTTAGACCCTTGTGGATGAAGTGAGCTAAATTTCTGGGAGCCCTTCAGTGAGAGGTCTTCGGGCTGTGCATAAGCGTGTGCACACTTTGGGCCATCTTTTTTGTCCGTGGGATAACAATGTCCCCAACTGGTAACACCAAACCCATCACCTGCCAAATGTCACTGCTTGCGAATTGCAGTTTGTCTAGGGTGCTACCTGTGGGAAATTTTTCTCCTGCACTCTCCTGACAGACACACCACAGAATGGGTTTGACCTCCTGTTCTGAGGAGCAAGAGACAAGAATGCCTATACTGATAGATTTTCCAGTGTTGAGTTTAAGCAGATGTTTGGGTTGATCTTAGCCTGTCACAGGGATAAAATTGAAAAATAGCTAGTTTTAGTGGCTATACATATGGAAACACCCTGCTGCTGTCTGATGTCCTTTCAGTCATCATCTTGACATGCAAAGCCTTTTACTGACTAGAAATGCAAAGTCTTTTCTATGGGTCTGCTGTGACAATGCTGAACTTCAGAGCTTGATACTGTGCAAGGTAAATCAGGATTCAGTTAATGACGAGAAGATCAAAAAGTTCATCCTAGAAGCCAAATGAAGAAGCTCAAAAAGCCACCACCATCTTCCTCAGCTTTTCAAGTGATCTAGATTCCCAGGTTTGCTTTCTGATGGGCTTTAATCAGTGATTTTCTGATGCTTTTTGCTGTGCTTATTCTGGCTCTGCATCTACCTCTTATTATTTTCTCCTTGTCTGCCTGCTCAGGGCGAAGCCTGAAAGCACAGAGCCCCTGGATGAATTTGGGATCTTGCCCCTCGTGCTGTTTTGCATGCCCCTTTCAATAATGCCGTGCAAAAATATAGTTAGATGTGGAAGAAGAAAAGATGTATTAATTGCTTGGTGTGGTTATGTAAGATTTTTTACCTCTAGCTTTTTACAGCCTGTACTTAATGTGACATTCTTTGTGGCACATGAAGGGGCGCTGTCAGCAGGTCATACATTGCTCCTTGTCCCCTCTTCTGCTGGAGGGCTGTGGGTGCTGCCCAGCCTGGCCTTGACGTCCCCCTCATCCTTGTTTGCCTTCCCCCTTCATTTTCTTAGTCATTTTGCCTAGCAGATGACTCCTGATTTCTTACCCCAAAATAGTTACAGGGTTGTAGTGCTCAGATAGCACTTTTTGGGTTTTTTTCTGATGCATCTTGCCTAAGAGTCAGCCCAACCACTGTTCACTGTAGAACTTGGGTTAGCTGCAAACATGCCTGGGAGAAGACAGGAACTGAGCAGCCCTGGTCAGAGAACAGTGAGTGACCCCCATGGAGAACAGTCAGTGGGTGCCCAAAGAGAGAAGAATACCAGGAGAGGTAGCCAGCTGCCTTGTGTGGGAGCTTTGCTGGCTGAGGAAGCAACATGAGAATGGGAAAAGCTGTCCATGTTCAGCAGAGATGGTTCCTGTGGTGCTGATTTTCTTTCTGTCAGTGGAAAAGGAGAGGCATCAAACAGAGGGGCAAATAATGCTTCATCTTTCAACTCTTCCTTGGAAAAATTCCAGATCATCCAGTACACTGCCCATGATGCACAGGTGAAAATATAGGCACAATTAAAGGGAGTTTAACTAACCTGAGCCTAGAATTTCACTGGTTGTACAGCAATTACTTGTTTGATTTTTTTAAAAAGTAAAATTCATCTGATTAACCAGTATGCTCTGCAATTCCTGCGTTCCTAGTCATAGATAATTTTTTCTTCAAATGAACCAGAAACTGATTTATTTTAAATGATCTCCATTCAAGCCTATTTTCCTTATGTGGCACTGATCATGCCACATAAGGATCAGGATCATGCCCTGATTTAGTACTAAGAACCTGAATGTGCATATATTTTTCTTCAGGGAGCAATTCTGGTTTTTCTTAGTCTGTTTTTTATAGGGGAGACTTGAACTCATGCATTATGAGTAATAATCCAAAAGGAAACATGACCATAAAAAGCTCAGCATAGGCACAACTGTATATGGGTCTGAGATGCAAATAACTGGAGATTCTGTGAACTGCTACATTATTTATCTCCAATTCCCATGTCCATGCTTGCTTCTTTGTTTGCTGAAATGTGGTATAAGTATTTGTGAACCATTCAACATGCAAATATCAGATCCATAAAAAACAGTGATGAGTTCTGTCAACTCCCTTTGCCCTGAAGGTCAATAAGCCAAAATTTAGAAGCACAAGAAGTAAAAATTACATATAGAAAGTAGGCGAGGCCTAAGTACATTTTTTGTTAACAAAAATGCTTGTATTAATTTTCCCTTTAAAACAATATAATATTGGCCTGAATGGCTGCTTTCCAGTAATTACAAGTCTGCATGAATGCAGCAGTGCCAAAAATCTCACTTTGTCTTTCAGGTATTTTATAATGGGAATCTTTTTAAAACTGGTATGAGGCCTTTCTGTATTTCTTTTTAAAACCTACTTTTTTGTGCATTAGCTCTGGAAAAGTAAGAGCATGTGAGATGACTCATAATCATTGAAGAGGGATTTCCTGGTGCCACAGTTTCATTTTACTGACCTTAATTTGCAGTTTGGAAACTAAATCACTCCATTTTGAGCTGAGAGCTCTCCAAAACAGATCTGTTACTTAGAGATTAACTGTTTGAGCCACAAGAACTTCATGAAATCACTGCCACGTATACTTGGCTGTTGCAGGAAGCCCATATGGCATAGTCACTCTGTGTTTGCATATTCACTGTCCTGTCTAAAAATGCAGTATCCATTGCAATTTGGAAGAGCAAAACCTGATAAGATTCCCAAAGGAATGCAGCAAATGTTTTGGGTTTTTTTAATGTTTAACAAAAGAAAAACATTTTGTTTCCCAACTAGTCTTTTTCAAGATTAAAAATGCAGCTAAAGAAGCAGAACACTGTACATTAATTGACTTAAGAACTAGCAGAGGGGTTTTTTATTCAACATATTTTACTGCATCATAACTGCAAAACACCAGGTGACCATTGGCCCAGCAAATTATTTCAAATGCAATATGTGGTCATTTACTCCATAAACACCCCTCTCTGGAGAGTATCTAGGGGAAAACTGCCAGAGTAGAAGACAAATGCTTCATCAAACTGAGTGTAATCAACATTGGGAGTGTGAGTAAATTGAATCAGGATGGAAGAGGGGGGCTTTTGTCTGGCTGTGAGATGCTAGAAGGTGACATCCACCCTGCCTAAATTCAAATGAACTGCCTTGTGCATGCCTTGTGCCAATGTAGAAATCCCTCTGTAGAAGAGCAGTGTTTCAGTCTCTCTCTGTCCCTTGCTGTGCAGAGATGACTGTTGTGCATATTGAGGCCATTTAGTCCTCCTGCTTCCAGTGGAGAAATGCGGATGCACATGCTTCTGTAAGCACACAGTTTCCCTGCCAGTTCTTTTCTCTGCTCTGGTGCTCATAAAAATGCTCAGCTCTTTGCCCTGCTCCTCTTACGAAGGCGTTTGTATTCTCTGGGAAGCTCTTCTGAGCAAAGCCTGAAAACCTCTCAAGGAGAAGTGTGTTCCTCCTCACTCTGCATTCCAGAGTGTGAGGATAGAAAACATATGCCCCTATTTTATCAGAAGGATAACATGTTTTGAGTGCAGTGAAGATTTTGAGATACATGCCCACATCTCACATGCTGCTGCCTGCTCTCTAGCTTCCCCCAGCTGGTGGAGATCCCCGATCTGCAGTGTGGATAATCAAGGATGCTATGACTGAAAGCATGGATTGCTTCATGGATGGAGCTTTCAGTGCTGGTGTGCACATGGCTCAGCTGATGGTAAATGCTTTTGAGATTAACTGATTGTGTGAGCTGATCTGTGTTTTTGCATCTCATATCAGGATCTGAGGGCCTAACCTCTACTGAAGGGTGAGGTCATGGGAGCAGGAAATATGGATGGAATCAAATCAAAGAAGGAAATGTTCTAATTTTCAGCACATCTAAAGAATATATGTTATACTCTGCTACTACATGAACATGAATCTAAATAAGCTTTTTCTGCTGTGGACAGGAGAAGATTCAGGGCACCCAGGCAGCATCTTTTCCATCAGTCTTCTTTGACCCTCCAAGTTCTTTTCTGGCTGTTTTTACAAGGTATTAAAACTGAGGAAAAGGATATAATACTGCAACAACTGCTGGGATTGAATAAATTTTTATTTCTTGCACTGGTGATATGAGGAAGAATTATTTTTCAGCTTCATACTTCTAACAGCCCAGTAAGGAGTGAGATGTGCAGTAGCTAACTGGAGCAAGAACAGGGTCCATCTATTCCTTCTGAGTCTGTCAGCTTGCACCTGGGGTAACTACTCTGACCTGGAGCACTGAGTTCAGGGCAAATCTACAAGGTATGAGTTTGATGAGCAAGCAGGATTGAAACCCCTACACAAGTCACTGCTTTTTGGCCGAGTTTCCTTAACAGATATTGCCATCTCTCTGAAGTTCATTGTGATTTTAAATGTTGGGAGCAATGGCTTTTCCCTGCTTCTGGAGGCATTGAATTTTTTTCACATATTTACTGTGGGTTAAGACTGACCTGCAGGAAGTCACTGTAGGTCTATTAACGTGGGATGAGCTGCTAAAACCCAGTAATTATCCGTGCACCTAAACCTTGAGATGTTTATTCTCTATTGGCACTGAGAAGAAGCCATTACTGCAACTGCAGATTCCACTTACACCTAACATCATGCTCTGGTCCAGGTACAGACTGGTAAAATATGAGCCAAATTTGTGCTGAGTGTTACCCAGATAGACATCTTCACCTCCTCAGAGGGCACCGCACTGTTTACAAACAGGTACACAATGTTGCAAGTCTCCTGTTAGAGATGTAACTCTTGCCCCCAAAGGACAGCCCTCCAGGTTTAAGTGTTTCAGGGCTTTATTTTATCCTCCTACTGCTGGAATTAATATGAAAAACTCCAGATTAGCCCTGTACTAAAAATGATGGCAGAACCCAGATCTGTGCTCAGTGTTGATTGTGGGGGCATGAAAAGGTGGGAGCAAGCAGAAGAAGGACTGACCTAATTTCCAACTCTGCTGTCACAACAGCTCCCACCTACTGGAATTGTCCAAGAGGAGTGTAGAGAACATTGAAATACAACTTTGGAGGCCTTTTGTCCTCCTTAATGGGGATTGAGTCTGTCGCTGGGCATGGCTAGGCCCTTTCCTGATTCAGAGGTAAAAATACAGATGCTTTCTCCCATGCGCTTGCACCAATTTTTGGCAACACCAGGCCCTACCCACAGCACAGCACATTCTTCTGCTTCATGTGAGGACCACGGTGCTTATCAGGGCTGCTTTGTCATGGTGGGTGTTGACAGATAAGAGGTGATGAATCTCTTGGAAATTCTCCCCCTCTCCCCCACAGGGAAAATGCACCAGCAGCTACAGCGAGGACTTTGGCAGCTTAGCTCACCTTCTCACCAGCAGTGAGCACAAGTTCTTCGCCTTGGAGAACCTGAGGAGGTCCTTTTTATTGTTGGTTTTGTATGAAAAGGTTATGTAGAGAGGAATTCTTATTTAAACTGCTTTCTTTTCAGACAAGATGTTTATGTGGCAACAGGATCTTTACAGTGGTGCTGGAATGTGAGAGTTCCTGTCACATGGCTCTTGACCCTTCTTGGTAACATGTAACCCATGCTCACATGGAGTCCCCTGTGCCAGAGAGTGACAGAGAGTGGGGTGGCAGTGGTGGCTTACAATCAGAGATGCCTGAGATGCTTCCAGAAGGCTTTATTTGGTAGGAATAGGAGGAGTTGAGCTGCATGAGCAGTAGAACAATACTCCCATGGGCCCCTGCCAGAGATATGGCCTTTAGTGAGAGGTCAGCCTTCCCATACCAGCTTGGCTGGAGAAGCTGGCAGGGCTGAAGGCCATGCACTGCTCAAAGCTCAGATGGAAATGCCTGATTTGGGGATGATGGTGGGAAGGGAGTCTCTTTGCTGAGCAAGGCTTGGGAGGGTAAAAGCAGCCTAGGAAAAGCCACTGAGGCAAGGTCCTGCTGATAGCCCCTGAATGGGAGATACCTTTGTGGACAGGGTGCTAGTTGCAAGAACTGTGTTTGCTCCTGCTGGAGGGAAAGCCTAGGGAAAGATGGAAGCTGCTGGAATGAAAAAATTCCAAACACACCAGCGCTACGTCCTGTTTTGGTGCTGGGGGAACTGTGTGGTGGGGCAGGTGAGCAGACTTAACCTGAGGATGTTAGGAGTTTGTTCTGCACTGTCTGACTGAAATTGCTCTCTGTTAAACACCTGAGAGAGGATGCCCGGTGGGGCTGCAAAGAAAAATGCAGATGGAGATAGTATAATGTGACCCAAGTGTGGGAATTGCATGGCACAGTTCTGCAAACAGAGGCCTCACAAGTGGGCTGCAGGGGAGGGAGAGTCTGCCAACTCCTACTTTGAGACAAGGAGCACAGCTCCCCAGATGTGTCTAAGGTGTAGAGATTCCTTCCCTTACTGACTCATCTGAAACCAAGACACTTCAAATAAATCAGAAATCAAGATTACTCAAAAATTAAGTTTCCAAAAAATCCATATTTAGACACCCAAATAAGCTTTTAAGAATGTCTCTGGGTTGGCAACCAGTTTTTCTGCAAACCAAACCACTTGTTTAAGTGGTAAAGAGTGACTTTAACAACAAACCTTCAAGAACCACATCTGAAAATCTTTGCAAGAAAGAACTGGCTATGAATCCTGCCTCATACACACAAATGGCCTTTTGAAAGCAGAAGTCAGACTTACTTCCCAATTATTCCATGGAGCCAACATACTGTTTGACATGCTGGAAGTCAGCTGGATAAATGGGGAATTTTGCTATGCATTCTTAAAGAGTCTGTGCCTGAATTAGCTAAACCACAACATCCCCCTTGCCTGTGCTTGCTATGGATAAGCAGAGATTGTTCTGCCTGTGGGGTTCCCTGAGTAGCTGCACCCAGGCACCGACATGGAAAAAGTACTTTTGGGAAGGTTGATTTAAAATTAATGACTGAAAAATACAAAAGCAGCTGTTCCAGAGCAACAACATGAGGAAGGAAAAAGCTATTTGAATGTATTTAGAGACAGAAAAAGCAGATGAGCAGATTGGTCTGCTTCATTGCCGTAAAACAATTTTCTGTTTTCACTGAATTGATGATGTCAGGGGATTGTTTCAAACAAATAAGTAGTGTAATTAAAAGATAAAGAATATAGACAGAGAAAATCTAGTTGTTCAGAAAATACAGGGAGATATTCTGCAGTAATTCTGCACATACCCCTGCTTTCAGCACAATAATCTTAAAATTCAACCCCCATAGAACATTTTCTCCTGAGGAATGAGTACTCCTGACTAAACCCCAAGTGATTTAAATGCACGTAAATAAATATACATAAAATAAATTACTGGAAAAGATCATGTCACTTGCCTTCGCAAGGAGATTTACCCTTTTAGCTACAGCAGTGCTCAGCACAGCCCCAGTGTATCCACATACCTGCTCCAAAGCATAAACCCAGAGGCGCTGCCCTCCTCCTTGCTCTGCTGGTTTTCACAAGTGAAGCCACGTCCGGGAAGGTCCCCGTCATACTGGGAACCACGGGTTGCCTCGAGATCTGCAGCCGCCTCTGCCCGACTCTTTGCAAAACCGCCTGAGGGGAGGGACAGGGTATTCCACCCCTCTTCTTCAGCGAAGGAAAAAATGACGTTTGGCAGGGGTGGCTGCTGCCCAGCTCCTATCTGTGTCATGTGGGATGCGGATCCTGCGTCCGTCCCTCGGCCGGTCCCGGGCGCTCCTCCCGCCCCGTCGGGACCGTCAGCACCAGGGACAGAGCCGAGCGCAGCGGGGCGACCGCACAGGGGACACCGGGGGACATCGGGGGACACCGC
>JAHLSL010000059.1:182568-227061 GCA_025920805.1 Petroica traversi
CCCAGGCCCCAGGCAAAACCCGGCTGCCGGCGCTGACGTGCCGGTTGCCATGGCGAGCGCGGCGGCTGGAGAGGATGCTTTTCTCCCACGATGGTCTCCATGGGACCTCGCCAATTGAAAGAAACTGAGCGAATGAATAAGAGGAGGGAGGGGGAGAGAATATTTAACTAGTTTCCTCCGGGAATTTGTGTCCTTTTTTCTTTTTTTTTTTAATTTTATTTTTAAATCCTGTGTGGATACTGAAACTCAGACAGCCTGGTCTGTTCCCCTGCTTCCCCTCCGATTGAAAATTCGGCGCCTTTTTTATTTTATGGGGAATGGCACCGACACCATTTCCTTATGTTCTCTGTCACATAGACTTTATTAAGCAAGTTGGAATAATAACAACCCTCCCCAAATCTCAACCCATCGTCTCACACAAACTTTTTTTCCTGCAGAATTACAACAGTTCCATAAATTGTATTACATTGCAAGTTCAAGGAAGGAACGGATCATTTTAGTCCTGACAAACATTCTGTCTATGAACTAAGCCAGAAATTTGTTTGGAGTATAGATTTCTATTATTTCAGGATTTCTGACTTGAAATACATTGGTAAACCAAACCAACAATGGCTAGGTATTTTCCTTTTTCCCCCCCTCATTTCTCAGCGGAGAAGTAGAAACATATTTTTATAATTTTTCTTTACTAGATGTCTTCAGTGGAGAAAAAGTACAAATGTTTATTGAAAAATACTGTCAAGGAAGAAATAATCAATGATTTTTTTTCCCCACTAATTACCATGGTATAGTGCAGTTTCCTATATTTTACACTTTTAAGGTACATTACGTACAGTGGAGTGGGCACCCTGGGAATCAGATCAGAAACACAGAATAACAGACTAGGTTAGAAATTGGTAAGGGCAGTTTTTTTAGACTGAATGACATGGAGAGTGTCAACAGCAATTGTCTGTTCATCTTCCAATGGACAAACTTGGAAGGGAGCACCTGGTTCAGAACACAAAGGAGTGTGGGGGGAGTTCCTCAAAGTGTGGGTGCAACCTCCTGGGATTCCTTGCCAAAGGTGCTGTGAGTGCAGAATTTCATGTCAAAGTGAGGAGACATTGAACAAATGTTAAGAAAAATGCTAACTAGAGCTGAAATCTCTAAAATAATAAAACACATTGCTTTCAGAAAATCATCTGAGCTCAGTGCATTGGAGGTTGGGAAAACTCCTGGATAAAGGATTGTACTGAGGTTCAATGAAAGGTATTTTTGTAAACAAACCATTAATTTTATGATGTTTGGGTTGGGAGTGTGACTTTTTAAATACACCTACAATATGCTTTTGCCCTGTTAGTGAATGGCAATAGTAATGGCAGCTTGGTCATAAGAAGCTTCATTGCCAGGTACTTCACACAGTATATTTAAAAGTTTGATGGGGTTTTTTCCCAGCAGATTGGGTTTTATGTTTTGTTTTGGGGGGGTTCTGGTCATTGTTTTGGGTTTTTTTACTGTTTTCCTCTCTGTGATTGCCAGAGAAAGGTAGTCTTAATCTTATTCTTCTTTCTTATTGGTTTTCCCAACAGTGCAGGAGGATGAAGGAAATTCGCCTGGCACCTGTGTTGAGGAACTACTGCCCAGGGAGGTGAAAACTCCTTGACTGACTCACAGCTCAGTTCCTCCATTTCAAGGGTGCAACCTTTGGCATTGTAAATGCACCATGCTTTGAAAGAAGGCATAAAAACCTGACAGTTGTTCTGGGGTTTGCTTTCTCCTTCTCACCATATAGACGTAAGGATGAAGGCTTGAAGTATTTAGTGATATTAGTTTTTCATGAGCTTTGCTCACATTATCTTCTCCAGCAGCTGTTGGATTGGTCAAGCCTTTATAAAATCTGAGCACATCATTTTGGTATTGACAAACTGGAAGAGGATGAATACCTCATTCAGTACATGCAGAGAGCCTGATATATCAGTCCCTGTTGACTGGAAACTTGTTTCTCTCACAAGACCCAAGCATTTTCTCAAGTTAGTATCAAACCACCCTTGTTATTCCAAATCTGATGTCAGTTGTTTTCAGAGCCACAGCTGCTGCTGATTATTTTTGGAAGTGCTTTTGAAGGGCAAAGAGATTTTCAATCAGCATTGATCTGATTTTATTGTGTGTGCTTTTTTTTTTTTTTTTTACCAAACTTGGAAGTAAATCTCAGATTTTTATTATTTTTATTTTACACCTGTCACATTCCTGGTATTAAAGATGTTTATTCCTGCAAATGAATCCAGAGACAAACCCAGAGATGGCAAGTACCCAAACTGACACTTGACAACTGACAAAAGGGTTCACCCCCAGAAGGTTTGCTGTGGGGAGGGGGAGAAGAGAAATATATACATTGAAGGGATGAGAGATAATAGGTGCAAATCAAAATGTATGGAGTGTTGTGCCTTCCGTGTATTTGGATCATTATGGCTGAGTTGCTCCCTGGGGTGCTGCTCCACGTGGAGTCTGTGTTTGCAGGGCAGGCAGGGAGAAATCATTGTCACTTTTGCACAGACCTAGACTGATCTGGCCTTGATAGTCCTTATGAGTCTCTTCCAAATCAGGATGTTCTGTCATCCTGAGTTTTCCGTTTTGCTCAAGGGGATCAGGCTCTGGGGCTTGGTACACAAAGGTCATCAGCCCTGGGGGCCTGGAGGCAGCTCTGGACTTGCACCAGGAAAAGTCTGTACTCAATTCCTCCCCTGTGGGTGCCTCAGATCTGCAGTTCTGGATTCATCATTTAATGTCTGTGGGCCAAATTCTGGTCAGGAGAATCTGCACTGGGTTGAAGTGAAGCTGCTGTCCAGCCCTAGGGCAAAGCCCAGCCTGTAACTAGCTAAACACATCTCCACTGCTTGTCCTGGGGCTGAATTTGTCTCAGGGCCTTGAGAACTTGGACCAGCGCATGACCCTAAGTACACTGCATTTCAGCCTGGTTTTGTCTCAGATATAGACAAGGATCCCTCAGGGTGAATTGTGCCACTAAAGGCTAGTCCACTAAGAGCATGGTTTTTTGTTTTGTTTTGTTTATTGTTTAGCTGAGCTAAAACCATATCTTTTCTTAGCTGTGCTCAGACCTCTCTAAGGTCTGATCTTGCCCCACTGGGGTTTGAGCACAGACACGTGAAAAGAAAGTGAAGTTCTGGGATTACATGCTCTGGAGACACCTTGTATGTGCTTGGTGTAGAAAACAGTAATATGCCTGGAGGAAATATGACTCACTCTCACTGGTGTTTGGGAAAGTAGGGGGATGTCTAGGTTTCTGTTCAATTAAAGCTTATTATGAACCTGTTTACTTTGCCTTCTCCCCAAGCATTTCATGCAGAGCAGGAGTCACTGGCCCTTGGAGTGAACATCCTGCACTGTGCATTGCAATGGATGTCATTCCATGTGACCTACATACACAGAGAACAGCTGGGATGAGTTAGAACTCTGTGGCTGAGGCTGCCACAGCTCCTGCATTCATGAATTAATGCAGATGTTTGAAACAGATCAGGACTGATGTGGAACCATTCATTGAGAAAAAAGCAGGAAGATCTTTAGCAGCTTTAGAGAGGAGCTCATTCCCTGGAGACATTGACCAGTCTCCAATCACGTGGTGACAAAGTCAGGTCAAGAGGATGAGGACAGAAAGGGTGGCAATGCCAGTCAGGGAATCCTAAAGAAGGAGGGAGATATAGCCAGCACAGGAAACTTAGATAATCCAGTGCTGAGTAAAACATAGTCACATTTTGTTATTTCAGTCTGTACACTCTTGGCTGAACATGACTGATTTGATTGTTGGGGTGGCTACCTCCTGCTCAGCAGAACAAAATCTGTTTTACTTTCCTGACAGGGCCAGAGAACCCAGGATAGCTCAGATGTGGTCTGTGCAGTTTGGGGCCCTTCTATAGAGCACAACCAGTGATGTGAGCTTGCCTTAAACCAAACCAAAGCAGAACCACCCCCACTGAGCCCCCAATTTATGAATTGCTCTCATTTGCCCACCTTCAGACGAAAAGACTGGATCCCTGCAGGCTTCCATGGCTCTCCTTGGAAGAGCTATCCCCATTAGAAGTTTAGCATGCTTATCAACAGGCAGGATTACCTCCACACAGTACCAACCCCATTTTGTAGCGGCATCACCTGAAGGGTTGCAGAGATGGGAACTGGCTCTACATCGACAGTGCAAAGTGTAATACTCTTCCCAACAGCAGATCTGGTTTCCCAGGGACATGGAGGGTAAGAGGAATTGGTTTTTAGCTGCTGTGTTACATGCCCTTGGTCAGGTCAGGATCATGTCCAGGCCTGAATGTGTGCTCCAGCTTGGCAGCAGCTCAGGGGTCAGCCTGGCTCTGTGCCATGGACAGGGGCCCCCAAAAGACAGGTATTTCAATACAATCTTTCCAAAAAGCTGTCTCTTGTACTACACAGACCTGCTGCAGCCATAAAAGCCTCCTGCCACATCCTGTCAGACTGTAGCCCTTAGTCCTCAGCCTCTTTCACCCAGTTAAGACTTTTACATAAAATTTTGCCCAGTGTGCCAAAAAAGACCCAGGCCATCTACTGCCTTCCTTGCAGTAGAGGTAATTACTCTCTTTGGTGCTGAAGTGTCTCCAGAAAATGGGATGAGAGGCTTGCTATGTTGATGAGAGCAATGGTAAAATAGATTGCCAAAATCTGGGCTAAATTCTAATGAGTTCTGTCTTGTGCATTGGGAAACAGAAGCAGAAGAAAGTGAAATGGTAGAACTGTGAATTGAGGCCTTATCACACAGGCCATTGTGGAGAACATGCTTCTCACCTGGACTAGGGAAATAAAAGAATATGACTTTCTTGAAATTTTACTCTTTTCAGTAATCACCAAGATTCTTCATATAAAAATTCCCATAAACATTTTTATGAGATCACATTTAATGCATTGCCTATTTTCAGACATTTTTAAGAAAATCCTTGCCTTGTCTTATCTTTGGTGAAGGAGGGCAAGGGGTCCCCAGAATTTTCTCATCTTGTGTACTTCTCTTTCTCATGCTGCTTTTAAAACATGAAGACACTTGCCTGTGCTGTGATGTGTCTGTTTAGCAAATCTGGCATTGGGTTTGGGAATTCCATGTGCACCAGCTGTCCTTGTTCACACTTCTCTGGTCAAGCCTTGCTGCTGCTGGCTGGAAAAACAGGTCCATCTGTTCCCTCCAAAAGCTGTGTTCGTAACAAAAAGTGGTATTGTGTCTTCAGCAGAAAAGGGAAGAGGTGCCTAGACTGCAAATATCTTGCGGTCAGGGCCTCAAAGTGGAGACCTTAATTAAAGGCACTGGCTGACTCTGAGACCAGAGCAGTCTGAAGCAGCTGTTGTAGCTTTAGTGTGTGAGAAAAGTGGCTTTACAAGGAAAACAGACCGAGGAAGTGCTGCAGGTGTGTTTGCTTTAAGCCTGATTGCACGCTCATTAAAACCATTTAAAAGGCTCCCCTGGACTTCAGGAGGGAGAAAATTTCCTCCTCTGGAGTTGTCTGCTTGAGTTACACAAAGGAAGCAAGGTCAGGCTTTATCTTAAAGTTGTTTATATAAATAAATTATTCCAGAGTTAATAACCGATGAGTCAATCCTTGCAGAGACCCAGAGGTCAAAGGATTGCTTGTGACAACTGATAAAGCACTCCTGTGTGGTGCTCTCCCAGCATCCCTGACAATGCTGTTGGTAGGCATCTCATGCTTCTCCATCGGTCTTTTATGGGCTACTTATAAATGCCACAGCACTGTGAATCTCAACTAACAAAACAAGCAAATCTTGTGTCAGAAACCTGTATGCAAAGCTTGGAAACTTGAGTGAATTTTGGCATTTGCAGAATGCTCAGTTGGTGGATTGAATGTTGTGAAATATATTTTTGGGAGAATATGAGAGATGCTCCAGCCACAAGAGTTCCTAATGTGTCATTAGAAAGTCAACTTGTTTTCTGGCTTAACTTTACCACTATAAAAAAGGGGGGGTGGGGGGGTGGGGGTGGGATTGGAACAGGGAGGAGACAATTTACTTATTTTAAACAGAAATAAAACAAATTATGGCCAAGCCCCAAAAATGGACACTGGGCTTTGCCACATATTAGCTGCTTTCCCCCACACTTCTGAATTTGCTTTTAAAAACAACTGTGAGGCCATTATGTGTCTGCTATAAAAACAGCCATCATCTGCCACTCACTAGGGGCACCAGATTTTCTTACTTGAAGCGATATAATAATTTCTTTCCCCCCACTGTGGGGGAAATAACCTCAGAGAACTGAGGTTATTTGTGAAGCAAGGCAGTGAGGTTGGGGGAAGGTGGTGATCCCAGAGTGACCTCTCAGAGCAAGGGATTTCAGTGAGGGGACACCTGTGTCAGGATGTAAATTCCTCTGTGAGCATCAGCTGAGCACCCAAGTCATTAATCCTCAATGGTACAGGTTCAGGTTTTACTCCTCGGGCTGGGAGAGCTCTCAGACTCCTGTGGCTCTTAGGAACACCCGTGGCAGCAGGGCCCTGGCAGCTCTCAGCTTGCTTGGGGGAAGAACAGAGAAGGATGCACATTGCAGGGACTTCCACCACTCCTCTGTATTCCCAACAGATTTTCACAATCATGCCAGAGAAAATTCTCTCATGAATAAAACTGCAGAAGAAACATATTCTTCCAAAGAGACAGAGAAAACAATTGCCTCAAGTGGTTACTGTAATTTTCTGTCTATAATCAGCTTGCTTTTGGGAAAACGATATTCAAAGGGATCTGTTCCTTGTCCCAGCCTCCTGGCCAAGAAGGCTCCGCCATCAGGACTTTGACTCAAAGGGTTTACAAACCAGAAGAGAGATGCAGCAAAAATCTGCCAGAGCTGTACTTACACTTCCTTAATGACACTCCACTGTAACTTTTTACACGTTCTCCCAGTCAAGAACCCTCAGCAGTTTTGCATGGCTCATCTTTAACATGTTCCTTGCATGCGGAACGATGTTCCCCGAGCTGCCCCGCGTTTCAGAACGCAAATCGCTGCTGCCCTCCCGCGGCCAGGCCGAAAGGATGCTCAGGTGTCCCACAGCATCCTCTGCTCCACCAGGCACGAGGATCTCTGCACCAGAGCTTTTCACACCTCCTCCCACTCGGACACCTGAGCTTGAAGCCCGATTCTTTAAATCAAGGAGCGGTGACAGCTTAACTGGGTCGGTTATTGCTCTTTGGAGGAACATGCTTCTCTCCTTGAGAGGATGGTGAAGTCAAGACTCTCAACGCTGAGTCACTGTGCAATGGCAGTGCCAACCACGACCAGATTTTGCTGAAACCTATTTTTTTCCTGCATTTGCCTATTTAGACCTTCCCAATGACTAGTTGGAGGAGGGGATGACTCTTCAAGAGGCCGTTTCATAATTTTTTTTCCCTCTCTCACACATTTACACTCATTTCTTGCAGCACCAAGGGCCAGAGATGCCTGCACTGCTATAATGAGACTTCAAGAAAGGAGGATTATAATTGAAGGAATGTCGAGACAACAGATTTGCAGATTAAGCAAATGTACTGTGCTGGGTGACAGCTGGGGTGGTAGTGATGTGTTAAACGGGGCTGAATTCTGTAGTACGTTTAAATCCTGAAATAAGTAAAGTAGCTCTGGTCTGACTCCAGTGTATTGGAGAGAAAAATTGGCCTCGCAATTTTGTGAAAAAGTGCAGCAGATGAAGAGTTTCAGAAAAACTCAGTCAAAGAGAGGGTTGGATTTCATTCTGTCTTCTCTTTTCTGGTAGCATTTCTTGGTCTGGCTTCTCATACCACATTTCTCTATTTTTGGATTTGCTTTTATGAGTCCTGGACGCTGCTCTCACACTGTTGTATGCCTGCCTATTTCAGTGTAGTTCAGTTCTACTTGAACTTTCATAAGCAAGAGAAAAATATCATGATTTGTCCCATTGTAACTGAGCAGCAGGTGAGTCATGAGTGGCTCAATGGACACCTTGAATGCTGTGAACAGAAAGACTTAGGGCTGACTTCTGTCATCATACACAAACCCTGCTGACATCAACATCTGAGGGTAAAATTTGGCATCTCTTGCCTCTGCCTGTCCCTCAGCTTTGTACTTGGGAAAACAAGTCAAGATACATGGAATCTCTCCAGAGGTCAGGATTATTCTTGTAGGAGTAAATTTTCTGGGGTTTTGGACTGGATTTTAGTGCTTATCAAATGTGAGGTACATAGGAGGAATAATGATGCCCCTGTGAGTTATCCCTTCTGAGATGGGACGAGAAATGTCTGGGCATGCAAATATGTTCATGCTGAGGGACCATATTTGCAGCACATTGCATTATATATAATATTTTATACAGTTAGGCCTGCAGTTAAAACTGATTTAGGGTTTGAAAGGAAAAGGACACATCAGCCACATAACTGCTGTGCATATTATGTGTATGTATGCACTAGCTTTAACAATAGAGGACGAATTTCACTGCTGGAAACTTTGTGCTAGGGCTATGGCATGAATTATCTGTCCCACTTCACCTCTTCCTCCAGGCCCTACATATTCTGATGAAATTCAGCATGATTTCTTTTGGTGCTATTTCTCTTCTTCCAAACCAACGCAATGCAGAGACACCTCTGCTGACACCAGACGTGGTTTGCAAATGAACTCAAGTTTCACCCAGTTTGGTGGTGGTGTGTTAGTTTGTGCTCTGGAGATGGTGCTCTGGAGCACTGATGTTATGGGAATTTTATAATTCTCAGGAAAGGAAAATGAAGGCAGAAGTCTCCTCTGTTGTTAATACTGTCCAACCTTTTTTCCTGTACATTCTCCAGTGTATCATTTAGCATGTAAGCACTGCAGGGAAGAGGAGAGGAAGGAGATATCCTTAATGGGTTCTTTGGTGAAATGAGGTAGATTTGGTGAGTGAGTTTTTTTCCTGTGGAAGACTGTAAATTTAACACTGCAGACTTTACTCTTTCGAAGTGTTCAACCCTTCCTTCATCTGTGAATTTGGCTTAGAAAGGATGAAAACACTGTACTGCTTACACCTGAGTGAAGTTAAATCCTACCTTTCCACTTGCACTACATGGGGTTTTTTTAGGCAACATGCCTGAAATCTGTGAAGAGGCACATGGCCTGCCAGGTATGAGTCTCTGTAGATGGAAATTATGGATATTCTTATTGAAAGGGATTGAAAATGCTGTCTTTGGTGCTTCTGGAATAGCTTGGTCCCAAGACACTGCAGTGTGGTTCTACTTAATATTAGAACATTGTCTGTGTTCTTACCCTCCTTGGACTGACCTGCAGCCACCTTGCCAGCTTGGGAAGACAGCTGATAAGTGTATTTAGGGGGCAATGCTGGTTTTATAAACAATCTGTGAAGTCCATGGGGAGTATCTTTCGAGATCTAGGCTAAGGAATTGAATGGCTGCAGGTATAATCAAGTTGCTCTACTCTGGGCTTGAGGTGGCTGCCTGCAGCAGGGTGATGGATGTAATTCACTTGTGCAGACCCTGTTTCTGAAGTGGTGAGCTAATGAAATGTCAGTGGCAGTGATGGACTGAGTTAGAGGCAGATAGGATTTTGAATCTGCTCCTGCCAATGCTCTTCTGTTATCTGCAGTGAATCATGCTCAGCTGTGGCTGCTGGAAGATGAGCTCTGGAGTCTGGGCTAAAAAAAGGAGCAATGGGAAATTCTCAGCTCCTTCTCTTCAGACAGGCGAAATTTTTTTTTTGCATGATGAGTGAGACATGCTGCCTTGTGCTAAGTTATCCAGAGAAGGGAAGAGAATGCAACTCATACTTCTTTTTAATGACTCCTTGCAGGGAGTCAAGGCCTGGCAGCCCTGGGAACAGGAGCTAAAACACTCCTTCAGTCTTCCAAATCACAGAAATATAAATCTCTTACAGATGATACGTGGAAAAGACCCTACAAGTCGGTAGTTATAGGGTAGGTATGTTTAATACGGCGCGGGGCGCAAGGGGACCGCTCCTCAAAGACTTGCGCACCTTTTCGCTGCACGCAGCTTGGCATATATCCAGTTACAAGTTACATATGCATTAGTTTACACAATAGACTTTTTACATATTCATTGCCTGTCCCCGCTTCATATTATAATTAGCTAACAACTCATTAGCATTTCCAAACGCATGCGCACTGTCGTGCATTGTCCCTGTGCTTCTGTTTGGTGGTCGCGTCGGGGGTCTTCTAGGATGAAGTAAGTAGTCTTCCTCAGATGAACGTTTGACCTTTCTTCCTTGCACATGCTCTCTAAGTTCTTGGTCAAGTCCAAACCCCAGAGCTGGTGTCAGGATCAAAAACAAGATCTGTAGTCATGGTTTCTGCCCCTTATCAACGGCCATACATCCTCCTATCAACGGCTCAGCATCTTCTCCTTTCTGTTTAGCAAGCAAAATAAGAGTGGACCAAGCAATACACATTGTTTAGCAAATACCAGTAGCACCCACAAACAGCAGTTAACCCTTAAATCTTCAGCCTTTCGTATCACAGATGCCCCAATAGGTGCTTAACTATAGCCTTTAATCCCCCTGTGCCTCAGCTCCCTCTTTTTTAAGATACAGATTGTCTTAGTTTGAAAGACAGGTGTCTGCTAAGGAAGGCAGGAGCCTCCAATGGAATGAAAAGTGTAAACCTCTTCCCTCCAAATTATGATAATTTTGGAATCAAGGGGCTCTCAGGCAAAGATATGAGGATAGGAATAACAGTTCTTTATTAATATGTAAAACAAAGCTAACAAATAACAAAAACTATGGCATAAAGCACAAACAGAAGCAGAAACCCAGTACCAACCTGCTCGGCCTCAGGCACTTTTCCCTTTGGTGCATTTCCAGACACAGCCGGCAGGGGCGCTGGTGGCTCCCAGCAGGCAGGGCGGGTGCGAGTGTGAGACAAGAAGGGACGCAGGAGAGGCTTTGCTTCACAAACCCTCAGGGCAGCCCATGTCGGTGCAGCAGCAGGACCCTCAGAAAACAGCGAGCTGGGAAAGCAGGACTTCTTGGCACGCAGGGGGTGCAAGGCTACAGTGTAGCAAAAAACTCAGACCAGCGCTGAAAGAGCGGGGAGGGACGGGGCAGTGTCAGCTCTGCTCCCGGCAGGGCAGGGAGAGGGAGAAACTCACATCAGAAGAAGCAGCTCCACGCTGGGCTCCGATAGCGAATTTCTTTACACAAGCAGCAGCTCCGATCCTCTTGCTTCAAATTCCAGAGAGAGAAGTGCCAGCAACTGCACCAGCCTTGGCTTTTATCACCCCCATTCTCGAGTTATCTCTCCCCTCTGAGGGAAACTCCATCCTCCTGGGCTTGGCCACCTTCTTCTGTTCTATGAAGTACCCAGCTATTACAGTTTCTTAGCAACTTATGGAACAAAAAAAATCCTTAAGAAAAAATAAAGAAAATAAATCCAAACCTTAACACAGATATACTTTGCAGGTATGCTGGCAGTATAAATAGCTCAGGGACAGTGATATTTTCGCTATCTTGTTACTGTGGTGGCAAAATATAGAGACAAGGCATTACTCTTTACTGATTTGTTTCCAGAGCTGGCATTTTAAATTAATGTATGCTTTGGAAACAGAGTGAGGGAGGGCTAGAGACAGAGGGGGCTTACTCAGCCTGGGCAGGGAATGGGCGAAAGGCTGATCCCCATCTTTCTTTCTGGTTATGAGGCTGTACTGATGGATTTTGAGGAGAAAACCTGCCTGACTTCCAGGCAGTCTGCTGCTGCAGCTCTGAGCTCAGAAGGTCTGGAGCTGCGGAACAGAGGTGTCAGAAAGCTTGTCAAAACCCACTATGAATCTGCTCAAATCGTCTTAATAAAATAATAAAAGATGCACCTTGAGATTTCTGAGCATGGGGGATAAAAAGAGACCACAGAAATTTGGGGTCCTGCAGCAATGCTCCTGCAGGTAGCAATATTTTGGAGCTCTAATGTTTTGGGCTGTACCCTAGAGAAGGCATGTGATTAATCCACTTAACTTGTGGGTACCAAAGGGTTGACTTAAGGAGAGAAAGGATATAATATAAGGCTTAACACCTCAAGCAGATTTCCTGGCAAGCCTAGGCATGAGATTTTCCTTACAGAGATTAGTTAGATTGTTCGGTAGAAAAAGAAATCAGAAAACCTGGGATGCAGTTAAAGGAGGAAACAGGGAAGGGATGGTGTAACTTCAGGTTTTCTCTGGGCTATGGGAAGATAACAATGTGTTTTGGGACATGGAAGGCACTTTTTCTAGTGATGGTGAAAGGAATAAAGAACTTGTCTTTACAAACTGTGGGTCTTACCAGTAGATAAAACTAGCACCGGGAGAGAAAAGAAACAATGGGAAAGGTTGCATTGATTAATGAATGAAACGACAGAGATTTGCATTTACAAACCAACCACAGGTAAAACTGGATACTGGAAGATGATAGGAACAATAAGAAGAACGATAAATTCCATAAGAAATCCACTGAGTGACACGGGGTGTGTGTGTGGGGGAATTATACATTAGAGGGGGGTCTTGAGTATCAGGCAGTTCAAAAAGTCTGGGCCTCTCAAATACCTCAGTGTTGGGGTTTGGATTTTCTCCCTTTGTTTTTCTTACGGATTTTTCTTCTCCCATAAGTTGCTAAGGAACTAATAGTTGGATACTAAGGAGGACCAAAGAGGAAGGTGGCCAAATGCAGGGAGAGGCAAGCTTCTTCTCAGAGGGCAGAGATAACATGAGAATTGGGCTGGTAAAAGCCAAGGTGAGGCACCTGTTGCTCTCTCTCTCTCTCTCTCTGGAAGGATTTGGAGCAGGACAGTCAGAGCTGCTGCTTGCTGAAGAGACTCACTGCCAGCACACCGCCAGCATGGACCTGCTTTCCTTTCTGCTGTGAGTTTTCTCCCTCCCCCTGCCCGGATGGAAGCTGCCCTGTCCTTCTTCTCTTATCCAGCACTGCTGGAAGATTTTTCTACATTGTAGCCTTGCATCCCCTGCTGCCAGGACCTCCTGCTGTCCCGGCTCACTGCCTCCGTGGGGTCTTGCTGCAGCACTGACATTGGCCGCCCTGAGGGCTTGTGAAGCAAGGCCTCTCTTACATCCCTCCCCGTCTCAGACACAGCTGCCATTCCCTCGTGTCACCCGGGCTCGCACCAGAGCGCCCCCTGCAGCCGAGGGGGAATCATCGCACCCGCCCTGCCTGCTGGGAGCCACCAGCGCCCCTGCCGGCTGTGTCTGGAAATGCACCAAAGGGAAAAGTGCCTGAGGCCGAGCAGGTTGGTACTGGGTTTCTGCTTCTGTTTGTGCTTTATGCCATAGTTTTTGTTATTTGTTAGCTTTTTTTTACATATTAGTAAAGAACTGTTATTCCTATCCTCATATCTTTGCCTGAGAGCCCCTTGATTCCAAAATTGTCATAATTCGGAGGGAAAGGTCTGCATTTTCCATTCCATTGGAGGCTCCTGCCTTCCTTAGCAGACACCTGTCTCTCAAACCAGGACACTCAGCCAATGGGGAAAGAGAGAGGGACATGAGTTCAAGAAATTAGGATAAAAAGGATGCTGCGTCCTCCAAAAATTTGAGAGACCCAGGGGAAATTCTCCATGGGCTCTCCTTTTATTTGAATAAAGTTGCAAGTCTCCTCTGTCTCCTTTCTGAACATAAACCTCTAGTGTTTGTGAATTAATTTTCCTCCCAATGGGAAAGGACTGGGCTTTGAAAAGCCATGACATGAAAGGGATGGAAATGGAAATAAAAGCCTCTGAGACCAGGACAGTACATTTATGAAGTGTAGCCAAGTGAGGAATAATATAACAGAGAGGTAAAAAAAGAGCTCAGCATATACAGCAGCTCATTCTTACTTTTCTTTAGCATTTTCCTGGCATAACATGGAAGAATCACAAAATAAAATTGCCAGTTGGTGCTATGTTTCAGTTTCTTTCTGGGACAATACTTGTTCTGCGTGTCATACAGAAGCCTCCAAAATCTCCTTTGAAACTGAGGGGTCATATAATCCTTGTGTTGGTAACAGCATCTCTGCAGGTGAATAGAGGGGTGTTTGAGCAGCTGATTGGCAGCTCCACAGCCCAAGCAGGGAGGCTCCCTAAGCCTCATCCTTCAGTGGAACTGCACCAGTGATTTTTAACAAGAATTTGGAGATGTATGAGTGTTCATAGCACAGTACATGCATACACACATACACGTTTATCTGAGGAGAATTTCCCCCAGCGCTGGCATTGTTCTGTTCTACACCTCCATCTCTTTCTCCCCTGACGGAGGAGGAGGGTGAGAGGGAGAGGTCGTGCTCTGGTTGCTGCCTGCTTGGAGGGTGAGGTGAAGGTTCTGGAAGCCCTCGGTGTGCAGGGTCCTGCAGGCATCAGTTTTGTGGCAGACTCAGCAGAGGGAGCCTTGCATTCAGTCTTGGAGCTGGGGACAGAGCAGCCCTGGTGCAGCTCGGAAAGAAAGCTTGCCTTCCTTTTCCTCCCTCCTCTGGGAGCCTGAGCCTGCCACTGGAGTGGGAATTCCTCGGCAGGACTTCATGGTTCCCTACATGAGCTCTTTATACTGCCCGTGCAGTTTTTTTGGAGCACTCAGAGCCTGCCTATGTCATGCTATGTTCCCAAACTCAGCTCTCCCACCACATCCCTGAGGCATCTTTCATTCTGCTGGAAAAAGTGTTGGAGGACAAAGAGAACTCTGCATAGAGTTGGTCTGCATTGTCCAAACTTGTTTGCTGTTCAGTGCAGTTCTATTACTCTGAAACTGCTCGAACACCCTGCTACCTGGCAGTGGCTCTGCCACCAAAGCGCTGGTGTGTGCAGCCTGGGCAAGGAGGTGTTTCTCTTCTGTGGCAGATCCTGAACAGCCTCCCTGTGTTAAATATTAACCTGTTGCTGCTGATCTTCCAGGTCATTTTACTCTATTCCCAGTTCTCTTGACACACAAGGAGAATATTTGGAGTGTAATGTGAATTTTCTTTGCCTGACCGCTTCACTGTTAATTTCTTGGTTGAAAAATCAAGCTTTCAGATAAATTAATATTTTAAAGAAAATGCCTCATTACTCATAAAATATTTTTGGTCAAAACCTAACATGTTTTAACTTCCACCTCAAAGCTTTCATATTTGTGACAGTCATTGTGTGAGAATGTCTGCTTCTCATGTTAACAGATTTTCTTTTCCCCTCAACAACAATTAGGACTTGTTTTGGAAACTTCCTGTTTTCCAAGGAGTTTTCTGTTTGAGCAGCCCATGTGCTCAGCCCTGGTTCAACAAAGGCTGTTCATGTTCCAGGCCAAGAGGCAGAGGAGAGGATGGGCAGCAGTGATGTTTTTGTGGCTGTGCATTGTTCAGGACAGCAATAGTTAAGAAAACATGACTTTAAAACCAAACAAGCAAAAAACCAACCTCGGTGACATATGTAATGAAAAACATTTCCTTCATCTTTATCCCAGAACTTCAAGGTCTGAGACATTTTCAGGTGGGTCTGTTTTGTTTTTTTTACACATCCATGACTTACCTGAGCTGAAAGAGTTGCTGTGTCACTGATGGGCAGGAGGTGAAGCCCCAGCCCAAGGCATCAGACATGATATTCCTATGAGGTCACTTTTTGTTTTCCTCACTTCTTCCCTTTCTTTTCTCTACAGGAGAGAGCCTGTCCCCACTGGGGTCCTAAACTGAGTTTTGACACAGTCACCCTGCAACTTCAGCTAAAGCTTGTTTGCCTGTTCCAATAGGTAACAGTGAAGAAAACAACTAGAAAACACATTGGCCTGCCTATGATTTTAAACACAATTTGGCATGCAATTTGATTCTGGAAAAGTCTAGTTAACAGGCACTTGAGAGGAATCTCAGCAAGTTAACATGTTTTTAACACACGCTGCTCCATCATTTATAAAGTCCTGTTGGAGAGCAAGCAATTGTGCTCTCTAATGGTGCTGTCTGGTCTGCTGGAGCACACGGGGCACTTTCCAGTCTCTACCACCACCCTCTCTTCTGAAACAGAGAGTAATACACCCGACAAACAGCTTGCGAGCCTCTGTCTCATGTACAATTGTGACCTGACTAACCAGCACAGTTTTCACCCTCAAGTAACAGCATCTGTGCAAGTGTGGCTGCTTTGGACAGAGGTCCCTGCAGAGGTTTCACCCATGATCAGAGCAAGTCAGTCATGACCATCGTGGGCAATTGCTGTCCTGGGAGGACAATAAGTACTCCAAAATGCTGGTGGGAGAAAAGAGGGACCTTGAAGATCCTGTCCCCTCTTGAGTAACACAATTTGATTTTCCCTGCAAGCACACCAGGTCTCCTCAGGGGACCACAGCAGCTCTCTTAAGTTGAACTGGGCACTCCTGCCTGGCTGGCAGCTCATGCCTCAGAGGGTAACAGCTTCATGGCATTCCTTCCTGGATATGGAGAACTAGCATGGGTTTCTCCA
The DNA here is from genome assembly GCA_025920805.1 of Petroica traversi. NCBI lineage: Eukaryota > Metazoa > Chordata > Aves > Passeriformes > Petroicidae > Petroica > Petroica traversi. Next base: position 198,945 of record JAHLSL010000059.1, read on the forward strand.
ACAGAACAGGTAAAGTGGGAACACTGAGGTGGGCTGTATGGAAAACAGAGGAAATTCAGAGGAGCTGCTTGGATGAACAGAAGTGAAAAGCCTTTTTTCCCAGTGCCCTGCACATGCTGTGCTCCCTTGGCAGAGAAGCTGCCCAAGGCAGGACATCTCTGCCAGCCCTTCACCACCTGCTCTTCTGCTCTTCCCGCAACTCAGCCAAGGATGTCTTTGAATTTCACCCATGCCAGTCCACAAATTAAAGTTCTATAGGGCTGACTTGCACCCTTGACTCGAAACCTATGCCCTACATATCCCCTACACTGATGTGCAGACTCCCAGGCAGTGTTGGCAGGCTGCACTGCTTTGGGGTGAAGAGCACAGCAATGGTGTGGATTTGGGTCCAGAGCTGTCATGGTGTGCTCATCCAGCTCCCAAGTCCACCTATATGTGACAGTCATTTAGTTGAATTACTGCTGGAAACCCCCGAGGTGAGGGAGATCAAGCCACTCTCTTGATTGTTGATGTGATCAACAATCCCAGGAGGAAGACAGGAGCATTTCAAGGTGGATTGCAGTGTGTACCACCAGCCGAAATTACTTTCTTTAGCCAGTCTGACTACCAAGGGTGAAGTGGATGGGCTTGAACCAGGGAGACCAAGCTCCTAAGCTGCTTGCAGCCAGAGCAGCCCTGCTGGGTACCCCAAGGCTGGCACGGCTCCTTTCCAGCACTGCCTGACGGCAGAGCTGCTGCCCTTGCTCGAGGGCCGCTCACGGCGCACCCCAGCTGGCCGAGGCCACAGGACGGTGTGGGAGGGTTTTGTGGCGCCAGCAAGGGAAGGGGGAGCAGCTGTGGGGCGGTGCCACCTTTGAGGAGTGCTGTGGGAGGCTGAGACTCTCTGAGGGTGTTCGGCCCGGAGCCTGGTGGCTACAATAAATGCAACCACTGGGAAGCCATTTATCACACCCTGTGCAAACAGCCACCCTTCAGCAGCAATTACTGCTCTTTAACAGCTCCCAAACAATACTCCCTGCAAGCTGTGCTTGCTGTCAGATCCTAAAAAAAACCAGACAGAGGGTGAAAAATACCAAACCTAACCGAGCAAAAACACAGTTTTGCAGGGATTTTGTGCTTTTCTTTTAAAGTCAACAGGTGTTCCTGCTCACCCTGCAAAACCACAGTGAAAATATCTACATACCACTAAAATGAAGCAACTTCAAACCAAACTCTGTGAAGACAATCCTATCTTTTGCTTTTGTTTGGTAGAAATGAATGGAGGAAAAGAAAAAAGGAAGCTTCGACTCTGGGTTTTCATGATGAAAGAGTGGGAGCTTTCACCACCATCCTAGTTTTGGACTGCATCTGATGCAGGCTCATGGAGACAGGGGACCGTTATTAAAGCTGGGTGAATAATCTACAGCAATTAACTGAATGGAAGTGTTTGGCCTTTTATCTGTTTGCAAGCTATCTGTGAGCCTGCCTGGATGTTCTTGAATGTCTTTGTTGTTTCAAATAATACTGCCCATAATTTCTGTGAATAATCATTTATTTGGTGGCCTGCTTACAAACATTTAGATAGTCAAAATGTCATTTCTGTTCCATGGTTACATGAGTGCGACCCTGAGACTTCCACCAAGAGTACTCATGGTCAGGAGTGGTAAATTCACATTCTATAAAAACCTTTTGAAATTTTCTTGGGAAATGTAAGTTTATCAGCAGTATTTGTGGGGGGAAAAAAGGGAGGAAAAACACAGTTAAATAATGGGAGGGGGGAGATGGTAATATGTTAAAAAACATTTCCAGGAGATTCCCCTGCGCCCCCTGTAGCCCATGGAGGCCCATGGGGATAAAGAGATCCACCTGCAGCCCCTGGAGGGGCACACACTGGAGCATGGGTGTGAAAAATAATATTATAATATTGGCTTTTCGCAAATATCAAAATTACTATTATGTATATAATGCTAATGCTTATAGAAATAGCTTTTGTTGTAGAAATATAATGATTACTAAATGCTTTATTCTTTGTTCCAACTTAGATATAATTGAGAAATAACTATTATATCTGTGTTAAAATGTATCTAACTTACAATAAACCACCTGCTTAGTTGGATGAAAATGAGTGTGACAGGCATCTGACACAGACGTCTCTCTCTCTCAACAACAACCATGCCTTGTAATCTGATGGACGAAGGAAGATACTGAACTCTCCAAAAGTCTCCAAAAAGGCCACACATGCTCTAAAAAGGTGGACCCTAGGAGGAGCTGTGCTAACTAGTTCCTGGAACATGTAAAATAGTTTGGGGAAAAGTTTGAATATGCATAATTGTCTATGAATATGCAATAGGTTGATGCAATAAGAAAAGTATATAAAGAAAGTCTCTCACCATAGCAGGTGTGCTCTTGGCTCAGTGCCAAGGGTACCCAGCGTCCTGGGCATTGTAACCTTTTGTTCTAACTTAGATATTATAGTGGAGAAATAACAAATATAGCTGTGTTAAAATGTGCCCAACTTACAATAAACCACCTGCTTAGTTGGATAAAAACGGGTGTGACAGGCACCTGCCACAGGACATCTCTTTCTCTCAACAACCATCTGTTGAGAACTGATGGACAAAGGAAGATACTGAGCTCTCCAAAAAGACTACACGTACTATAAAAAAGCGGACCCAAGGAGGAGCTGGGCTAACTAGTTCCTGGAACATGTAAAATAGTTTGGGAAAAAGTTTGAATATGAGTAATTGCTATGAATATGCAATAGGTTGATGCAATAAGAAAAGTATATAAAAAGTATATATTCTCACCTGCTAAGGTGAGAAAAGTATTTCTCACCATAGCAGGTGTGCTCTTGGCTCAGTGCCAAGGGTACCCAGAGTCCTGGGCATTGTAATCTTTTGCTCTATCTTGTCCCTTATTGTCTTTTATTAAACCTTTACATTTTAACAGGAGAGTCAACCTCGTTTTTCACAGACGGATGCCCAAAGGAGGCTGTGACCCCCTGGGAAACCTGTGCTGGAGCAGGGTCCTGTCAGGGACCTGCGGACCCATGGAGAGAGCAGCCCTCGCTGGAGTAGGTTTGCTGGCAGGACGTGTTACCCTGTGGGCTGGAGCAGCCTGTTCCTGAGGGACAGACCCTGTGGAAGAGTGGACTCCGTGGCAGTTTGAGTGTAGCAGTTTGCTACATACATTGCCCGTGAGATGGATACACACTGGAGGAGCTCATGGAGAGCTGTCTCCCGTGGGAGGGACCGCATGGCAGAGCAGAGCAAGAACTCCTTTACCTGAGCAGCAACAGGAACAGCGTGTGATGAACTGACTGGAACCCCATTCCCTATGTCCGTGCAGCGCTGGGGAAGGGGAGGAGGTAGAGCTGGGGAGGAGGAAGTGGTAGGGGGAAGGTGTTTATTAAGGTTTTATTTTACTTCTCTCCTGTCCTGCTCTGTACTTGTTAGGAATAGTCAGTTAATATCTCCAATTCAAGCCTGTTTTGCACATGATTGTATTTGGGGAGTGATCTCTGTCTCTGCCCTTACCTCAACCCATGAACCCTTTGCTGTGTTTCCTCTCCCCTGTGTGCTGTGTGCTCACAGGGCCAAATCAGACACGGCAAACTTTCCCCCATGTGCTCCACAGGCCACCAGAGCTGGACAGCAAAGGGGTTTTGGAACCATCTTGTCCTCCAAAAAGCTGGTGCAAACTCCTTGCCTGGAGGACTCCTATTGTGCTCCATTGTGCCCTGTTGTGACCACTTGTCCAGGAGCATCCCAGCCAGGCTTTTGACAGTCACCAAACTCTGCTAGGAGCTTGGAGAGGAGTTTCTTCAGCAGCAGTGCAGGCAGGACCAAGAAAGGTTTTCAGGAACACCTCTTGTGTTTGTCTTCATCCAGAATTCATTGTTACCCTGAGTGGTTGGATGGTTTTGGGACAAGGACACCTTGAGGTATAAGTTGCATAGGGGCATTAAGGAAAAAATAGTCAGTGCTGTAGACAGGCTAAGTACGTGCATCACAAATGGAGATTTCTTTTCAGGGGAAAAACAATATTTTGCAAACAAAACAGGGCATGATTCCATTCTGGGTGTCTCTAAAACTTTTTTCTTCAATTCGTTCAAGAGGCTTGCCATTGATCCATTGCATTCTGAAAGAAATATAGTGCAGAAAATTATTTCTTCTGCAAATATTTCCCAACTCCTGAACCCTCAGTTTCAAAACAGCTTTTCTCTGAACTATTGTATGTGGGCTGGTTTCCAAAATATTAGATCTCTTTTGGCTCCCAAAGAGCAATGTGGGCTCCACCTTTCTGTTTCCTGTTACAGGCTGCTTAGAAAGCCGATGGACAGCACATCAGTGACAATGAAATCTAAAGTAGAGTGGGCAAAGATGTGGGCTCAGGTTTGGGACATGAAACAGGCTGTGACCTCATGCAACTCAACTCTGTTTCCTTTCCCAGGCTTTGTATTTACCTCTTAAAACCATGAACATGTGGGGTTTTCTGCAACAGATGAAGAAAATTAAACTCTCTGTAATGGAAGGGGGAGAAAAAAAATAACACTGTTCTTTCTTTCATCCTTCCTACTCTCTCTATTTGCTAAGTACTTTCATCCTCTTTTTTTCTGTTCTACCCCTCATTGTGACTCCTTTATTGTTTCTCTTCCTTGTCTTACTCTTTCTTCCTCTTAGTGGAGGGGAGTCATTTGAGGGAGTAAATATATCTTCCCATCCAGCTTGTGACCAGTACAGACTGAAATTAGAGTTGCACTAAAAATGTGACTTTTTATTGTGGAAAATGAAAACAACAATAACTTTTTCTCATACTATTGACATTTTTCAGAGGGTATCGTTATTGGTGGAGTGAACTAAAGCCAGAATTTAGGCTTTGGCTATTGAAATGTTTGGACAAAAATTTAGCCAAACTCTTACATTATTTTTCCAGTTCTCCAATTTAGGACACCCCTCCCCCATCATGATTATTTAAGGAATCTTGCCCACCTAGCTCCCTCCTTCCCCTGCTATTTTTTTTCTCCATTTTGGTCAAAGAACCAATTTTCCACTTGCACTAATTTAATACACCTGTTTTGTTTCAGAAGTCACATTGCAGTAATGCTGAGAAAGGAGTCCAGAACCAGCTGATTTAATGCTTTGCTCATGGTCCTTTGTACCCTTTTCACTTTACTTTGTCTTTTTTTTTTTTTGAGCTGCATTTGGTGGGATTTGTGTTTTGTGCTCAAGTACAGCCAGCACTCTAAAATCCTGCCTTAATGCTGAACTGTATCACCTGAGCTGTGGCTGCAGGGGTGCATTGTGAGGTCACCCCATTTCTCAGACAGCTGGCAGCTGATGGTGGAGGTTCATGTATGCATGATCTGCATTTTTTCCTCCTGTGGAGGAAAAAAAAGTATTTTTAAATTTTTCTCAGTTAGGTGGAAAGACTGTCATTTGGGCTCTGCATGATGTGTTTGTGTGTAGAGGGTAATGGAGGGTTGGGATTGATTTGGATCTGACAAAAAATAGTGTGAAAGGTTGGTAGTGAAGCCATGGAGCTCCAGAACAGTAATTAGCTGTGTGAAGGCTTTATCCTTTCCTCTCCTGCAGAGGAAATTAATTAATGTAATTTATTGTGAAAATCTCGGATTCTGTTTCTTAAGTGGTAAAGGTCTTGGGGTCATGTTTAAAAGTGAGAGCTGTGAAGGGATGTAGTTATGGGATCCAGCGCTGTTGTAAATGACTGCAGAGGATCCTTGGACTCAATATTTCCATGGGGAAGGATAAAGATTTATTTTAAAAAGCATTGACTTGGACGTTAGACATGCTGCTGGTGTGCAGCCTGCCTGTCCTTGCCTTGCTGCAGCACATCACCAGTTCCCAGCACCCAGCCTGGTTCCAGCTCTGGGCTCTGCCTCAGCCTTAAAGCACAGGGATGATTGATGCACATTCGTCAAGCAAGATAAAGGATGCTGGTCCTGGGGGAGATGGGATGCTTCTTTCTTGGTTGTAGCCCTGAGGGGTTTGGGAAAGGAGACTTGAAGAGGAGCATAGCCTGAGCGCAGGAAGTGTGAGGAGGCAGCAAGAGGGGAACAGGGGCTCACTGCCACAATGACCTTAGCAACTGTTGATATTTAACAATATTTTGGACTGAACCATCCCCAGGACAAAACTTTTTGTCCCAGTGGGTGGGGAACAGTGCTGAACGGGACTGCAGCAAGGTTACAGAGCTTTACCCAGGTCCTGAGGAATTAACTCACCTTCATTTCCAGCTAGAACAATGATGCCAGTATCATTTTGCAAAGAAAAATGATCTGGTTGGTTTGCTTTAGTGCCCCTGGGCACACTTTTTTGATGGAAATGCCATGGTTAGGTCATGCGGAAGGTTTCATTCCCTTTCTTAGGCATGGCAGACAGTCCAAGATGCCTGCAGGGCCTGGCAGCACCCAGGTCAAGGAATTAATGATGGAGCTGGCAAAGTGGGTGTCTGGCTGCTTCCTTGTCATTAATTAGGGACATTTGGTCGCAGCAGGGCAACTCAGGCCAGGCTAGGAGAATTAGCTGCAGAAAAAGGTTTGACTCTAACCCTTGCTGAGAATAACTGTGTTTCTTTCACAGGGGATATACAAGACTGAAGCAGATTTTGCATGAAAGTTGTTTTCCATCTTTGTAACCTTAGGGATTTGTGGCACGATCTGGAACTACAACAAGGGCTCTGGGGCTCTGGGTGTCTCTTTGTTCCTGTGACTCTCAAGCAGTATTTAAACCCTGCCCAATTCCACACTCTTGCAACATCATACATTTTCTTAATATGAGTCTAAATGTTACAAACTTCTGTCTTGAGTTGCCAATGATTAGTTAAAGACACAGTCCTGGAGCAGAGTCAAAACACATGGACAGGATGTTCAAGATATTCAATAGTCCTCATGGTTCTATCTCAAACTTTCTCCTCAAAACCTATCCCAGCATCGACATTCTGTACCTGAGCATTCAGGATGTGCCCAGCATGGGAAGAATCTGGAATAATCACTCATGTTGCAATCTTGCCACCAGATGTATTTACATCTGGACAACAAGCTTTGTTATCCTTCTGGTCACCATCTAGGTAAGGCTATGCAGACAAGATTTATTTGCCTGCAGTTACGTTTCCCAGGCCTTCAGTTTTCAGCTGCAAAGACAAAAACCAGATGTGGCACTGGCTGAAGCTACCCCGGGGTGGCCAAGGAGATGGTTTCGCCCCAAAGTACTCAGAGAGACTGGTGGGCTGCCGGGGTGTAGTGTTCCCCCCTGCTTTAGACATGGTTCAGCACCATGACTCTGCAGTTATGTTAATCCCCTTACATTGATTGGTATGTTGTTTTCCCCTCCCTGTTTGCATATGTATTAGGTTCCAGAATCTTCCCTGCTCCTCGACGTCCCATTGGCTTGTTCCCCTTTCCCCTCCTCTAGCCTTTCCTGGTTGGGTCTCCCTGCGTCACTCCTCCCTGATCCTGCCCCTGAACCCTGTTCCCATTGGTCGTTATTCCCCCCTTAAAAGTCTGATGCACCCCATATTTTTCGGGTTTGGCCTTTGGATCCTGTTGTGGTGGTTAAATGCAGAACTCAATGCTAAACCCCCTTCTGACTCTTCATGTGGTGTGTCATCACTGACTGGATTTGTAGTGCCCACCTGGCTGGCAGATCCAGTGCCTGCAGCTGCAGCAGTCTGGGCTACTTGATACAGGTGCTGTCAGGGCGGGTGAGGCACTAGGGCTGTGAAGAATTCAGTCCCCAGGAGACGATGAAACCTTCATTTTTGGTTTTACAACCAGAGGCTTAAATGCTCCTCCTGAAGGTGGGTGTTGGGCCTTCATGATCCTAGAAATGCTGTTGAGCTTGGCAGGACTGGCCCAAAACCAGCATTGCCTCAGACCAGGATGGAAATTTGCTGACCAAACTGTGTGGAAGGATGCTTGACTGTGCTTTAATTTACTGTCTTGCACTGCCAGCAAAGCTACCTGCATAAATCAAAATGATTAATAAATCTGTTATGTCCTCTTTTATTTCCTGTTTGCAAACTGCCCAAGCAATTTTCTCAACTGCATTTGTTATTCAGAATTTTTCACTAAGTAATTTCTGGAGATAATTCTCATGTTTTTATCTTGTCTGGGAAATTGTGCTGAGTCTGACACTGGAGCTGTTTTCATTAGAGACATAAATCTTTCTTTAGTTGTTTCAAAATCACATTTCCCATGCTACCATTTGCAATTATAGATATGAAACTTGCTTTCTTTGACTGCTCTTCGACATCTATTTATCACTGGCTGCTTCAGCTGCTGTTGAAATGCTGGTAAACTTTATCACCCCCCACATTTGGAACCAAATATCATACACAGAAGCATGAGTTTATTTGAACAGGCGTTAAAAAGTGTAAATGAGCATCTATGAAATTTTGGGATGTGGCGGTGGGTAAAGAAAGAAGAAAGTGAACGTGGATGACTCTTTCATTCTGTACTTTAAAAGAAAGTGTTGGCCACCAGAGCCTCCTTTTGGAGGTGGAGAATCCTGAAAACATACCCTGAGCATGGGTGTGGGTACTGGGTCAGGAGTCTCAGGGAGAAGTGGAGGAGAAATGTTTTATCCTTGATGGTAACTTGGCTTCGGCACTAACCTGCTCAGAGAACTTGAGTGAATGCAGAAATGGAGATTACTTGTTTGTGGGATCAGGATTCAGCTGAGAAAAAGGTTTTCCAAGACAGTTTTTGTAAATGGGTGCCAAATCCTCCTGAAGTCTCACTGGCTAAAGCCTCTTTGACCTTGTGTTGTTTTAGGGTAAGGCTTTGGGGCACACTTTTGTGAAAAGAGAGGCTGGGACAGAAAAACTGCAGGAAAACAGTGGAGGTTTTTAGTTTTTTTTTGGTTGCATATTTTGGTGGGTAATAGAGGGGAAATTTCCTGGCAAGCTTGAATTCTAGGGCATTCCCCTTGAATTAAGCAAAGGATAGCAGTGGCAGTTGGTGGAGTAAGAGCCTCTCAATTCAAAAGTAAGCCAATGCCTTGCAAAAACATTTGCAATTGCTTAGTGGAACAACGACAGTCTTAATAGTAGAGGCAGAGGACGAAGAGGCAAAAATATTTGTAAATAGGTTTTGCTAATTTTTTCCACTGGCAAACATAGCGAAAGAAGCAGGGGGGAAAGTTAGTGCTCTGAAGAGACAGACTGGGAGCACAGGTCCCTCTAGGTTTTTGAACAGAATTCCTCTGCAATCCACATCCCAAATGCAAATAAGAAGTTTGTCTCTAGGTTATTTGCTTTTTTGTGTGGGTGTTTTGTGTGCATAGCAGGGGGTACAAAGAAGACATGGTGAGGATACTTTCCTCCAGCTCAGAAACAGGAGGTGTAGGGTAGCAAGAAATATAGAAGGAACTTCCCTTTCCCTAAAAGAATGTCGAGGACTAACTGTGAAGCAGTCAATGCTGCATACTTATTCCTGGACACCTGTCTTTTGGAAGGTACTCCCACATGTTGGTGGTGGGGAGCTGATGGGGTGGCTGTGTCCCACCCCAGCTCTCCTCCCTCCCCTCCATGGCTTCTTCCTGGCTGTGGCTGTGGAAGGAATTCTTCTAGAGAAGAACTCTGGAGTGCACTAAGATGAAAGAATTTGGGAGATCCCTCAGCAGCTGGACCTGAGGAATGTTTGATGTCTCCTTCTAATACATGGCTCAGAGATGTCCCTTCCACAACCCCTTTTCATTTTGAGAGAAAATCCTCTGTGCAGATTCTGACTGTTCTGTGGCTGCTGCTGCTCACACCTGCGTGGTAAACCTGTGTAAATCTGTGTGCTGTGGACAGAGATGCGTGGAAGTCATCAGGGCTGTCACTTCTGTAGAAACCAAGAGACTGATCAGCCTTTGAGTACAAGCTGACAGAGATCTTCCAGTTTGTTTTTGGTCACAGATAGAAGGGCTTTCCACAGGTGTATCAAAGTATGGGCTGAAATTTTGTAAGAGCATTCATTTGTCTCCATTCTGACACTTGCACATCAGATCTACTTTTGCATCTGTCTGTTGCTTCTTGCCACAGCAAGAATAGGCTTGACTGAGACACAACTTTACTGCAGAAAACAATAGGTTATAAAGATTTTTTAAAATTGAATTATTTGCTCAAATTCAACATCCTACTGTTTATGTTTCTTCTTGACCTTGAAGCACAATAATTCATCTCTTTGATCTGTACACATTTCAGTATCCAAACAGGTAATACTTGTATCTTAACTGGACAAACTGAAGCCTTTTGAGGTGGAGTTTATCTGAAGACTGAAATCAGTTTGGCTTCAGATTAGACAAAACTCAAGCTGTGAATAATTTGTATCTAAACAGTGAAAAAAAGGAACGTTGCAACATACATTGTTCATGTGAATAATAGAAACTCTTACAAAAACTCAAAGGTGGTTAATGACAAACCTCCTGTTAACATTTACCTAAAAAACCCCAAAAAATGCATCTTGAAGGTGATGAGAAGAAACTAATGGGGTGATGAGAAGAAACCAATGTTTTACACAATAATGCCCGTAGTTCAGCAGAACTCTCTGAAACAGTCTGACCATGTGCAAATGAAAAAAAAGAGAGTCCAAGGGAGGGTATTGTTATAAATGCATATTATAGTGTTGGTTTTTCGCAAATAATGAATACTATGTATATAATATTGATCCTTGTAGAAGCAGTGTTTGTGTAGAAATGTAGCCATTCTAGTTTTGCTTAATAGTTAAGAAATAACTAACATTACTATGTCAAATATCACTCACAAGCCACCCCTCAAGCAAGGCGATTTACTCCTATCAAGATATTCCTAGATAAGAGACTCCTCTGCCAACGACTATACAAACTTCTACTTCTGTCAAGATATTCCTGGATAAGAAACTCCTCTGCCGGAAATTGATAAAGGACTAACTAAATTCTTCAAAAGAACTTCATTTGAATTATACAACAAGTTGTAAAAATAAAAAAAGTATTTAAAGAAAGTCTCTCTCTAGGAGAAGGTGTGTTCTGGCTCTGTGCCAAGTGCACCCAGCGTCCAGGGACGCTGTAATTCCTTTGCCTTGTCTTTGTCTTTTCTTGTTGATTTTTTATTAAAAACCTTTTAACTTTAACAGAAAAGGACCTCGTTTTTAACAGTATATACATGTAGCACCTCTTTCAGAGCTGGGAGCAGAGGAAAACCAAAATGTGTTAAGCTGAAATCATCACATGATGGCTAACAATGTCCTGCTAGAATATTTAGGTTTTCTGCAAAATATTTTGCACCACAAAGTCCTCACTTGCACAAGAACTGAGAAAATGTGACTGTGGAAGACCTTTGGGTGTCCCTTCTTTTTAAAATCAAACACTGTGCTGCATCCTCAATGGTGTATTGAAGTGAGGAGTGGCTTCTTGGGGCAGTCAGGCAGTTTGGTGAAGGTCCAAGCACAGATTTTTACATCTCCTTTTCAACTTCTCCACTGCATGCCTTAAGACTTCATGTTTTACCCATCTGGTTGTGGGAGGATGAGCCAAGTTCTCTGTCCAGTTCACTGATGCTGCACTAATTAGGTGAAAATGCAGCATCTTTGCACCTTCCTGATTTGGGAGGGGAAGCCATGCAGGAATGAGGCAAGATAGCTGAAACCCCTTTGGCCTCCACCAGACCTCTCCTGTTGCTCCAGTTTAGTCTGAGGGCTCTGCCACTTGTTTTTGCCTTCAGGCTGGGGCTGCAGCAGCCTAGATCTAGATCCTGGGAGTTCAAGTAGTAGTTATTTAATAACACATTTAATAAATATTGAAAGAGGAAAAGGTCATGGGCTGACCCTGATACAAAGATTTTGCTCTTTTCAGAGAGTACAGAAAGGGAGATTAAAAAGTAACCCCCTAGCTCTCTGCTTTTGTGGCTTGTGACGGAATCCCGCTAAAAGCAACTTGCGATTTATTTCAGCTGCATAATAATATTACAAAGTAATACAAATAAAGGCATATTTAATGATATCCTTCTATTAAATGGTATGCCCTGGCTGTCTACCAATGGCTCTACAGACCTACTGGAGCCTGTGTCAAGACTTTCAGCTTGGGGAGAGACATTAAATACTGTGTTAGAGCCCTATGTACAACCAGGTTATGCTGCACAATTAATTTCCATTAGGCAAGTAATTTTTTTCCTTTCCTTGGCCAGTGCTACTTTGTTGTGCTAATAAATATGCCTGTGCAGTGGGACCAAATTTAAACAAAGACTTGACATAGTAACTTTGCTGGACACACCCAGGATGGGACATCTGGGTCTCATCACAGCCAAAGGTCTCTTCCCTCACCCTCTCAACTTCACAATGTATCTGTGCTCTCAATCACAGCTCTCCTCAAGTCTCCAGAATGCATTTGTTGTTTTCATTCTTACCTGGAAAAAAAATCAGGAAAGCCCTGCTTAGAAGAGGACAGGAAGAAGAATTTTCAATTGAAAAATAATTGGAGAAAAAATTATGAGAGGAATTACTATAGTGGGATAGAAATAATTTATTGACATCCTCTTCCTCAAAGTTTTCAGAAGCATTTTACAAACTGCATCAGATAATTTCTCCAAAATACAAAACAGTGCTATATCTTGGGCAAAAGCACAGGGGTTGTGCTTGCTGTCCAGTATACAATGAAATGCATGAGGTGGATACTACCCCAAACAGCAGTTCAGCAGAGGACTGCTGAGCAGGCAGCATTACAGCTCACCAAAGGTTCATCACTTGCATATGCTTGTTAGACTCTCCATTTTCTGTTTTTTTCTGAGCTCTTTGGGATAGGCTGGAAGTTTCTCTCAAGCAGGCAGAGTGAGGTGAGAAGCTTATGCTCCCATGTGCTGACTGGCTGCAGAAAGAAATGGAGTTGTGTGTTCTCACATGTTGTGCAGTGTGAGGTTAGAGCTACTGCAAGGAATGGTAGTGCCATGAGGATCCTTTGGATGGAAAGGACACGGTTCGTCTCTGACTCAGGGATGGTTCCCACAGAGTTACCAGAACCACTTCGGTAGTTCCCATGCTTTTCTTGAAGGTTTCTCATCCAAGGATGCAGCAATGTTGACCTTGGTAAATTATCTCCAGAGGAAGCCTACATACACAGCATCCTCCCACATGAAACTGCTCTGCCAGATGAATACCAAGCTGTTCCAGAGGAGGAGAACAAAGAGCCTGGGGCAGGGAGAGTAGCTCTGCCCACTGGGCTGCATCTTGGCTTCCCCCATTCTTAAGCCAGACCTTGACCTCTACCCATGCTTTTAGGCCAAAAAGGCAAGTGAGTTTGGCACCTTTCACTTTTCCATTTACAAATCAGTAGCCAATGCTGAACGTGTTTTATTCCTTTTTATCCTTATCATAAGAACAAGGCATAAATTATTACCACAAGATTTCTGCCAAGTGATTTTTGTGCACTCTGGAGACAGCCCCTTCTCATGCCAGGATTGCATCCAGTCATCAGTAGTGGAGACCTTTTTGGAGAGAGAGGAAAAGATGAATTCTTCAAACAATCTTCTGGCTCTTCAGGTCCTCAGCAGTGGATGACGAAGAGGAGGAGGCAGAGGAGGAGAAGGAGAAGGGAAAGGAAAGGAGGAGATGAAGAAGAAGTGGAAAAAGAGAAGGGGTAGGAAAAGGAGGAAGACAGGGAGAAAGAAGGAAAGGAGAAGAAAAAGCAAAAAAGGAGGAGGAGAAGAAGAAAGCAGGAGGAGGAGAAAGAGAAGAAGGAGGAGAAAGAGGAGAAGAGGAGAAGGAGAAGGAGAAGGAGAAGGAGAAGGAGAAGGAGAAGGAGAAGGAGAAGGAGAAGGAGAAGGAGAAGGAGAAGGAGAAGGAGAAGGAGAAGGAGAAGGAGAAGGAGAAGGAGGGAGAGCTCAGCATTTTTCCCTTCCCACTTTGTTAGTGAAATTGCAGGTCTGCCCAATCCTTTGATAAAAACACAAACTCCTGGAAAGGGGGTGTGTGACTCAGGGAGATTGGCTCACTGGTGCGGGGCCTAACCTTTAATCTGCCTTGATTGCTCCTCCACAACCTCTTTCAAAAGTTCCTTTTTCTGCACTGTAATGTTCTGCCAATCATAATCTGGATTTCTGAATGCAAGAAAGAACTGTTTCCTGTCTCTGGTGGAAAAAGGGTGGTTTTGGGGCGAGAAGTATTTAAAGTCAAACTGAGATTTTTCTTTTAACGCATACTATGGGAAAACAAAAGGCATTTCCATTCTGGGCAGAGCTTTAGGAGTGGTTGCAGCTGGGAGGTGTTAACAAGTGGGGTCACATTCCTGGTTCCATTCGGGTGCCAGCTCTGCCATTGGGGCGGGTCGTTGATCCCTGGCTCAGCCCATCACACAGGTCTGATGTCATGGGCACCCCATCCATCCATCCATCCATCCATCCGTCCGTCCGTCCGTCCATCTGTCCGTCCATTCATCCATCCATCCATCCGGCCCCACCGGTCAGTCCTTGACAGGGAATGGCTGGGAGTGGCTGTGGAGGGCAGTGCGGAACACCCTGAGCAGAAGTGCTGGAAATTCTCCCCTCATCCCAACACTGAGCACTTGAGCAGGTTCTCAGCCCTGGCGGGGAACAAAAGTTCTTTGGCAGTGCTGGGATGCTGGGTCCCTGTGCAGAGGTGCCGGTGTGTGCGTGCAGCTCCCTCCAGCACTTGGCTAATCTCTATTACATATCTATAGACAAAACAGCAACTTGGCATCATGTGGTGGATGTCTGCAACTTCTGCCAGGACACCGAACAGGGGCCAGGAACTTGGGTGGAGACAGGAGCCAGGAGGTCTTCTGGGGTTGCTTCTCTTTGTTAGAGCTAAACAACATTGTGAATGTATTAAGCTCTTTTCCAAGCACTGATTTTTGTTTTCAATGCTTTCAATAATATTTTTTTTCCAGTGGGTTGGATTCATGTACAAATATGCAAGACAGAGCAGTGTGCTCATTTGCACTTTGCATGAAGTCCCGAGTTTGAGTTTTTTCAGGAAAATGAACCAATATACTCAGTGCAATGGTTTGCTCTGTGAGAACAACTTGGGTGCTTTGTCATTTCCTCACTTTTAGATACTGATCAGACAGCCACCTTCACAAAATTATCAGGTGATCTCATTATTGGCTAAGAGAAGAATAAAAAAAAAAAAAAAAAGCTGAAAATGGTCTGAAGGAAACTATGGCACCTGGAATTGCAAAGCTGCAACTGAATCCCAAAGCCCTGCTGGGCACAGGAACATTGCTGGAACCTTTGAGGACTGAAAAATGGCATGAGTAAGATCTGCATTTTAATATAACTGATGCTATTAAATGAGTTCTGTGGCTGCATGGATGTACCTGCTTGTTTGATCTGTTAGATGCCAGAGTTTATTCATACATACATGCATACATATATATATATATATATATAAATAAAATTGACTTGTTCATGTGGATATCCTTAAAATAGCCTGCAGATGAAAGGAGGTTAATAGCTCAGCATTCCAAATTACAGTTTCTTTCCATGTCAAACTACAGGAAAATAGTAACTTACATGGAAAGACTAAACCATTTATTGTGAGGAAGCTCATGTTTCCTTTTGGTCACTCTGAGAAATGCCTGGATGGGTGAACATGTGGAGTACAGGCTTTTATGGCAAAGACTCCACTGCTGAGGCTGATGCTCCTGTGGCTTCTTCCTTTTCTCATTCAGATATTCTTTTACCTAAACATGTGGTGTCTATTGAATTTCACCCATCCCCTGCTGCCCTGCCTGATGTTCACAGTCATGGGAGATGTGTTGTTAAGGTTGGCATAACCAGGCTTTTTGGTGGTGCGCAACAGCCCTGTTCTTCTCCAGACTGGACAACACAAATGTGAACATGCCCATTCTGTTTTTCCTTCAGCCCCTCTTATTTTAAGCAATCTTTTCTCTGACAGATAGCACAGAGTAAGAAAAATCACAAGCCCTAAAATATCACAGGTATTCTCTGTAGTCTCTGCTGAGCCTGGTATGATGTGTTTGGGCTGGGATGCAAAAAATGCCACTAGATACCACAAAAATCCCATTAGGAATGTTCTTGTCAGTCCTAGTGGAAGTTGTAACACATCTTCTGCAAGGCCCCGCTCTCAGAAAAAGCCTTGAGTTGCTTCCTTCTTATATAAAAGGCATCACAAGTATTATGTGTCACCCACCTGCTGCTCCAGTTCCTCCCTGAAATAGGATTGTTTTGTATCAGCCCAAAAACTGTTTGAGTCTGAGATGCAAATACACCTGTATCTCCACATGTTTATATAACAATTTGAAACATTTTATTATTTCTTAAATAAGAAATATGTGCTTTTATAGTTTTTTTCCCCCGCTGGAGTCTTGCTGGATGAAAGGTGTCATTACATAAAGTATTTTATTCAGGGCTGTGTTTATCCAGACTGTGGCACCCTTTTCCAGAGACATTATTTAATTCTAGCATCTGAGGGAATCTTTGAATAGATTTTGTAGTTACCACAAATAACAAAGGGAGGAAGATTGTGGAACTGTAAAAAGGCTGATCTTGATTTGCAGCAGGTGAGCTAAAAATTCCCTGTAGTCCCTCAATCCTATATCCCAGTCTCTTTGTGCTGCTTGGCTCTTTAATAATGGATTTATTTATTTATTTGTTAGGACAAGACAAATTGTCTAGCCACAAGAATTTAAACAATGCTTTTCATCTGAAGAAATGTACTGCACTGCTTGGCTGCCTTTAAAGTCTACTATTACAGTATCTCAGCAAAAGGTGTATTTGTAGAAGGGAGAGCTATAGCTTAATGTAAATGCACTATAAAGTTATTTATCCCTGCTGTGCTTTATTTACAATTCTCAAAAAATTCCTTGCCTTTTTTTTTAAGCTAAGAAACCTTGAGGTGGTGCCTGCAGAGGTGGAAGGAGAGGATGATTGGGTGATTCACTGCTCCTCACCCCTGGTGCTGCCCTTGGCCCTCAGCCAGACAAGCCCGTTGATGATTAATTTTAAATCTTCTTTAAATAACCTGAGTTTCAAGAAAAGAGAAATTTCAACACAGCTTTTCACTCTGAAATGCACTGAACAGCACAATGGAAATAAGCATTTGCACCCTAAGGGCTGGTGACATCTTGATGCTCTTTTTGCACAGATCAAGTTCCTGACATCGGCCTCTCCCACCTTGGTCTCCAACTCTGTCCTTCCTCCCCTAGACTGCAGCTTTACAGGGCCCCAACATCATTGATGGGATCTTGTGTGCACATCTCTGTCAGGCCACACGAGTTGGTTGTGGAGGAGATTCCATAAAACCATGCAAATGGACAGGGACTGAGATCATGTTTCATTTACCATCAGGGGAGGAAGTGCCAGGGGAGGCTGCTCTGGGACCCAGCCCAGAGCTGTGCCCTGACAGACTGGTGGGAGAAAAGGGGATCAAAAAATGTTTCCCAATAATTCATGGAGTCCCCAGTTTCCTCGACACACCAAAATGTACATCTTGTGGTTCACAGCCCTACAAAGAACTTGATATATGGCTTGTAAGGTCAGAAAGTTTGGCTTTTCCTGGGTGCACACAGTTTCTTACCACACATTTGGGAGGGTCTGTGCATTCTGTTAGTGAAAACAGCTCTTCACACAGATAGAAATCTACGTATTGGAAAGCAGGGAGACAGATGGCCTTTATTACACCATGTAACCAAACACAGGATGCAGATGATCTGAAACAATTAGAATGGGAGTTTTCCTATCTGAGAGTTTTAGAGAGATTTCATTCATCATGTGCTTAGCGGCAAGGCTCCAGCTCCTAGGACATATCTGAGGCAGAGATTTTAAAATATTCATAATAAAGCTTTTCTGCTCACTATAAGATTATAATTTTAAAGTGTTAGTTTTCTTGAGCCCATAAAACCAGAAGCAGCTGATATATATTACCTGGATTCCTGTGAGTTTCCCTATTTCAGGGAGTCATGAGAGTGTTTCTCCACTTCCTTCATGCCAAAATCCACCTTAGTTTTTAGGAACAGTGCAGAAAAACACTTGTCTGGGACACTCCTTTCCAACGACCAGCTCACCTTGGCCCAGTGGTGATGAAGCAGGGAAGGCTCCTGTTTTCAGGCCTAATTGTGTGGGAAGAATTCGCCTGTTCAAAGGAAGCTGGGAGAATGTTTGTTTGGCAGGTGCGTGTGCACTGGCTTTACCCTGTCTACTGAGGCTGCTCAGCACTTTGGAATGCTCCTTGCCTGCACTGAGGGGATTACTGGGCAGGGGGAAGGTTTTTATCCCATCAACACAGCTGATCACATGGAGCCACCACTTCCCAGCACCACCTTATAAGATAAAGGGATAAGCTGGGAAAAGATCATCTGGAAGAGGGACTTAGAGAATCAGAATCCTTAAATCCATATTTCGTTCCTGAGCTGATTTTTTCTTCTTCAGAAGTGTTGCTTCTGAGTAGCTCCTCCCGTTCAGTAGAAGTCACTGTAAAAAGAAAACCAGTGGATCATAAATCACCTCATCACACATTGAAGTATGGCCAGTCCTGGGTGAAAACCAGGCCGGTGTTTAACATGTCATGGCACAGCAGCTCCCAGAACAGATTTCAGTGGGGCAGGAAGAACACCATGAAGCTGCAAAGAAAGATTGAATTAGGTAAGAAGAAATTACCAAACCTGGACTATGTCCAGGACACTGGGACAAACCCTTCTGCCTCTCCAAATTTGATTTTAACAGCTTTACTTTTAGACACTTGATAGTCATATTTCTTGCCAAGCAAACCAATTGCTGAAAGTAAGAAAGGCAGCATTTCCTAAATAGAAAAAAACTTGGAAAATTATGAAAGGAAAGAAAAAAAATATCAAGAATTTCCTCCTATAAGATTTGTGACACCTCAGTGGGAAACTATGAAATATCCACTGCAAAAACACATTTTCTGGGTGGTAGGTCAGCTTCACTTATAGCACCCCACAACTCAGGCCAATATTTTGTGCGTGGAAGTGATGAGTTGTAGAAAGTGGAACAACACAGGGGCATTGGCAGAGTGAGTTGAGGTCAGAGCAGAACAGAAAAAAATCAAGAAGAAACTGCCTAAAATAAGAAGAAAACTCAGCTTCTTTTGCTATTGAATCATGTTTGTGCACCAGCATTTCTTGATGACATTGCAAATATCCACCTCTGACAACCACATGGCTTGACACACCAGGTTGCTTATGTGGAATTCAACTGTGTCTACAGCCATGCAACAAAACAAACAAAGCAAAATGAACACCTGAAGGAAAACCTCTTGTATAACGCAGACCCTCAGGATATCAGGAGGAACACAGCTGACCTTGGCTACCCCTGAGATTTGTCTCGTGAGCAGAGCAAATCAGTTCTCAAAGCAATTTGCAAGCTTTGGAATAAGCAAGTCCTGACCCTGCTTTCGCAGAGGGGGATGGAGTAGGACATTGTCTAGGTTCCCTTCCAGCCAGAAATTTCTCTGATATTGAGGCCCATTCCCAAAGCCTATAAACTAGGCCATTACCAAAAGGTAATGGTAAAATAATAAAGCATCTACTACTACAAGGTGTTGCAAGAAACCAACACTACCCCAGAATAGTTTGCAGAGGAGTGGTTTTAAGTTGAAGAAGCTGTACTTGCATCACCCTGAAGTAACTAGAAGCACATGGAGAACCTATTTTCCTGGTTTTTTCACCTAAGTGAAACAACCTTCTCCAGTTGCTGCTGAAAGGAATTTAATGAAATAATCTCTAAGTGAGATTATTTCCATGTTTGCACAAAATATAAAACAAGCGTTCGGGACTTGCTCTGCCCCATTTTCAGGCTCTGGTTGCATTGCACATGGGACACATTTATCTCAGATGGAAAAAATCTGCAGCACTGATTTCCCTGGTGAATCTGCTGCTCACATTATGGCGTTGGATACTCCTGTGAAAGCAAAGCCTGAGCTGTGGCTGCTGAGCACAAGGCCCTTAGTTACAAGGGCTGGGAATGAGCTTCCATTCCCAAAGGGAAGAGGAGGGCTCAGTCAGGTGTAGCTGTACCTGTGTGTCAGCACGCTGAGGATGCTGTGGGCTCCAGCTGCAGCCTCCTGCTCTGCAATCCTCACACCAGGCCTCACACCAGTGCTGCCACCCTGTCCTCAATTCCCTGAGTCTGAACACATCCACCACAAGAAAGTGCCACTCTGGGGTTTGAGGGGTGGCCACAAAGCCCTGCAGCAAACCAAAGACAGGGCTCAACCCATGAGCCGTCAACAGCTTTGTTGTGGGGTTGGGCTTGCCCAAGGTAGTTTGTGCCCAGGGAATCTAGCAGACCCAAACTCTGGTGTATTGCATTTTTAATCAGCTCTGCTGCCTCATTTCAAAAATGGGAGTATTTATACTCACTATCAAAAAAAGTATTATTATTATTACAGCTTTGCTATATACTGACATGTCCCAGGTGCACACTGTTAAACAAGAAAGTGCAATTCACAAGTTGAACAAAATACTGAAATGGTCCATGTTTCATCATTTGTCCAGGAGCCTGGTAACAAAATACTGAGATATTTTATCCACCCTGCTGGTGATGAAGTTCAGACACTCATCAAAGGTTTGTTGTAATTTTTAGCCATGACACAGACAAAACTATAGCAGAAACCATTTTCCTTTCCCTTCTAAAACCCTTGTATGTAGAAAAGAGGCAATGGCTTTACACAGCTATTAGTCCATTACATAGCTGCTTGCCCTTTGTTTATGAGCAGAGTAACAAAAAGGAACAGAGCAAAACTTCAGCTTCAGTTCTCCTCTGGTGTAAATCAAGAGAGTTCCACCACAGAGCAGTGGAGCTGTAATAAAGTGCAGGATAACCAGGATAGGGTTATGCCCTCTGATACATGAGCAAAACACTAATTGCAAACACTGGAATGAAAACAGTATTTCCCTCTTCTTTTTTGTTACTCTATATCCTCACCTCAGATATTCTGTCTCTTCTGGAACTATTAATGAATCATGTTTTTTTTTTTTTTAATGCAAAAATTACTGTAATGAATTGGCAAGCAGAAAGACATCAACTTCTCTAATCAGCAGGAAACCCTTTTCTACCCTAGCCCTGAGGTCTTAGTCACCACAACAGCTGGGATTGTCCATAGACATGGACAGGCCCAATGTCCAGCTGTGGTCTGCACATTTCAGCCTCAGGACACTGAAATTCCACTCTAAGCCCATTACCTGCATCAGTATCCAAAACCGGTTTATTGATAATTTTAAAAAATTGTTTTACTAACTCCTCTGACACTTCAGTGTCCTAATTTCAAAACATTTAAGGAGATAATTCCTTTTAAATATAGGCTTAAGCACTGAGGTGTTTTGGAATTAATATGAAAAACAAAAATTCCTTTCTGGTTTTTTTTTGACAACAGTGCATTATTTCTCCTAATAAAGAGAAGCATTCCTTTTTGACTTAAAGACTTCATGATAACTTAGTGCATGGCTGACTTTGGTCTTTTATGCCCAGGTCATTTCACCCCAGTCAGAAAGTATTTCTGCAATTAACCTTGCTACAACCCCAAAAGGTGCACGGTGTCATTGTGTGCTTTAAAATTGCAAACAGATGGAGAAACAGTGGTGCAATTTTTCTTAATTAGAGAAAATTACCACAGTTTTAAAAAAAAAGAAAAAAAAAGAAAAAAAAGAAAAAAGGAAAAATAGATTAGACTGCTCTAATCACAAGCAGTGTTTAAAAATCAAAACATATATTCAAAAAGCCTAGTCTCACAACTTCATGCTACATCCCAATAGTCTGAAAAGCCTGTAATAGACTGGCCTAGCCCACTAAGTCTGTTCAGAAACAGACTGAAATCACTGTCTTGTGCCATTTAGGGGGAATCCAACTAACTCCTTTATTTATATCTAAATAAAGAAAAAAACAAGCACTTCTTTTCAGCAGCTTGCGTATTAATTCTGACTTGCTTCTTTGCTGAGTAGTAACCCAGAAAACACACCAACAGAATTTGGGTACAACTGAAAACAGCTGCTTTTCAAGAAACCTCTCAAATCTCATTATCATGTTGAAGAAATAATTTTGACTTCTCTACAGCTCCTGAATGAACAAAAGTAATACCTCTAGTGTCCCACATAAAGTTATGTAAGACCAAGAAAAACAAAGGAAATGTGCTGGCTTTTATCCAGTTGAGATCAAAAGCTTTTGGACCCTCTTATGCAAGATGAGCAATGCAACATTTCACTCTGGCTTAGAGATCAACTAAGTTGCAGTGATCAACAACATCAGGACAACTATGTATATGTGGCATTTATTTCTGCTTACTAGGTCAAACTGCAGATTCAGGGGCTGCATAGAAGCTTTCTATCGCTGAGTTATAACTAATTCTTTGCTCACAGAGTATGAACTCATAGGGAGAATATCCTTTACATTTTTATCTGTATGTGCAGCTGATTCTTTATTTCAGGTGCAAACTTAAATCATCCTTAACTACATAAATGTGATTATAACACAGGCGTTCCCCATGAGTTCCTTCCCTTCTTCCCAATGTTGCACAAAAAACCCACTCAACATACTTTTTCTTAGGTCACAGGGCAGAACTAGCTGAAATGGAAGTTAGGTGAGCATTTACCTTTAGAGTTCATGGTGTAAATTGTTTCTATTCATAGCAATGAATTTGTTTCAATTTCAGATCAGGATGATTTTCAAAACTGAGCTTTCTACATAGTCAGACTGGCAACAGCTATCAGGTCCTTTCAGCATGAAGCCTTGCATTAATTTCAAAGCAGAACATTACTGGAAGCATGATTGGAATTCTGTAGGCTTTAACTGCCAACTTTGTGTGGAGAGACTTGCAGTCAGCTTCCTAAAGGATGTGTCTGCATGGCTCAGTGGTACCTGAACTAGCCCTAAGCCACATTTCTGGAGCAGGATGTGATCCCAAGTAGAATGCTCTGTTAAATCTGTTAACTTGGTAGAAAAGCTAATCCTGCTATTACCATAACTCTCTGTAGTCTCTTACTGGAGCGGTAAAGAAAAAATGCCTAAATTACCAAATGTGATCCTTACTATTTATTTTTTCCATGTAAAAGGCTTCTCTCTAACTTTCATTTTGTTTTGGGGAAGGAAATGCATTAGGAATTATACTTAGCAGATTAAATTTAGAAAAGACTGAAATAGTTGGTATTCCAATTTCTTCCCATGAAGAATTTTAGCAAGAGCCCAACAGCTCAGGTGCCCACATGATGGAGCCTGATTTCAAAACTGAGCAGCCAGGAGGATGCAGATTACCTAGACCCATGTTCAAATGGTATAGTCCCCATCTAAGATGCCACACAGAGTCCATGGGAATTGGTTGGTTTGCCTAAGGAACCCCAAAGAGTCCTTGCACTGGCACAAGTAAGTGAGGGTGCTGGAGCCTGTCAGAAGGAAAGCTTGGCTAGAGACATCTGGGAGGGAAAGATTTCTATCCTTCAAATAAACCTGCTAAAACAGCTGTTTTCCTTTCCTCCCCAGTCATCTTGCAGAGACTCCCTGCTTCACAAGTAAGACACCTGTCCTGGGTTGGCCATATGACCTGTTTGTATCCCCAGTTGTCCTCTTGCTTATGCTGGATATTAAGCTCTACAGCTTTAAGTTAGGCCCAGAAAGACAGAGAGAGTGAAAGCGAAGGAGAAAAAACAGGTGCCGTTTGTCTGCAGGAGTTACATCTTATCTCTCAGAAAAAGGTCTTGAGGCTACATTCCAGCAGGGCAGTGATATCTCACTCACTCTCGCTGGTGTGTGCTCGAAAAAGCTCACAGCAGAGGGTTTCCTCTGATCTTTCTTGGCTTTTTTGCAGGGAGAGACTTTTTTTCTTTTGCTTTGTTTTTTTTCCCCTTTTCCTCCTCCTGGGACTGGTTGGCATCGCATGGGCCCAAGACACCAGGGTAATCCCCGGGGGGGCCCCCCCCCCCCGACTTCTACAGCCGGGCCTGGCAATCAGCCCCCCCGCTGGAGAACTGAACTGGACCCAGACGGACTCTGAATCTACCATCTCTTCAGAGGAAGGAGAGGTTCCATTGTTTTCATATTATTCAGATTTTTCTATGCTTGTGAATATTCTGTTTGTTAAATAAATAGTTTTTTCCACTTTTCTCTGAGGAAAGTTTTCCCGAACGTGTTGGGGGAGGGGTGGTTGGAATCGGCTCTTCCTAGAGGAGGCCCCTCCCAGAGGTTTCCTCCTAAATATTGCCCTAAACCAGGACAACACCACAATGAAAACACAGGATTTTTATCAATTTTCCCTTTGACTATTAGCAGAGGAGGCAAGGATTTATGAACATCTCCCAGGAGAGCCAAGGTCTAAGAGGCAAAACACAAACTTTGGAAGAGAAGAGCTGGCATGGAGCAACAAATTCATCAGTGGCAGGGAAAAAAACATGAAAAAAATGAAAGAGTCTTATTAAACTGTGCTAGACCCGCTTTTTGAATTTGACACTCTCCCAGAAAACAGAGCAGAACCCTCCCATTCCACCAAAAAAAAAAAAAAAAAATAAAAAAGAGACTAGAGATGGAATATGTCCATATAAAAGTGTCGGAAGGTAGAAAGAAAAATCTACTTTTGCACTGGTTGTCTCTGCACGACTTAGGAGTCAAAAGCAGCAGTAAAATCTCTGCTCCTTCTATTCTGGAGGCTCCAATGTCCACAAAACCCCGTGCCAGGGTTCTAATACACTGATATTTACTTACTGCTGCCTTTGGAAGTCTAAATTAAATGCACATTGTTGGATCTCAATGTAATGCATTTTTTGTTCTTGCTGACCAAAGCAGAGCACAGAAAACCAGGATCAAGTCCAGCCTCTGATCCTAATCCTAGAGTAACCTTCCCTCATGGGATGGTAGAAGATGAACAAAGCATTGGAACCATGGATTTAGACCCTCTTTGTAGGTGTAACTTTCCCTGGCTCAGTTTTGCCTGAATTACTTCAGTTGTGCCCAGAGGGACAAAGTGGCACCGGAGGGAAACATCCACTGGTTCCTTCAGCTGGCAATGAGAAGGATCTGTGTGTATGAGAGAAGGATTAAGAGGTCTGATCTTCAGGCCTCAACAAAAGAGAAGAGTGCAAATGATTTTCCTGGCCCATCTCAAACACCTACAGTCCTTGGGGACAAGAGGACTGGTTGTTAGACTAAAGTTGCTTTCTCTTACGAAAACACATGTGGGAAAGTGTTAAACTGTGCAGTGTGGTATTTTGGTTTCTGCATCCCCTGATGAAATGTTTCTTGCCTGGGGAAAACAAAATGGAAGAAAAATATCCCCTGGAAATATCTGCATAATTTACTCCCACATATCTAGTGAGAGATTTACAATTGAACAGCAGTTCCCCTGAAACCATCACATTGTGTTTTGACTTACTTTTGTAATCCTACCTTCAAATTATACTACTAATTAGTTAATGGCTATAAAGTGCTTCGGAGAAGAAAAGAGCACTCATTAAATGTCACTGTTCTACTCTTCAGTGTGCAATGTTCCACTCTTCATGAATCTCCAACCTCTTCCCAAATCTCTTGCTAGAAATTAGGTTTTATACTCACAAGCAGCAAATTAGTCTGACATCAACATCACTGTTCAGTATGTGTTTCCTGAAACTTTAGCTTCAATCATATTCCAGAAAATTTCAAGCTGATGTCTTACATGAAATTCACAAAATAAAAGCCTTGATCTTTCTCTTGAAAGCCTCCCTTTGGACAAACTAAAACCTTTCCTCATTCTTTTCTATGGACAAAGGAAATCTAATACATGGGGTGAGTTTTTTCAAAGAAGTTCAAACCTCACTGAGAAGAGCAAACAAGGGGCCAGATGCTCAGAAGAGCTCAGTATTCAGAATACTGAGAACTAAGGCTTTTCTCTGCGTGCTGAAACCCACTCCTGGCAGCACATCCTGGTGAGAGGCATTTGAAAACTTAGCCCCTTCTACCATGCAGCTAAATTGAAGATTGATTTGCCCTTATAATTCCTGGATGCCTTCACTGAGTGTAATATCCAAGCTGAAGTTAGCAGAAGACCTGGCTGATTTCTCTAGTTTCTGGTTTAGATGACTGAACTGTGTTCCTTGCTGTATTTGGGAAAAGATGCCCACAGCCAAACCTATAAGCAAGCAAAAAACCAAAAAGGAAGTGAAAAATGTCTTGTGAGGTAGAGCAGCAAAAGACAGACAGCCTAGAAGTGGTACCTGGAGAAAACAACCATGACTATCACCTTAAACAACAGAAGGGGCCTCAAAAAAAGACTTCCATGAAAACAAAGTCTGATGGCAAACAGTAAAATACAAAAGACATGTTTAATTTACAGCTGAGGTGGTATCTCTGTCCTGACTGCTTTTTCCACAACATGTTTTGCAGTGCCAGCCAAACTTGCAGCTAGATGATCTGGGTAGTCACCTGATTCTTGCCTGGTATTTTCATTCCCTTTTCTTGAAGTAATTCTTGCCTGAGAAATGGACACAGTCAACAAAAATACTGCCTTTCCTACAACGGCAAATCTCTTGCAAACAACCAGAAGGTGGATTTCCTATTTCCCAGACGCTGCCATGGGGACAGGTGGGTAAAGTAGGGACACAGCAAGACAGAGAAAATCCAGGAATTTTGCAGGTTTATTAGATCAGAAGGGCATAAATATACAAAATGTATTTACATATTAATTCCTGCACCAGGTCTTCAATTTCAGGAAGGTTTTAAAGGTGGTTCCACACAGAAAATTGCTACAGAAAACTCAGATACTGAGGGATGGGCTTCCACCTCCTAGCTGGAAACCAGCTGTCAGCTCTGCAGCTGGTAACACACCTAAACAGGAAGTCCAAAGAGGTGGATTGGATGCTGCATCATTTATAAATCTTATTCCCTGCCTTTAGTGGCTCTGAACCAGTGTCCTGTAAACACATGATCCAGAACCAGGTCCAGGTCACCTTCTGGTACATAGATTGATCTCCAAATATTACTTGTGGAGACGGATGGAGCTCCAGAGTGGAAAACAGAGTGTGAGACACCATCTGGGGCTGGCGATGAGGTGTGATGGGACTGCAGTGGCTCCTGGGTCCCAGCCAGGTCCCTTTTGCATGGTTCCATTGTTCTGCTCATCCAGCGTGAACCTTCAGCGTTCTGCTGCCCATGGGAGCAAAGCTGGCAGGAGGCCACCAGATGCTCCTCGTCCCCTGCAGAGCCCAGGAAAGGTGGAATAGCACCTTTTCTAAGGAAAAGCTGCAGAGAGCACAAGGACAAGGATAATCCTCTAGGTGGCATCCAGAGACTCCAAACTTCACACAAAACTCTTGCTAGGGCTGCGCACAGCCTTGTTCTTCTCCATTGGGACACTCAGCAGGGGCAATAACAACCACACCTCCGATGCTTCTTCACCCTGTGCCAAGCCCTCAGCAGTTTAAACTGAGCTCATTCTAAAACAATCAACTCTGAGGAGATGGCAAAAGGTCTAAGGAAAGGTGCTTTACAGGAATCTCTGTGTTAGAAATTTTCCTTGTTCGTAGGAGGAACTGATTGAAACCAGTGAATCGGGATTGGGAAGAAAGGAGGTATTTGCCAAACAATTATGGCCTTTCCTACTATCATGCTTTAATAATACACAAGAATGAAGTAGTTGCTAAGTTAACGATTACATCTACTCCAGCACAGCTTGTAAATTCAGTGCCTTGTCTTTAAGACTGTCTAATTCCAGGTGTTTCAAAGGAAGATAATATGCCTGCAGAGATGATAATTACAGAACAACCTTTCCCTATGGAAAGTTTCCTCCTAATGTGCTTAGTTATGTCATCAATCACAAAAGTTTTTACTCCTCTAAGCTTACATCTTGAGTATGTAATGCCTGTTATCATTGCCTTTATTTACAATCTCATCCAGGGTGAAACTTTGGCCCTACAGAGTCAGTGTAAGTTCACTGCAGTAGAGCCAGGATGTGGCTCGTCACTTTTTTCAGGACTCTTTCCAGGTCTGGGCTCCAAAGCTTCACCATCAGTATTCCCACAGTTTCGTCCAGGTTGTGTGGGTATATTAAAACATCTGTAAAACAAGACCAAAATGTTTCTGAAATGCAAAGGCTTTACTGGTGGGGTCCTTTCTTTCTCAGCCCATGATTTCTGTGCCACCTAAGAGCACACTGGCAGAAATTTGTGGGTTGAGAAATGAACAGGTTAATAATTAAAACAGGATAAAATCTACTACT
>JAHLSL010000059.1:227071-271698 GCA_025920805.1 Petroica traversi
ATATATATATATATATATATATATATATATATATATATATATATATACACACACACACACAGAGGTGACATACCACATTCCCCCAGTCATGGAACCTTATGTATAAAAGTCCATTAGGTTCATTTAATCCTTACTTCATAACTTGGAGTTCCATCTGTTGTAACAGTCTTTCCAGACAGGAAATATGGTGCTGAGTAGCTTAACAGCATTCCCTTTGCTGCAGATGGAAAGAAAGGTGCTGAGAATATTTTTGTGGATTTTAGTGGCACTTTGGCTGATATTATGGAGCATCTGGACAAGCTGAGATGCTTCAGGGGCACCAGAACCCCTCTGGGTGTTGGTGTGTAAGCCAGGCTTGAGTGCCTTGAGATGCTGGTGACGATCCTTATGGTGTGTGCGTGGGGAGAGTACACATTCTACCTCAGTGGAGGAATGAAGAAGGTGCTGCTGTGATGTACTGATCATTGACAGTCATGGCCAGATGCGGTCACAAACAAAGTCCCAGAAGGTCAGGTTCAAAGGGACCACAGTGGATCATCTGGGCCAATTTCCCTGCTCAAGCAGGGTCACCCTAAAGCACATAGACATTTATATGTCACCATAATCAACATTATATTTTCCTGAGTTTTAGTAATCTAAAACATTTCTTCAAAAGTAAAGTGTTTTCATGTTATAATTTCCATGTTGCTGGCAACAGACCTGTAGGGCAGGCAGGATAATGCCTTTGTGGGAAGGTAGGACTGCATTATTTACTCCATTTTTCAGGTTATGATACACAGGCAGAAGTGGGCAGGGGTTTTGGCCGCACGGCCCCCCCCCCCCCCCCCCCTCTGCCTTTGGAGTTTTCATTTCTGAATTTGAAAGGACTGCTTGTTTTTATTCTTCTCTGTTCCTGTACTAATGTTCAAGAGCAGGAAGAGAGGGAAGAACTGGAAAAAGGCAACAGTGTTCCTTAATCTACAAACCAGGAAGAAAACTACCACGAATGATCAAAAAGATGAAGATTTCAACCGGGAAAGGGCTAAAACAATTCTATGAGACATCACTGTTGTTAAATTCAGGCAGAAGAGCCTTTTTTCCATCTTCCTCCACCCCCTATGATAAGATTTACACCATACTTTCATATTCCATCCCTTGCTATACTGGTGCAAAAGCAGAGGCCAAAACTTTGCTTTATATCTCCCCCTTACAAACCATTTTTAAACTCTTCTGCGGAAAACTGGACATGGACTGGGGAGACCCTTTTTGCTCTATCTGTGCTACAGGTGCCTCTGTGCTAGCCCAACATTTCAGTGTGGATGATGCAAAAGGGGAGCTTTCCTTTTTAAGGTCTAATGGTAATTTCAGGTGTTAAGAAAACCGGCCTCTATCTTCACTGTTACATCTTGCAAGGTGTTTTGAAGTTGTTCCTTTGTCAAATCACAAACTATGAAACCATATGTTATGCAGGCAACATTTGTTTTTTTTGTAGTCTAAGTAATTTCCTATGGAAGTAGCAATGTTAGGGCTCAAGTTTGTTTCACAGAAAATGGAACTCTTTGGAGACAGAATTTAGGGTTTTTTTAATTTATTTTTTTCCTGTAGGATGCTCAAATTAATAATGCAGTTTCTGGCACAACCATGTATAATCATGTGCCTTATCTTAGGCACATGGAAGTATTTGTGCCAAATGCTATGAATCATCTTAGCCATTTTCAGTCATATTCTGAGGTTTCACAAGATGCATAAAGGCAATTCATGTTTAGACATCGCCTCGACTTCAAGGTTCTGCTCTTGGTTTGCAATGTGCTTTTACAGTGGATCACACCCTGGAGGATTATTCCCTGAGCTAGGATTGCCATTCATTCTGAATTTCAGGAATCACTCATACTTTGATATCTCTCACTCTTGATTTGATGCGCAGCTACTGCCTTAAAATTCATGGCAGCAGGTGAGGACAAGAGGTGGGAGCAGGGGCTTGCAGCAGAAAGAAGGCTGTAAGGCAGTCTCTCTTCCTGTCATGCACCAGTTGCTTCCTTCATGCCCTTTGAACCATTGAGATTGTAACTTTGAGATGTGATGCTGCCTTTAGAGTTCCAGTTGAGAAAAGCAGACAAAGAAAGGCAGAGATACCAACACAGTGGGCCTTTACAAATACCCTTTTTTTCCTCACTTGTGGCTGTGTAGAGTTTTGCAGCTCCCTATTTCTTACACCAAAAAGATTTAAATGGTAATTAAGAAGTATGTGAGGAAAATTAATCCACAAACACTAGAGGTTTATGTCCAAGAAGGAGACAGAGGAGTCCTGTCACTTTATTCTAATAAAGGGAGAGGCCATGGGGCATTTCCCCTGGGGTCTCTCAGATTTTGGAGGACACAGCCTCCTTTTTATCCTAATTCCTGGCTGCATGTCCCTCTCTCTTTCCCCATTGACTGAGGTATTTGAGAGGCACAGACTGAGAACGCCTAATACCTGAGACCCCCCTCTAAGGTATAATCCCTCCCTTTTGTCCTTCCCTTGCATCACTCAGTGGAATTCCTTATGGAATTTATGGATCTTCTAATTGTTCCTCTCATCTCTCAATATTCAATTTTATGTATTAGCAGACCTTTGGTCTGTTTGTAAATGCAAATTTCCCTCGTTCCATTCATCAATCAGTGGAATCTTTCCCATTGTTTCTTTTATCTTTCACTGCTGATTTTATCTACTGGCAAGACCCACAGTTTGTTTGTGAAGACAAATTCTTTATTCCTTTCAAGTACCATGTTTGTATTCCTGGACATTGTGTGACAACTCAGACCAAAAGCCAAAGAAAAATGAAGGATGACAGCAAGTTTGGTGGCAAGTGTGATAAATGTGAAGAGAGACAGCTACGTTATTCTATCAGTTCTGGTCTCTGTGCAAAGCTAAGGGCTGTATATTCTGTTACTCATAGCCTTTATGAAGTGCCAGTGAACCAAAAGACAAATTGCTGCATGATGCCAGTGCTTTCTAATAATGTGTGCCTTGAAAAATGATACTGAGGGAGTTCCTATTTTCAATTAAGTCTATAAGTGAAAAGATAAATGGAGACAGAGGAATTACCACTCCATCATCTATTCACCTGTTCACTGGAGAATAATTTTCAAATAGGCTTAGGAGTATTGACTACAACATAAAACCCAGATGTAAACACAGGAAAAATTACGGGCTAGACAATCATTTGCACTCCATTTATCCTCCTGTACTGCATTTAAAACTCAGTCCCAGAAACCAGACCCTCTAAGATTTTGAGGAAATAAAACTTTTTCTTCCCCCTGTTGCGATTTGGATTTCTTCCCTTTGTTTTTCTTAAGGAATTTTTTTCTCCCATGAGTTGCTGAGGAACTAATTGTTGGGTACTTAAGAGGATCCCATAAGTTGCTAAGGAACTAATGGCTGGGTATTTAATAGGACAAAGGAAGGTGGCCAAACAGAGGGAGAGGTGAATTTCTTCTCGGGGGGCAGAGATAATATGAGAAGGGAGCTGGTAAAAAGCTAAGTCGAGGCAGCTGTTGCTCTCTTGCTCTCGGGGTGGATTTGGATTCGGAGCAGTACGGTCAGAGCTGATGCTTGCTGAAGGGATGCACCGCCAGCACACTGCCAGAACAGACCTGAACTCCTCTCTGCTGTGAGTTTTCTCCCTCCCCATGCCCGTCCGAGGGGCTGCCCAGTCCTTCCACGCTTATCCGGCTCTGCTCTGAGACTTTGCTATATTGTAGCTTGGCTGCCAGGGCCTCTGCTGTCCCAGCTCACTGCAGCCTCGCAGCCCCCCCGCCTACCGGGACTTTCTGCCGTCCCATCTCGCTCTTCCTGGGGATCCTGCCGCAGTACCAACATCAGCTGCCCCGAGAGCTTGTGGAGAAAAGCCTGTCCTCCATCCCTCTCTATCTCGGCCACCATCGTCTCGTATCACCTGGGCTCTCACCGGAGCGCCCCCTGCAGCTCCGGGGTGATCATCGCACCTGCCCTGCCCACAGGGAGCCACCAGCGCTACCTGCCGGCTGTGTCTGGAACTGCACTAAAGGGAAAAGTGCCTGAGGTCGAGCAGGCTGGTAGTGGGTTTCTGGTTCTCTTTGTGCTTTATGCTATAGTTTTTGTTATTTGTTAGCTTTATTTTACATATTAGTAAAGAACTGTTATTCCTATCCTCATATCTTTGCCTGAGAGCCCCTTGATTTCAAATTTATAATAATTTGGAGGGAAAGAGTTTACATTTTACATTCCAAGGGGAGGCTCCTACCTTCCTTGGCAGACACCTCAACGAGGTGTCTCAAATGAGGACACCCCCACCCATCCCAGAAACAAATTCCCCATTGGTTTTTGTATCTGCGATGTCCTTCACCTTCTGAAACAAAGCTACTTTTGTCTTCTGAAGAGTAGGTGGTTTAGTTAGCCTATAGAAAAGATAACTAAGTATACTTCTAGGCAAGTCTACCCTATTTTGGGGATGGAGCAGTTACTTGGCTTTTTGCCTGTTCACATATCCCTGAAAAATATTATAAAAGAAAACATGCATAAAACAAAGAGGAAGGTTGTTGTTATAAATATCAAAAATACTTATGTAGATGTAACATAGGTGCTAGTGCAGGGAAAGCTGGTACTGTATGGAGGAGAGGAAAAATGCATGGTAGTGTGGAGGGGTGGTAAATGTAAAAGCGCAGCCAGGAGCCTCTGTTTTGGGAGTGAGGTGGAAAAGCCCTCACTGAACCTGCCCTGTACACCCTGGCAAGACAGCTGAGATCCAAGCAAACTGCGCCAAAGTTCTGTTCTGGCCATGGACACAGGGTTTTCCTGGGACTGTGAGTGTTTGAAGCAGAAGCTTAGAGCTGCTCAGTGCCACCTTTGAAACAAACTTTGGCCCTCAGTCGTTGAGCATGCTTGCCTTTTGGTCAGCTTTTTCTCAAGTGACAATCAGCAAGGCTTCACAACAAAGCTGTGTAAAATAATATTGTACTTCTGGAGAGGAGTTCTTGAGCTATACATTGTAATTCCATCTGTCTTCATTCACTCCTGTGTGGAGATGTCAAAGGTGCGAGCAGGAAATGGAAACACAATGCTCCTGAACTTTTGCTTTTCTTCCTCCCCTATCTGCACCGCAAGAACTCTAGCTGCTTTATATTCCAGGCACCTTCTGCTGTGCGTACCATGGAAAGGGCTGTCTAACCTCTCAGCCATTGCTAGGCAACAAAGCACATGCATCAGGAATAGGAGGCCTGGGCACCAGCATGACCCATTGCTCCACAGAGCTGATGGATTCTGAGCCATGAGCTTAAAAGTGATTAGGGGACACCAACCAGAACTCTTAGGCCTTGTCTCCTCAGGAGACCAGGATAAAATGGCAGCAGGGGAATGACATCAGCTATAGTTTGCATTTTTGTTTCTTTATTAAAAATACTCATACTTTTACCTTCACTTTCAATATTGTAACCTCACATTTAACCCATTCTAATAAGGTGGAAACTACTGTGTGATGTTCACAGAGAGTTCTGCAGATACAGCAACATTGAACTTATATGAATTGGTTTTGTAAAGAAAGCTTTTGGGGTGTCTGAAAATCTAAACATTGTGGAGATCTAAAGAATCTTACCAAAGCTGCACAGCTGCCAAAGAGCATCAAGTGGTAGGAGGGAAATTTTTCCAGGCAGGCTCTTTCCCATGCTTGTCCTGCAGTGAGAGCAAGTTTGTTTCCAACGCAACATGCAAATTTTCCCAGAGAAACTGTGGATGCCCTAATCTTGAACGTGTTCAAGGCCAGGCTGGACGGGTCCTGGATCAGCCTGGTTTAATGGAAGGTGTCTTTGATCATAACGGGGGAGGGTCAGATTAGATGATCATCAAAGGTTCAATCTGACTCCAACTATTCTGTCCTCCTAGTCTGACAGTATTTTTGGTCCTTTTTTACCTGCTCTCCCAAAGATGGTAGGATGTGGAAAGCCAAAGCATTTCAGTCATTTTCTCTCAGATAAACACCAGTGCCACCAATGTTCACAAGTGTCAGAAGTGATGAACCTGCTTCTTAAGGATTTGAGCCCTTTGCACACCCTCTTGCTCAGAGAGCCATGACACACATGAACAAGGCTAAAACTGTGCATGTCTTGCCTGACCAGATGGATGCCACTAGATTAGAGTACGTGATGAACTCTGTTTGCCTTCTGCACTGGCACTTTAATTTGGGGACATTTCCTTTATTCAGCTGCCAATTTTCACAAAACTTGTGAAAACATTTTTTAAAATGTTTTTTACCTTACACCAAATGTGCCAAAGCTGTGAGGGGATATTTGGTGTCATTGAGGATAAATTTCTCTGGCTGTCCAGTTGTGATCCTGAATTCGTGAGGCCAAACTGTACTTGACCCAATATACCTGTAATAACACAAATATAAACTTCACTAAATATATTTTATACAGCCTCAAGAGCTAAATAAATTTCTAGTTAAATAATAATTAAGATACTACATAGGGCAACTTAGGCCAGTGCTTCTGAATGAGGTTTTAAGTGATAAGGGAAAAGGATGTTTGGTGTGCACACAGCAACTTCTCTGATCGAAAACTCTGAGAAATGTTTTCATTGTTATTGTCCTGGAATTAAGTGCTGAAAACGGAAGGGTTGTTTTTTATCACACACGTTAAAAATATGATTTCTTTGAACCCATGGGATCTGGGTTCAAAGTTTTGGTCAGTGTAGCTTTTTTCACATCTCTGTATGTCTTTATGTCTGCACTCAAGAGGTGGTCGTATTTTAGCAGAGTGGATATGGTATTTCTCACATACTGAGTTTCTGCTAAAAGGGCTGTTTTCTGTGTCAGATGGAGTGAAATGTGCCATATAAACAGCCTTAACCCAAGAAACACTGTAGTTTAGAGCTTCCAGGATTAGGCCTGTGACGGACTTGGAAATGAAACGAAATTTTTCAAAGCTAGTGTGGATGGGATGGGCAGAAAAGGGAATAAAGGGAGAGAAGCACATGGTGAAGAGGTGACCTGCTGTCTTGTACAAGCTACAAACTCTGAGAGGCAGAAGAGATATTGGATGGTCACGTAAGGCTGATGTAAAGGTAGGGGGGCTCACAGTGCAGATCTCATTTTTGGCCATCCGGAAAAATTACAGTTTCTCTAACATTCCTACCATGGAGATAGCCACAGGTCTGTCAAGTTATTGGAGAAAGACCTGGTCTTCAGAGATCCTAGACTCATAGAATCAGAATGTTGAAGGATGGAAGGGACCTTAAAGATCATCTAGTCACAACCGCCCTGCAATGTGAACAGCACTTCCCACTACCCCAGGTTGTTCAAGGCCTTATCCAACCTGGCCTTGAACACTTCCAGGGTCGAGTAGCCACAGTTTCTCTGGGCAACCTGTCCAGATGCTTCAGGGCTCCCACTGGGAGCAGCACCAATGACACTGGGAGAGCCTCTGCTCAATTGTGACCTCTTTTCAGCCATTTGCTCAAACCTGGGGCCAGGGTGTGTCTGCTTTTGGCCATCAAGCTGCACAGGTGGCTGCACTGGCTAGAGTAGGGTCCCAAGGATTCAGTGTCTTTATGCCTCAACATGGTGTATGGCAGGGCAGGGCTTCCCTCCTTGCATGATGCTGTGTAAATAGGGGTAGGGAGGTGTTTCCTCCCTTCCCCTGGAGCATCTGGCCCTGGTCACTGTCTGGGACAGGCTGCTGGGTGGGTGAGGCACTACTCTTCTCCGGCGTTTCAACACTGACGCTGCTGTCTCCCTGGTGGGCTGGAGTCCTGTGATATCATTCCAGCTGGGAACATGCCCAGGACAGAGTTTTAGCACCATCTGCCACTTGAGCTGTTTGCAGATTTGGTGTAGCATTACCAAAAATAAGGTTGTTTGAATGAAACAAGTGTTGGGAAATGAGTTGTCTCTCTCCTACTCTCTTTATCTCTCCCTGCCAAGGATGGCTGAATGTGCAAGAGCAGAGGGAGGAGAGCAGCCTGGTGAGGGCTGACCAGACCCAAGCTCTCCCTCTTCTCCCTCCTGCTCCTTCTCAGGGAAGTGAAAATCCTAACACCTCACAGAACATGCTCACTAAAAAACTCCTCCTGAATTTCCTCTGCCAAAAGGAGATCTCAGGATCTGGTTCCCATACCTTAACCCATCACCTGACACACTGAAAGAGAAGGGAATCAGGAGCCTAATCAGATTAGGACTTTTCTTGGGACACCTTTTTTTTTTTCACTTCATTTTCCCCATTTCAGTTACTTACCTCATCTCTCCTGAACACCAGGGGTAGTATCCTAGACAATGGCCTGTAACATCCTTCATGGTGTGGACTTTCTAGTCTCCAGCCCAAATGTTTACTCCTAGATCTGGCCAGTCCCCAGCTGAAGCAGTTAGTCAGTTGGCTGGACATCTCTTTGTTCGGCTCATGCTTCCATCAGGGGCTGCAGCAAGTCTGCACCACCAAGGGAGACAGCAGGTTTTTTTATCCTGTTTTCACATTATGAGTTCTGAAACAGCTCAGCTGGGACAAGTTAAGTCTTCGAGGCATGTGCATTGCTGCAGAAGTGTCAAGGAAGATTAAAAACAGGCACAGAAATATGACTACTAGACTAACCCCCAGAAAATGCTAGAAGGGAGCTTTTTGTCTCAGTGTAAGGTAGATGGAGGTTAGAAACTGAGCAAAAGACCACCTTCATCTGCTGTCTTTTCATTCCTAAAATGTATCTTTAGGTTACAGGCTGGGTATTCATGCTTGATAATAAAAGAGAGAAGCTGATTTTTCCCTGTAACAGGGAAAAAAGAAAGAGCATTCAGCCAACTGTTCAGGTTAGAAAGCACCACAGTAGTGGTGGTGACATCAGTTTATCAGCACGGGTATGTGACAGAAATATCACAGCAAGGCTTCTTACACTGCTGTCCCTGGGCTCCCTGTCTGGCTGAGCAGAAGAGATGGATGAGAAGTGACATCAGTATCATTTGTTTAGAAGAGGATGGGCAGGAGAAGGCAGCAGTGGGAGGCTGGACCAGCCTGCTGACATTTCAGTGTATTAAGGCAGAGGAGAAAAGGGGAGTGTTTCACATGGCACATCACAAGCAATGAGGAGTCAAAGGCTGGGACAGAGGATACACAAAAGGAAATTTTAGCCGCAGTCTCAGGAACAATGTTCCGTCAGCTGCTGTGTTGTTGACTGGTTTCCCAGGGGAAATCATGAGGATGGGATTTTTTAAAACCAAATGGGGCAAAGAACGAGAAAATTCACAATAAAAACCAGTCCTAAACTTGGTCCCGCGTCAACAACTGAATTCCCTTCAATTCTTCCCTGACCTCTGTTCTTGCTCCCAAGCCAATTCCTCCCTTTAACCCCTGTTTATAAGAACAGCCAGAGTGTCTCAGATGCCTGTGGATGTCACAGGCTGTCTCCTGCTTGTCCCACTTCCCCTCTGCTCCTTGCTCCAGATTCTTCCTTCCCTTGCTCTCTCATCCTCTCCCACCCTGGTGCCTGCCACCAGAATCCAATTTTCTGGGTACCTCCTGCTTCTGCTTTCATCTCTTTCCCAAGTTTCTGTGAATTGCTTACTGTGGAGGACTGCAGTGCTCCCAGTCATGGGTCACTAGCCAGGAGACATCCCTACAGCTCCATGCACCTGGCTAGGAGCAGATAAGTCTGTGATCCATATTTTGCTTATATGAAGAAGCTGAGAGGCAGCCAAGAGAAGAAGTTTACTTGAAGTGGGACACAGGAATGGGCTGACTCAATTCTCTGGTATTCCATCCCAAATCCTTTCCACTGGCTTGTGGTTCCTGCACTCCTGCCTGACCTATGCGTCAGGAAAGCCTGTAATATGAGAGCACTCCCAGCATGTTAGGCAGTACAGAGGAAAAAAACATGATAGAGAGAGAGATCAGACTTAGGTGTGAGGCTGAAACTTCCCACTTCCCTGTGGATCAAACCACTGTTGCCATTTCTTGCACAAAAGACATGGCAATAAACAATAAACAATAATAAACAACAAACAATAAACGAGGTACATGTAGCATTATTTACCAATTAAGGAAGTCAGAAGTCTCTATAAAACATTCCCTGGATTTGAAGTAAGCATGTTTTTCAATGAAATATTAAAAAAAAAAAAAAGTTGGCTGCACTCAGCATCTTTCCTGAAGTCTAGGCAAGAGGCACATATTTATTTGCAGTAGCAGCACAGACCGTACTATCTGTAACTAGGTAAGAATGCTAAACAGACCCAGTTTCCCAGTTTCCTTGCTGGCCTCTGCAAATAGGGATAAATTCTTCTGCAGACAAAAGACAGATGGTGTGGGCATTGCTAAGATCCTGGCTTCCTTGAGTCAGCAGGCTGTGCAAATCCAGAGGTTCAGAGTGTGAAAGATGGTTAATAATTATTATCTTTATTAGGATGTTGTCATGCTCTACCAGTGGTGCTGAGGTCTGGCAGAAAGTTCAGCCCTACAGCCAGGCAGGGTATTTCTGGGGTGGTCTTTATTTATCCTCCCCGGATGACGCATGTGCTATTTTTTGTGCAGAGGAAGAGCAGTCAGGCTGTTGTTGTCACAGAGGTAGGGGATGCAAAAAATGACCAAAAAGCAGGATCTTCAACACCTCTTGTCTTCTGGAGCTTTTGACTGTGGTGTCAGAGCATGAATCAAGCAGCTCAAGGAGGTGAATAGGAGCAGGTGGTTAAAAGCGAAGCTGAATCAGTAGAAAGCTGACTGGTGAAGGAGGCAAACTGAAGAAGGGCAGTGAAAGCAGAAGCACGAGGGAGAGAGGGAATAGAGCTGGGAGGTCTGGTTTTGTTGTTGGGAAACAGACATGACAGATCTACTTTAGCTAACTGGGAAAAAAAGGCTTGGAATGGGGACCCAGAAATACAGAA
The DNA here is from genome assembly GCA_025920805.1 of Petroica traversi. Taxonomy (NCBI): domain Eukaryota; kingdom Metazoa; phylum Chordata; class Aves; order Passeriformes; family Petroicidae; genus Petroica; species Petroica traversi. Next base: position 237,922 of record JAHLSL010000059.1, read on the forward strand.
GAGATAAAACAGGACAACAGAGGGAGGAGGTTGTGTGTAATGGTTTGCAAGAAATACTGTTCAAGGAGTAAAGTCCCCTCAAACCTAGAAGAGAGCCAGAATTTGCCGTTCTCCTCCAGCTGACAAGTCTCAGTGAAACCTGAGCGCAGTATGTCCTGTCTGTGGTACAGGGACAACCTTTTGACTACCTGATGCTTAGTTCAGGTGACAGAAGTGTCCTGGGCATTGGGAAACTGTTTTATTATGAGGGTGACCGAGCATTGGCACAGGTGGTCAAGACGGGTTGTAGCATCTCCCTTCTTGGAAATATTAAAAAATCATCTGGACACGGACCTGGGCAACTGGTCATGAGTGATTCTGCTTGAGCAAGGGTGGCTGGACCAGGAAGATCTCCAGAGGTGCCTTCCAACTTCAGGTAGTGTAATTCTGTGGTTCCTGAGACTCTCTCATCTTCACACACTCCCCTCCTGCCTCTCTCTACAGCAGGAATTGTTACACCAGCTGACCTCTCCTCCCTCTTACAGATAGGCTTGTCAGGCTGAAGTACTTGAGAGGCCCTGAGTATTGAGAAAGACTCTCAAGAGGTCTGTAGTACAGATAGAGCATGTGTATGATTCTAGTTGTTTCTTTGTGTGGTCAGCAGTGTTTCTGGAAAGGTTAGTTTTACTTCTGTGCTCATAGATAAAACAGCATCCAATCCTGGTAAGGGGTATATCTGGAAAAACATTAATCATGGCAGCCAGATTGCCAATTTCAGTGACTCACAAAGGCTTCCAAAAGCCTTCTTAGTGCACTTCGTAAGTGTGACATAAATATTCCTTTGATCTTAGAAAGTGTATTGTGATTTCTCCCTTGTTTGATTTAAAAAGAGCCTTTGTCCCATTCCTCAACTAGCTCAGGCTTTTGCTTGTCCTGATTTTACAGCATATTAACATACTGAAAATTTACATGTGGCTCCCAAAATTTGTGCACATTACAGGATGGGGAGGAGGTGGAAGAAGGAAATACATCCTTTCACCACTTCTAATGCTGGAGGCTTCTTTCCAGTCAAAACAAGAATTGCCAGGTTTACTTATCTCAGGAATCTTAAATGGTTGTATGTGCTTCAACAGCCGGCAGGCAGGAGACCTCACTCCCTCTGCTGTGCTGCAGGGAGGCTGCTGATATTCTTGGAGCCTGATGACTGTTGCTCCACTTGAGAGCTTTTACAGCACCAAAACATTGGCTCATTTGCCACCTGTTCCCTCCCAGCCTCCAAAGGAGGGTTGTGCGTTACTGCTGCGCATCAGTTGTGTGCAGACTGATGTGGTATATCACTGTTGTTTTCTTAGCTCTTTCTGTCAGTGTCCTGAAAGCTTTTCATTAGTCATGTCAAAGGGGGAAGAAACCTCAACCCTCTCTTTACATTCTCATGGCTAATTTTTCAGCCTGAATTTTTTTTTTTTAAGATGTAAGCTTTGGATCCACACATGATTTTTTTTTTACAGTCATGAACAACCAGGTCAGGAAACCATGGTTTGTAAAAAAATGGGTCATTTGGGCTTCCAGGTTTGTGGCTGACTTCATTTTGCTGCCAGATTGCATAGCATTGACTTGGCTCTACCATGTGAGCCATAACTGCTCAGCACTTCTGGACATTTGAGCCATTTACTGGTAGGGGATTGAGAAACAGATTTAGATTCCTGATTTCTAGCTCTCTAACTCTGGAGAGGGTATCTTTAGTTTTTGTGCAGAACACCTAACACTGAACAGTCTCTGCCATTTTTAACATAATCATAAAAAAAGGGTAAAAACCTGGAGGCCTCTTTGAGGTTCTTTGGAAAATCCAGGGTCTCTCAACTGAATTTTTATCTTTCTCAGAAGGATCCTTAAGTATTTTTTGCACTAAACGGTGGAAGATTATCTCCAAACCATTCTGGATATAATCACCTAAGGGAGTCAGGGCTTGACAAGGCATTTTTAGCCACTTTTTTTTCCCAGACCATTTTGCTGGGCAAGTAAGATGTGCAAGGACAGGGACACCCAGCACTGGGGCAGGTCCTAAACTTGTCCAGATCCTTGTTCATCTCTGCAGTGGGCTGATTCCAGGCCTTTACGGGTGGCTGCTCATTAGAAAGATTAAGTGTAGTACATAAGGGAAGGTTGGGCTGGGCATCAAGCAAGGAAAGCAGAAAGAAGCACATCTTAAACTTGACTCTCACTTCGGCATACAAGACAAAGGTTCAGTTCTGAAGCCAGAACTGAGGGGGATTTTGTTCTTGTTGTTGTTGTTGTGATCCTGTTTTTTGACTGAAAGTCTTCAGATCCCCTGTCTGGGCTCTCCACTGGCTTGGTCTTTGCTTCACAAACACCACATTCAAAGCCACCAAGATCTCAAATTAACCCACAAGAGGAGGGAGTTAATTTGCCATTGGGTTTTGGTTATCTCAGAACAGGTCAGCACCGCTGCTGTTAGGACCACCCCTCATTTCCAGGTTTCCCTCCATGTTGCCAGGTTTCTCTCTTCTTTGCATCCCCTCCCTAATCTTCTCATACTTTATGTTCTCCCTAGCCACCCTTCAGTCCCCAAGTCCTAAGCAGGTGGTGTCACCCCATTCTGGCAGCAGGACCAAAGCTGCGTAGGAGGGGATCAGGAGCCAGGAGATGCTGCCTGTTCAGAGAATCCAAGGGGCTTAAGGGAGCCAAGCTCTGCCTGTTTTCATGCCTATGTTCCTCTTGCACTAGCCTGCCTGTGTTTGGGGTGTGGAAGCCACACAGTTGTCTGCCCACTGTGCTTCTAGGAGATCTGGCTTGGCCTGGTGTCAGCCCACGAAATCCCTGCAGAACGCTGTTGGGGTGTCTGTGTCCTTTTGTTTTTTTCCTTTCCCTCTCCCTCTCCCTGGATATTTGCAGATCACAAAGGCTTGCAATGACCACAGCTTTAGTGTTTCAGGTTTTTATTTAGGGAAAGATTTCATAAAGTGGCCCAATCCATGCCTTTGTCCCCTCTTTGGGTGATATGTACTCTTTGTAACAGGGGGATGGTGGCCCCCCCCATGGAGGTGTTTCCCTGCAGCATCATCATGGCCCCACATCAGCCCCACCATTACCTCTCATTTCCCATAGGATTCAGTGGAGACTGAGATGAAGGTGCTCATTGTCTCTGAAAATGGGGCATGTTGTAAGCAGAGAGAAGAAAAGAAAACCACCAGTACTGACCTCCCCCCCCTCCTAAGCCATAGCACCACCAAATAATCAGCAGGAAAGTCCCCATTAAACACTCAGGGTCACACCAGGATTTGTGTAGTTGGTGCAGGAAGAAAAAGTCAGAAGAGCATGTCTCAGTAGGAGACCTGGGTAGTGTGATGTAAGGACAGAACAGAAAGAAAACCAAGCCCTCCCTGATTTTTCCTTAGAAATATGCCCATGAGTGGAAGACAGTCATCCCCATGGCACAACATTTTGCTGGGGATGAATTCCTTTATCCTCCTTTGAGGTGGGTGCTTTGCAGTCTTAGTGTGCTTGAGCACACTTGGCATTTCCAAACCAAGCCTCTCAAGTGAAATTCTGAAATCAATCACTGAACACAGAGGGAAAAAGTATCCCCTTTCTTCTCACAGTCTAAGACCAGATAGGGCAGGGGTGGAAGGGGAGGTAATTCAATACCCGAATTCAACAAGGTTGGATTTTTTTAAATTATAGGTTATCTAAGGCTATTTTAAAAATTCTTATTTCTACATCCCTGCACATACGCCTTTGCCCAGTCCTGGCTCCCCTGTGACCTGCTGGTCAGCTGTTCCTGTGGTGCCAAGAGTCCTTCCCTGTGCCCTGAGGGCATCTCCCCAAGCTCTGGGTTAGAGCCCTTTCCACTTGTGGATAACTGCTCTAGGACAGGCTGGAGCCTCATATACTTTGGGAAAAGAAGGAAGATAGTATCAAAGTCTGTAAAGAAAGTTGATTTTCCATTAAGAGACACCTTCAGTCTAGAATTGTATGTAGTGTCTTATTAAATGACACTATTCTAGCGCAGAGCTACTTAGAAATAATTTTAAAGAAAAAAAAAGGAGAATGAGTTACAGAGCCCAAGGTACAGATGTTCAGCCAGCAGAAATTATCATTCTGACATGGGAGCTCATTGAATTGAACATTTTTACAGCTGCTGATCTTCTGACCATCTAAATTGATTTGCTCAGAATCAAATAATAACAATATATTAGAATACCTAAACAGGTATTCAGCTATGCTTTAATTACTTTTAGAAATCTGTGTTGAACAAGACCCCATCACCTGAAATTGGTTTCATGGCTTTTGCCAGTGAGGAGCCCATGGAGGAAGCTGCTGTGGACTATATTCTCTCAGTTCTAAAGAAAAGTGACCAGATTTGACAACTGCAATGCTGGAGGCAGTGATTTGTAGGTGCCAAATGAACACGCTCTTCATCCTGGCACAAAAACCAATGGCTTGGCCATTGCTGCTGCTGCAGCAGCAAGGACAAAGCTATGTTTGGTATGTGCTATGGAAAAAGCTTTTGCTAAATGCAGGGAAAGCAGGGAGGAGGAACCTGTTAGCTCCTGGAGGATGAGTTTGCATGCAGAGGTGGGATTAGCTGAAATGGAGAGCAGAGGAAGAGGTGAGTAAAGTCAGGATCAGCTTGGAGGAAGGAAAACACATTTGGTCTTGGTTGTATTAATCCTGATTTGTCAAGAAGAAGCATATGAAGGATAGACAGAAACAAGGGGGCTGGCACTAAGAGATGAGATGGGATGAGGAGGCCAGTGTATCTGTAGCCCACCAGCTGGAAGAGGGTGATCTTCAGGGACAGTGATGACCCAGGGCAGGGCCATGCTCCTCCAGCTCCCCTTTCTATCCCTGTTCCATCTCCTCCAGCCCAGAGAATCACTCCTGGTTCCCCCTCTGTAGCATTTGGCTTGGTTTCCACCACCTCTGCTGCAGCCTATCCCACTATCTGGGATGGAGGAGTTTTCCCAGCAGGTTCAGTGCTTTCCAGGGTGCTCTCCTTCCACATGGGGGTTCAGATCCTGGAATTGTCTAATTACTGAGGGATGTCAGGAGCACAGGTCCCTTTGAGAGTGCTGTGTGGATATGGATGTGGGTAAATGGAAACAGTCTAGTGGATGTGGATGTGGGTAAATGGGAACAGTCTAGAGCAGCCTGAGTCCAAAACTTCTTCCAATCTGAACTTGAATTAGCAGAAGATTTGTGCTTTATTTTGGTTCTTAAGTAGAAGCAGCTGGGCTGGGAGGGGGAATAAAAAAAAAAGCTAGTAAATCAGTCTTACTTTTGGGCAACTGCTTGCAGATCTCTCCTCAGGGCTGGGTTCCTACTTCTTATACTCATCTACTACCACATCTTCCTGGGTTTTTTCTTTGTCAGTTTGAAAATGTGGGTCATCGAAACAGCAGAAGTTACAGCACACTGGAATATGTAGGTCAGGAAAACCATACCAAGAAAACAAAATTTACAATTGCTTCCAGCAGGAAAGGGCCACACTAGGATTTGGGCTTCTGAACAGGATATCGTCTCCTCATCCAAGTGCCCTGGCTGAAATGCCCAGCAGTTTGTGGCCAAGAATAACAGGAAGATCAGACAAGAGGGAGTGGGGAAAAAGGGAAGGCAGGGAATCTGACCAGCTCAGATGACACTCAAATAGAGACTTATAAAAAGGGCTGGTACGAGCTCATTTTTCATGAGTTTTAATCCCTCCTGCTTATGATGCTAAGCCAAGGGTTTTTCTGGAGAATGAGTCACAAGGCTTGCAGCTGGAAAGGGAGGATTGATAGAAGTGGCTCAGCAGGCACAACCACGTCTGGAGAGCTTGGAGGGGAGCAGCAAAGCCACTGGTTTTCAACACCACCACAGATGTCTTTGAAGGAATAGGGGAAAAGTGGGAGGAACACACCAAAAATATTAGAAAGACAGCAGTAGTCCGTATGTCACATTTCGGCTGTCTCAGGAGCTTCTGGTGTAGGTTATTTTTACAAAGATGGTTGTGCATGTGTGTGTGCATGCAGGGGAAGCTGACACTGTGATTTCACAGCAGGCTTAGCTAGAGGCATATTTGGGAGCAAGGAGATCTCTCATGAAATTTGGTGTCCCAGCTTGTATTTGTCTGTCTTTGGTTTTACTTAGAAATTGATGAGAAAGTTTTTAGGTTGTTGTTTTGGGTTTTTTTCATACAGAGAGGGCTTTTTGCTGGAGTTTGACTGACTGGAGTCCTGTCCCCTGTGATGCCAAGCCAAGTAAGAGAAGGGAGGAGCAAGGAAAGATATTTTTGCCCTGGCTCATCCTCAGCACATTCCCCTCACGGTATGGGCTAGGCTGCCTTTAGGCAGGACAGCATTAAAGCTATTTAGAATAAAACACAAGTCTCTTTCCCAGTCCCAGTTGGGGTTTCATGTCTTTCAGTCAGTATTTCATTAGCATGTTCCATAGCAGATGCTGAAGAGGGACATGAAGTGCCTTACATCCTGTTACATCCCTCTGCCTGCTCTTTCTGTCTGACAGTCCCGAGCCTTATTTTTCTATCCTTTTCCCAGGATAGGTGGGACTAACAAAGGCCATTGAAATAGATACGTCTTGCTAACTCTAACAGGCATGGCCTGCATGAATGACTTTATGATGGGAGTGGGAAGAACACCCACCTAGGTGTTAATCAGAACATGTCTCTCCTCAATCCTCACTGCAGACTGATGTGTACAGTTGGTGCTTTTCTAATTAATTTTTAATTATGAAATCTGCAGAGGGGTATCTCACAGTGTGCTGGCAAAGGGCCCTAGCAGAGCCCTTTCTAGAGCCCTCTCTGTGGTGAGTGTTACTTGCAGTGAATGAGTTCCTGACAGGTGGGGCACATGACTCCCCTGGCCATGGTGGCATTACTGTCACATGAGCAAAGGAATATACCCAGACAAAAACACTGTCTGCAGCTCTCTTCAGACATTCCCTGGTTGAATCATTCTTTTCTGCCCCTTGAAGGAATTTCAGTTCATATGGAAGAAGGAATTTTGTTGTCTGTGCCATCAGAGCTGGTGAAACATGGCAAACTCCAGGCTGCAGCCTGCCTTCAGTCCAGTGCAGGAACTGGGAACAGCTGTGGGTGTTTTCTGCACCCTGCTATCAAGGCTAAGAACGCCTGGGCTGGGAGGGGGCTGCTGCCTTCTCTGGGGGCCCAGACCCGTGGAGGAGGACTGGGACATACCAAGGATTTGTGCTGCAGTGCAGGCACAGTCAGAATGCCACAAACCTGGATCCTGCTCCCCAGCTCCTTCCCATGCCTACCAACACAGCTGACCTCCCCTAAGCATCCCCAGTCCTACAATTTAGCTATGGTGCTCTTCTCATCCCAGACCTTCCTCCCCATCCACACCATACCATTACCATCACCTAAGCTTCCCCTACAATACTCCCTGCTCAGCCCTGAGCCCCTGCCCTCCCTTCTGTGGGATGTTCTTGCGTGTTGTCTCTCTTTCCTACACTGTTTTGCCAGTCTTGGAGCTTTTAAAAAGCTCAGTTATATCCCACTGAGCATCCTAAACCAGCAGGCTGGTTCTTTTCCACTGATTCAAAGGCAGCTTGGCTGTGGAGCTCACTGACATATGTTTTGTACTATCTGCCCCAAAAAGCTCAAATAGATATTTTTTCTCCTTGTTGAATCCTTACCTATCAAAACTCCTTCTGAAAGTATGACACGGGCTCCTAAATCACTGAGAGACTGTTTGGAAGTGTTAACCTATGTTAGGAATCTGTAGCTAAATTAATCTGTCCTTAGATATGGAGAGAGGATTTGCCTCTCAAGTCTGTTTTGCAAGTCAGGGAGGAAAAGTGACTTGAAGGTAATAGACTGTAGTGGTGTAAAGCTGAGGTAAAATGGAGTGAACATCCAAGCCTGAATCAATTTTCTTTGAGTGCCTGGCTTTGCTCTAAAAAGCACAACAAGCAGAAATAGCATTCTATTCTATTCTATTCTATTCTATTCTATTCTATTCTATTCTATTCTATTCTATTCTATTCTGGAGGGAAAAAATGCAGATTCTTAAACTCTGAAGAAACGAAAGGAAATATAAAGGGAAAAAAAACCCCTCAAATGGTATTATCTCAATATCCTAAGAATGCATTAAAATTGAAACCATGCTCACCAGCATGGTGGTGGTGTACGTTTGTATATTCATCTAAAAATACCAATCTTCCATTGCTGAATGTGAGATAAAATCATAGAATGATGGTGTTGCATCCAGGCTGGACTGTCATGATACTCCAACCACTTTATTGGCAGATCATCCTGAAAGGCCTGATTTTATTTTACATCTGCTTCATACAAAGGTGGAGGCGTCAATGCAAAGGTGTGGTGAATCAAGCTGACTGGGTTTTCCTTTGTTTCATTAAATCAGACTCCTCAGTTACCTTCAAGAGCAGCATGGAAACACTGTCAGATTTGTGGCAGAGGAGGTCTGATGCCTCCAGCAGTGTGACACTAGCTGTGATGTTTCACTAGAGGGTAGCAGTTTTACCTCCTGCATCACCTTACTCTTCCCAGCATTATCTGTAAGTGCCATTGTTACCTGCAGTTCACACATGGTTTTACTGTGTGGAAATGATGCCTACATGCACATGTCATGTCTCTGGGGAATCTGTGCCAACCTGTGAATGTCATGTCTGGGATCCTGTATGCTGGACCCAACCTCACATCTTTCCAGTGTAGTAAACACTGATTTACACTACTGTAAAAGTGGGAAGAATTGGTTCACTCATCCATCTAAGGGTTGAAAATTTTAGGAAAACATGGTAATTGCAGTCAGCCTGGAAACACCATGGTACAAACTTTCCTATAGCATTTATAAAGTAAGTTTCCAGTTTATCAGTGTGAATGGCTCAACCTCTGTGGGTTTAAAACCAAATTCATTTAGCAGAGTTTAGCTTAGAGGTCTACTGTTTTACACCAAGTGCTGAGATAATTGTAAAAGTTGTAGTTTTTTTCCAAATACCTAAGAAAATCAGGTTTGGTCAGAGTCCTGAGCAAAGCTTTGGATTGTTTTGACACAGACCAGGTTAATGGAAGTGGTCTAAGGAGAAAATCCTTCCGGGTCCCTCTCCTTCAGGCTGGAAAGCATTTGAAGCTGCTCATGGATAGATAGTCAGCCTCACCTTGGGGCTGGTAGCTTTGGCAGAGGACTGAAGAGCAGCTGGGACAGGCTGTTGTAATTTCTTTAACAAGCATGGCTGCAGCTGCATGAGGCTGTGTGTGCACAGCTGTCCTGGGCTGGCCATATGACTTTGTATCCCCAATCGTCCCTCCTGCTTATGCTGGATATTAAGCTCTACAGCTTTAAGTTAGGCCCAGAAAGACAGAGAGAGTGAAAGTGGAGAAAAAAACACGCGCCGTTTGTCTGCAGGAGCTATACCTTCACCTTACTCCCACAAAAAAGGCCTTGAAAAGGCTGCGTTCCGGCAGGACAGTGATATCTCACTCTCTCTCTCTGGCTGGGTGCTCGGAAAAGCTCACAGCGGAGGGTTTCCTCCGATCTTTCTTGGCTTTTTTGCAGGGAGAGACTTTTTTTCTTTTGCTGTTTGTTTTTTTTTTCCTTTTCCCTCCTCCTGGGACTGGTTGGCATCGCATGGGCCCAAGACACCAGAGTAATCCCCGGGGGGGGGCCCCCCTGACTTCTACAGCCGGGCCTGGCAATCGGCCCCCCCGCTGGAGAACTGAACCGGACCCAGACGGACTCTGAATCTACCATCTCTTCAGAGGAAGGAGAGGTTTCATTGTTTTCATATTATCCAAATTTTCTATGCTTGTGAATATTCTATTTGTTAAATAAATAGTTTTTTCCACTTTTCTCTGAGGAAATTTTTTCCGAACCTGTGTGGGGGAGGACTGGTTGGAATCGGCTTTTCCTAGAGGAGGCCCCTCCCAGAGGTTTCCTCCTAAAATTTGCCCTAAACCAGAACAACAGCCTAAGCGCTGTGCTTAGCAAATGTCCAGACACGTAGATGGTACCATTGCTATACATCTAGCTGGACTTTTCAGATGGCTAAAAAAAGTCAGAAAAGAGGTTTGAAGTTACTGCTGCTGATGCCAAAATGATTTTTGCCTTTTCTTTTATATACCCTTTTCACAATTCTATGTGTACACAAGTGTTAGCATGCATACTTGTAATCCTTTACTTAGTCTGGTTCTTAGTGTCCTGTAGGTGTCCTGCAGGCCACGAGACTAAACATCCCAGAACTGCAGAGCCAGGGAGACCAAACATTCTCCTATCTTAAGAAGCCAAGGTCCCCTAGTAGGACAGATTCTGTAAACTGGAGGTTAGGCCACCCTAGCCTCCTTATTGGGCTCCCTTGTTAGATATGCTAATGTGTAAGGTCTATAGCTTGTGTACGTGATTGACGGGGTGTGTGCATTGTGACATGTGTCACCTGGGTGAAGTGATGCATCAAATGGGATCATATTAAAATACCGAGGTAAACGACTCCAACCCTCTAACTGTGTGTAGCCTTGTTTTTGCTAAGGCCAGGAAAAAGGCATCACTGCCACCCACAGGTAAGGTATAAGTCATGTCTACTCCTGCAAACACCTTGGGAGACTCCTTGGGAGGTGTTTGTTAGGCAGCAGAATATGTCATATGAGGAGAAACTTCCCCTGTGGTTTGTGGCCATCACCAAGAGGTCAGGTGCAACCAAAAGAACAGCCAGAGAGTTTTGCTACAGCCATGAGCTGCTCTGGCCAGGCCATGGGAGAGTCAAGAGGGAGACCACTTCTCTCTGGGTTTTTTTTTTTTGTCTCTTACTACAGAGGAAAGCTAAAAATAACATTTCTTCCTCAAAGTAGCGGCCCACAAGTTCCTTCTCTGCCCAGCTGGACATAACCTTCCTCTTAAAGGTCTATTGCAGATGTCTGTCAGAGAGACCTGAAATCTCAACTATTTCATAATTGATTCACCCAGGAATTGTACCATGGTAGGAATATCCTGATCTTTTTTTACAATTGTTTTGTCTGCCCATGCCCTTCCTTTCCTGGCTTTCTCACTCCAGGTTGCCTCTGTCCTGCAAAAGTGAAAAATTACACCCTCAACAAGGGTAACAATGATGGAAGAAAAAAACACTAATTTTAGGCTTCTCATCCTGCAATGAGCTCAAGATTTACCCTGTAGAGTAAGTCTCTGCAAACACTCCTGTTTTTGACAACAGCAAGGCAAAACTAGCCAAATTTCCTTGTCATCAGCTCTCAAACAAGTTATTTCTTTTTTTCCTTCTATTTTCCCAACTCTGAATGGAGTGAACTTGCCAAGAGGATACAGACCCTGCTGCCTGCAGCAGAACTGGGCTGTAAGGTTGGTGAGAATGGCCTGAAGCAATCTGCACAACTTCACCTTGCATTTCTATCCAGGGAGGTGGGGTAAAGTCTCCTTTTGTGTTACTGTGATGAGGTTAGAGGGAATACAAGGTGTTAATTAACAGCCACTTTAAATAATTTGGACTTTTTTACTTTACAAAGCAATGATATTGAAGCTCCTGCGTCTAAAGCGTCTCATTAGTATGAAAATCAGATCAAAATGGACATCTATTTTTTTTCTGCTGGCAGATAGAATAACAGGTTGGAAGTGTAGTTGATAGGATGAAGCCTAAATGCCATACAAACCAAATTTTGCTTGGAAGTGAGTTCAGGCTGTTACATACATGAGATTTTTCAGAACTGTCCTGAAAGAGACTAACCCAGTTTCACTGAGAGTGGGATGGCAAAGAAGTTTGGAGGAAAGTCTGGTCCACCCATATTATGCGTAAATGCAGTAATTGGCAGCTTCTTTGGGAGTTGAAGGCAATTCTTGGTGACCATGAAGGGAGTAGTTAGCATTTCTTGTTTTCAAAACAATTACCTGTCCTCTCTGCACACACAATTTGTAGTGTGTGTTGTGTTGTTTACAACTCATCACTCAAAAGGGAGCAACTCCCTGAGGGATGGAAGCAAAGGGGACTGTAAGAGGAGAACACTGTAAATAACTGGGTATTTTCTCATTCCCAGTGTCTGGAAGGCTAATCCTGAGCTACTTGGGGTTCTTGGGGTAGAGATTCCATGACCTAAGGGGGATTTTTTTTTTCCAGTAAAGAAAACAAAGTTCAGATCTTTCTTTTAGTGTAAATAAATATGTGGGGGATCTTCCAGAATCAGCAGAAGCAGCAGGCATTGTGGAGCTGAGCAATTTTGTCTTTTAGGAAGATGATATCCAAATGGTCTAATTATAGCTCCAGCTCAGCATACTAGGGGAATCCCCACCATTACTCTTTAGTAGGTGCTGCAGTAAAGTTTCAGGATCTGAGCCATGACCTGCTTGATCATTTGTGTTTACTACAAGCCTGTCAAACTGCAAATTTTTCTCTTGAAAAAAATCCTCCCTTGCTGACCCATCCCTTCTCTGTCCTGCATTGAGAACATTAGGAGCTGACTGAAGCTCAGCTTCCATGACCACACCTGTGGCTTGGGAATCGCAGAAATACTGATGATGATGTTCCTCCACTTGACATACAGTGTAGGATTTAACTCTGTGGAATTTGGTTATAGGGGTAAAATAGAAGTGAGATATCTCTAAAGATGGGTTTAGAGCATGGGAGTTTATTGTGAAAGAGCGTGGGTGTAAGAGGCTTGCTGGGCTGCAAGACGCAGCTCAAAGCAGGCCAGAGAAAGAGAGAGAAAGAGGCAAAAGGAGAGAGCAAAAAGAGAGCGATTTGCCGTTTACAGTACAATAAATCATCTTCTCTGTTGAATATTCTAATTCTCTTTAACCAATCTGAAACAAGCTACAAACTCTACAATATTTGCATGCAACCTATAAGAATCATTACATTACCATATGGGGTTATATTTTAAACCTTCAAAAAACTGCTTTTGGGAATCTCCACCAGGCAGGTATGGTTTGTTCTGACCTTTGGACCTGCCTAGGGAGAGGGTATAGTTCTATCAAGAAGGAGGATTACCTTCAGCCAGCTATACCATTGTTTCTTAGTTACTCTTTAACTCAAACCTTGTCTTCATCTCAATTTCGATTATACTTTTCATATTTCCAGCATCTTTTGCAAGGTAATCATATCTATAAGGCTTTCCTATTTAATCTTCCCCAACAATACAGAAAGCCTTGAGAGCTCCCCAGGGCACTAAGACCTTCAGGCCATGTGTATGGCAACCCATTCCATGCCTCCACTGAGCTTTTCTTGCCCTCCTCAACTCCTCTCCCAAGGGTGGATCACTAGTGGTGATGCCTGAGAGCTTCCAAAGTGGAGCGAGCCACCTTACATTTACTGGACTCAGTTGATGGAGGACTCCCTGACCTTGTTTCACTGCCAATGTTCTTCTCTCCGTCTCTCCCCTGTAGTGAGGTGCCAAAGCAGGGCAAGCCATGGGATCAAAGTGTTCAGGGCTGGGTTGGGGGGGGGTAGTGGGGCTGCTGACACACCAGTTTTTCTAACAGAGGATTTCAGAGTCCCACTTATGCACCAAGGTGCAGCTTCCACCATGAAAGGAGGTGTCCCACAGAGAGATCCTGACATTATGGAGAGTAGGGGCTTAACTGAGGGAGGGACTGACCCCCCCTTTCTGAGCCCCACCCTAGCCCACTGATATTTCCTCTAGAAATCCTTTCCATGGCACTTGTGTCATATCTCATATTTCACGATCCTCTCAGTCCACTCTGGATCCCATAGGAATGGCAATCCCAATAATAACAATAACAATAACAATACTACTACTACTACTACTACTACGACTACTACTACTACTACTAAATGTAAATCCAGAAGAACCTTTTGGCATGGCACAAGTTCTCAGACCAGTCATCTCTCTTCAGGCCTGACCCTGGTGAGTGTCTCAGTCAGTACTGTGCCCCTGTTACCACCTGCTTGTTGTAGAACAGGAGCCTAAAACCTGCATGAGATGAAGGGAGATCATAGGGCTGGTATACAGTTCTGCATGAACTGGTTGATATGGAATCAGTATTCATACTGGGAACTTCCACTGAGGTCACTGAGGTTCTGTTGCTCGTAGGGTTACATGAGAGGGGCCTCTCTGCTTGTCTGCCTCCCAAAGTTGCCCTAATGCAGCTGCAGTGGACAGGAGAGACACAAATTTCTTGCGCAGGCAAGAGGAAGGAAGGCATAGTTACAAGAGCATTGGATCTGAAGAGTCATTGGGTGATTTTGGACAAGTCACTTGGACACCTGAGTTTCTGTTCCCTCTGAGTTAATGGGTAAACAGGACTGCCCTGCCTCACAGGAGTGTTTTCAGAACAAATGTAGCAGAGCTGTGTGGGTGGCACAGCATATTTATCCTGACAACATCATTAGGAAGGCCTAAAATCCACACAAACCCCAAGCGCATCACAGAGTTTAACAGCTTTCTTGTACTAATTCCAAATGACCTGCCAGACATCACTTACCTAAACCCTTTCAATAAGTCTCTTTGGTGTTTAGATTTTGGGATTTTTTTTGTAGTCATTGTTATTGCTGGTTTTTGGGGTATGTTTTCCTTAAACCTTTGAGGAGAGAGGAAGCAGCCCAGTTAGAAGCCGAGGGTTCACTTGCACTGCCTGTGTCATGGCTGGAAATACTGAAGAGCACCCATCTTGAGCCAGAGCCCTGAGAGGCACCACTTGTCACCAGCCTCCACCTGGGCCCTTGATCACAGCTCTCTGGCTGTTTCTATCCAGCCAATTCCTTACCCACTGAATGCTCCACTGTTCAAATCCATGTCTCTCCAGTTTGGGGTTCAGGATGTTGTGTGGGACAGTGTCAGAAGCCTCAGTAGGCCTCAGGCCTCAGTAGAAGTCTGCCTAGATGACATCAGCTGGTCTTCCCTGATTGAGCAGTGCCTTCACAGAGGGCCACCAGCCTGGTCAGGCACAGTTTGCCCTTACTGTAGATCTGTTCCATGACCTTCTCAGGCACAGAGGTGAGGCTCTGTAGTTCCCCAGGCCTTCCTTTCTGCTGTTTCTGAAAATAGGAGTGATGTTTCCCTTTTTCCAGTCATAGAATCAATAGAATATGACAAGTTGGAAGGGACCTATAAGGATCATTGAGTCCAGCTCCTGGTCCTGCACGGAACACACCAACCATCCCACCCTGTGCATCCCTGAGAGTGTTGTCCAAGCACTTCTTGAACTCAGACAAGTTTGATCTGCGAGGATTCCCTGGGGAGACTATTCAGTGCCCTATGGGGGTAGAACCTCATTCACCAGGGACTTTGCCTGACTGCCATGCCTTTTCAAATGTGATGGAGAGTGACTTGGATCCAACAGCAGCCAGCTCCCTTGGGACCCTGGGATGCAGCTCATCTGGCCCCACAGGTTTGTGCCTGTCCAATTCCATCAGATGGTCCTGAACCTGCTCTTTGCTTACAGTGGGGGATCATCTGGGTCCCAGCAGATGATATCAGAGCAGAGTCATCTCAAGCATGTTATGCAGTGTAGCCAGTGGAGGGGGGCTGGACAGCTGACCACCAGGGATAGCCGGAGACTTGGTGGCTTGTTCTGAAAGTTTCCTTTTTGCCAAAGTCAACTTCAGCTAGGGACTTTTTTCCCCTTACCGTGAGCCGCGCGCTCCCTAGGATGGCAGCCACTGTCCCAAAAGCCGGAGTACTGCAGAGAGAGAGTGTTCCCTCGCCCGGACCCCAAGTGAGACACCTCATACCGTGGTCAGCTGCTGCTTGGGTTCAGGGGTGAGAGACCCTGAATAAGCAGAGGCATCAGACTTTATTCTGAGGGTTACAACTTAACTCGAAACGGCAAGGGGGAGGAACAGGGAAGGGACAGAGGGCCAGGGCCTAATCAGGAAGGAGCAAGGGAGGAGAGAAGGAGACACAAAATACCATTGTGAACTGAAGGACGGGGGGTGGGAGTTCGACCCCCCCTTCCAAGGCCAAACCTAACTCTGCCTCATTCTCTAGGTTTCCACAAATTCCTCAGGGAGCATGAAACTCTCTGGGCTTGAACCACTACTATAGTGCAGGGCCTCATTCTGTTGCGTTTGAATATCTCAAAAGAATAAAGCTTTGGGGGGGGGCAAGTATAAACTTTAACTCTTGAGCAAAACTAAATCAGATCACCTGAGTGCAGTCCTATCTTTTAAATGTACATTCAGCACAAGAATATAGTGGGCAAATAGTTTTGATATCTGACAGGAGACTACTGAGTGAGTGTAGTTTTTTGACTGACTAGGTAGGGTGACAATCCATGAACAGGAAAAATAAATTATGACTTCATCCTAGACTCAGAGAGGAAGGCAGGTGGGAGAGATATTGAGCATTGCTACCCACCTGGGCAAAACAGCGCTGATCCTGATGCTTCTTCTCACTAGCAATTCTTTACAGGGTGGTAGTTACACAACACGTCACAAGGAGAAGAAAAACAAAGTATTTTTATATCTTGTCACTCATCCATACTTCCTCTTTCTGAACCACTGCTGCAAACAAAATGATCAGAAGCATCATGTTGGCAGTATTTTTAGTATTTAGTATTTTAGTAAGAGACTCATGTGAACTTCTTCCTCCTTGTCCCCTGTACAGATAGCAGACTTGAGAGTTTTCTGGGCAGAATCTTTTGAGATTCTTCTATTTCTGCCTTCCAGGCAAAACAGCTGGACTCAAACAGCAGGCCTAGAGCTGACTGGAGAGGCAAGTGCTTTTCAGTTTTAAAGAATAATTGCCCTCTTGAATAATAATGCCATATTAGGATTCCCAGAGTTCCAGGGATTGCCTTACTATTGGATCATGAATGACTCTGTACACAATGGCTGGCAAAGGAAGATGATGGAAATCCACAGAGAATACAGGAAAAGAAAATAAAAAGTATGTTTATTAATTAGGAATGTTTCCAAGGGTTTCCAAATTGTCCTAAAATAGGCACACACATTCCTAAGGACAGTGCAAATGTGAGTGGCGAGAAATGGGGAGAAATGTGGAGGGAGGTAGAAAATAAATTGGAAGAGGTATTTTCATTTGGTTCCCTGTCTTGGCTGAAGAAGGGAAACCATTATTGACTTTTAACCTGCACTGTTCCAAGAGCATTTCTGCCAAGAGCTGCGTCCTAAG
The DNA here is from genome assembly GCA_025920805.1 of Petroica traversi. NCBI lineage: Eukaryota > Metazoa > Chordata > Aves > Passeriformes > Petroicidae > Petroica > Petroica traversi. Next base: position 254,987 of record JAHLSL010000059.1, read on the forward strand.
ACTGGTTTGCACTTATTGCTGTTCTGACCCTAAGCCCCGTGGAAGGGAAGAGTCGGCTGGATCAATTCCTGCCTGGTGCTTCAGGAATACAGACTGCACTGCTCCCTGTAACTTCTCTCCACTGTTTCATAAAATCCATTTTTTCCCACATTTTGAGCTGTCACTTCCACAGCACCTCAGGTTTTATAATGGCACCTGTGCATCCGGCCATAAAGTTCCTGATGTGGAGGGTGGCTGCTTGCCCCTGCCCCACCTGTAAGATGGGAAAGTTTATCTTGGTGGTCTTCATTTCCCTCCTAGCCTTTTCCTCCCTGTTCCCCACAGTTTGGATTGACATCTACTACCTGGGACAACTTCTGCAGGGCTCTGCTCCTTCTTTAATGCCAAAACACTTGCTTTATATAAAGAAATGTAGACATTGGGCTGGAGAAATTTATCCAGAGAGGCTGAAGGAGAACCTCGGCTTCCAGGTCCTTCTAATCTACTGTTCTCCATCCATCTCCCCTTGTAGTCACAATTCCTTGATTTTAATGTGAGTCAGGCTACTGCTTAAATGTCCCATTATCTCCTCTCCCTTTTGCTCATATTTATTAAGGTGCATATTCCTGTATTTCACCAGAGAAATTCCATGTGTCTGCATAGAATCTGTTGGTTTTATTTTGCAAAGGTAGTAGGTATTCATAAATAATGAAGATAGTCCAGGCTAAGCTAATTTACTGTTGTTTGCTCTAATTTTTTTGTTTTGTATTCCCTTGTTGAATTGTTTTGAATGAAGCAAAACAAATAAAAAAGTAATTACTGAGCATTTCCCGAGTTTCCTTTTTGAGTCATTGTTGTGTGCCCGCCCTGGGAACTTAGTTTTGAACTCTTTTGCTTCCTTGCTGACATGGTCTGAAATATTTTGAAATATGAAGGATAATTTAACCAACAAACATTTCTACCCTGGCCTTGCATTTGGTATCACAATAACTTTTAAAATGTGCTATTGCTCTTTGCCACTGCTTATTTTTTTTTTTTTTAATCCTGCAGTTTATCAAAAAACTGATTTTCCAAGCTTACATTTCCCCACCAAAGGAAGGGATTGATGGGGTGATTTAATAGAGATTTGTGTTCTGTTTGGCTTTTATCAGATGAACTTTGAAATTATACAGATGAAATATCTTACAATATATGGGTTTTCTTTTATTAGTCATGTTTAATAGTCAGAGAAAGATGGATCTTGTACCAAGCAGTTCCATGTAGTGCACTGTAAAATTAACTGAGTAGTTACTCTATGCATAAATAAAGCATGTGCCTACAACAAAATTAAAAACACCCCCAAATACTTCATATCTGATCTTAGCATCTCTTTTTTGGGCATACCTAGCCATGAAAAGTATTTTTAAACTTATTGGATTTGCCATGTATCTGGTCATTCTGGTTTCTCTATACAAGCCTGACTATCTAAACATGGCCAGAGATATCCCCCAGCCCCAATGCTCAAGAGCAGGTGAAGGAAAAACATCTCCCTCTTTCCAGTGGAAGCACCGGCCCTGGGGCTATGCATGTGCTTAAGGATACAGCAGCAGCTGAGTGGGGCTGAGCAGGGGTTGTAGGACCCTACAAGGATCTGGTCAGCCTGATTTTAATGGATTTGCCATTTGACCCAAGGAGACAACAAGAGGTGCAAATTGCAAGAAAAATTACTAGTGTATATTAAGAATAATTTAAGTAAATTGGTGACTCGAGTAGGCGGAGCAATAGGATAAAGGTGAAAACGAAAGGTTTGTAGCCATGGCCATTTGTTTCTGAGAGCATCTGTTGGAGAGAAAAGTCCAGGAGCAGCCTTTACAGGCTCTGATCAGAAGTGGCTTTGATCAGAAGTGGTTCATTCTGGCAGGGCTGTGAGGAGCTGGGATATGTGTCAATGTGTTAAGTGTCAATAAGGGAGGTTTGAGCCCAATGTTCTGTCTGGGCTTGATTGTTATCCTCACTGTTACCCCTGGATTGGGCACATTGCCTTCTTGCCCCTGGCTTGTTACCTGGATGAAAGCCAGCCACTGAAGCTGCAGCTCTCTCTGTGCTCTGTGGCCAGAGGGAGAAGGAGCTGAGAAGCACTGGGCTGTGAACCACAGTGTATGAACAAGCTGAAGAGCAGTTCAGTGGGAATGGTCAGCATGGATACATTATTAGTGTCACTGTGGATGAACACAGAGTGATGCATATGGGAAAAAGCCTCCCATGAAAAACAATGGGCTAAGTGCTCACCACTATCATGGAGGAACAGTCATGGGCTGTAATACAGGAATATGGATCAGCAGGGGTCAAAGATCTTGACTAATTCTAGAAATGACATCTGGTCAGAAATCAGAAATCTTCACCCTGCTCCTGTACAAATCTGTGGTACACCCACACCCACAAGCAGTTCTGCTCTTCTCAGCTTGGAAAAGGCATGTCGAAATGGAAAACGTTCAGAGAAAGATGACAAATGTGATCCAAAGTATGGGGTAGCTTGCCAATAGGCAAGCATTAATTGAGCTTGTTCTTTGAACCTTCCCTAATTCTTCAGCCAGGAGAGGATTGATTGAGGACATCTATGACAGACACCAATAAACTCATTAATGCCTTGGAGGGGGTTATTTGCCACTGTTTCTTGCAGGACAAAGCAAAGAGCTGTCAAGGTGAGAGACCAAAAAAAAACCAAGGGTGAGCAGTTTTTCCCATCAGGTGTATGATCCCACTTCCCAAAGGTACATGTGTCCAGTGGAATTCCCTTGATAATCACCCTCATTTATCTGAGGTGCTGTTGTTTTTTTCCTAAAAAAAAAACAAACACAAAAAAAAACCCACAAAAAAAACCCAAACAACAAAAAAAGCAACAGCATAGACTAAAATATGGCATGGGAGGTGATCTCAGGTCCAAGTGGCTCATCTTCCTTTAGAAAAGTTTTCTGCTATTAGACTTATAGTCAACAAACACATTTGGTCAATTTGCATGAATTGAGGCCCAAATGAGTTCAGACTCATCCTTTGCAAATGAGGGCTTTTCATCTGCATATCCTGGCATATCCTATTGGAAAGCAGGAAAACCTAGTGGTCTTGCAGCAACAGCCTGGTTCCATCAGCAAATCTTTCTGATGAGCCTTACTTAGATACCCCCAACTACTAAGAGTAGAGATGAAAAAGGTCCAGTAGTTAAGGCTTCCTGAGGTGGGATGTCCAAAAAATGGCTGCAGGGGTTCTACAATGACATTAATGACTGTCCCAATTCCTGCCCACTGTCAACAATTCTCATTTGTTTTTTTAAGCTTTCTGAAGGCAGTGTTAAGCCCACGTATCCTTCAAACGCAGTAAGTCTACTTTGCTACTGTGGAAAGCTGGGTATATGTACAATTGTTTTTCTTGCGACAGTATTAAAGGCCTTTATTCTCGGCACAAGTGTGGATCCCCTATACAGCCTTGTCACAAATCAGGAGAAGAAACTGTCTTTTCTTCCTTTGCAGGAAACCTAACCTATGTAAAAGTGCAAAAACCCTGAAAGCCCTGTGAGCTTGGTCCAACACCCTTAACCCCTGGTAAAACTTTCATTCATAATGTGACTTGAAAGATAAATTACTCTAATAGGAGGTATGAGGGTAAATTAAAACAGGGGTGTTTGGGGTGGGTGTGACTCCTTTGAAATGGATGAAACTACCCTTCCTTTCACTGAGTCTGGATTTGCTGCCTTTCTCCTTCCCATCCCTGTAGAAGAGCAGGTGTCCCACTGAGCTCAGGTGGGAGCCTGGGTGTGTGTCCTCAGCTCTCAGTCCTGCCCATCTTTTCACCAAAATCAAAAACAAGCCATGGGAATTTTAACCTGTTCTTTTTGTTCTGTTAACAACTACCAACCACAAACCTGTTTTTCTTGCTTCCTTGATGGAGATGGAATGACAGTATACAGAGAGGGAACTGATGTTTGTGCTTGTGAAGGTCAGGAAGGCTGGAAGGGTTAAACAGGCCTGGGTTTGAAAGCAGCAGAGAAAAAGAACATGACAGCAAAAAATATAAAAAAATAAAGTCAAAACACGAGAAGCTGGCTATAAAGACAGGCTTGGGCAAAATCTTTTTATGGGAAGAGTCATATACACATATGGGATAAATTACAGAGAAAGGGCATGGAAATAAACCCCATCTTAAATATATACTTTAAAGCAAAAGAGCAAGGGGAGAGAAGAGACACAGGATGTTGCTAAAGAAACATGATGAGAAAGACAGTGTAGGAACGAGCAGGAAATGGCAGCAAAAGAGCTGCCAGCAAAGGACGGGTGGGGCTGATGGTGTTCTGCTACCCTGGTTTGTCCAAGGCCTTTGTAGCACCTTTTCTGCTCGAAATATGGATGCACATGGAAAAGAGAAGTAAAACACCTCATCTCTCCTTGGGGAATTCCTGTGGACTGCAGGGCAGAGGGGAAGAAGGAAGAGGAAGAGAGCGCAGTACTCATTGCAAAACATCCCCCTTGGCTGCCACCCAAGAATTCCTATGGGAACCTAAGGTTCTTTTGGCATGTGTGGTGCTAAAACAAATCTTATCTGTGCCACAGAAAATTAAATTTGCACTGATTATCTGCACACATTGATGAGGGCAGCTGCACCCTTGACTGCTCTGGTTCATACATGCTCTGCTCCCCAGGTCTATTCCTGCTTCCAGCCAGGTCTCACCATGGCTGCAGCAATGCTGCTGAACTTAGCCTGTCCTTGTCTACACTTGCAGCTAATTCACATTCAACCCTGGTTCAGCCTCTCCTGTTGCTGACACCTGTTGTCAGCAGTCGGTAATTTCTTTTTTTTGGGACAAGCGTACATTGCTCTGGAGCTCAGAAAGGCCCTTAAATTAGACTTAGTTCTTCAGATGTATTAGCAGTATTTAATTAGCTCAGTCCTAAAGCAAAAGTCAGTCTATTCCTTGGATCACAGGAATGCACTCTGGATACTTTCCGTACTGCTGCAGGAGTCTGACCTTCTTTTTTTTATTATTTTTTATTTTTTATCTTTAGCCCAAGAAATGTGCTGGGTCTTTTCAAGCACTTCCAGAGTAGGGGTCACATAGACAGATTCCTTTGCAGATGGCTCCCTGCTCATTTGCAATTGCAAAATTCCACTGAGGCAATTACCATGATTGCAGACATGGGAATATGACATTAGGAAAGCATTTAATGTATTCTCAGCATCTGTTACAGAGCTGCTGCAAATGGAAACCTCGGGGAGATGCCTGCACTATGGGCAAGACTCCTTTAAATTTGGCTGACTAGAAGTTCACATCCAGCCTGAACTCAAGATGCAGGTATTCTGCGAATCCCACAGACACAGGCAAATCCAGAGGATGATTCACCTATCCCAGCTGGTATCCCAGAGAAGAGGGATGATTTGTCTTCTGATGGTGCTCCATCTGTTGGGAAAATAAGTAGTTTAGATGAGAAATCCCATTTTATGCAGCTAAAATGAGGTGATTTGAACTCCGTGCTCTGTGATCACAATGATTTTCATAGACCACTGGAAACTGCCCCAGAAATGATAAGCCAATGCTATTTCACTTCCATGGAATTGTAAGCTGACAAACTAGAAGATCTTCTGCTTGCCAAAAGAGTTCAGTTTCCCAGAAAATGATGCAGGAGCTGACAAGAAGACTGACTCTGGGAATAAGGAGAAAGTGGGATGTATCAGCAGTAATGGAGACAAATCCCACCCTTAAGATTAAAAGCCTTAGCTGTGTTATCCAAGTAGAGAATGATGCTCTGGAACTATTTCTTTTAACTTTGCTGCTTTTTCATCCATTTTCTCTGTTATTTCTATGAAAATGCCTAAACAACATGGCTAGAACATCATCCTACTTGAATCCATTTTTAAATGGATGTCCAGGCAAGGCTATTGAACTGCTTATCTTAGAGCCTGTTAGTTCTCCTCTGGTGAAATATTTTCATTTTGCATGACATAAGTAAATATGAAAACAAAAGAAATAGAGAGAGTTAATAACATCTATATTAATTTAAAAAAGACCAGTGTTTCAGGTGCTGAACATGGAACAACCCCAAAAGACAAGCAGGAAGCCCCAGGCTGATGACCTGGGAGAGCTTGTTTGTTGGGGTGGAATCTGAAAGGGGGGGCTGCTGGATGAGCTCTGTGCTGTGGGAAAGGACATAGCTGTGATTTGAAGGGATTGATTCCTTGTTTCTGGAAATGAAATGTTTGGGCATCTTCATGGCTGCAGGTCTTGAGTGGAAAGGTTGCTGAAATGGTGCAGACTTGCCCAGCTGAGATGGGTCTCCCAAACAGGCTGGGTACCAGGATTTAACGAGGTTTCACTCCCCTCATCCCCTCCTCTCATGGGTTTTGGGGCTTGTGCAGAGCTGGATGTACCTTGCAGTTCCATGGTTTACAGAAGAGCCTGCAGCAGCCATGGGTGGTGACTAGAGCAGGTCTTGAGAGCAGCAGGTCTCAGGCCAGAGCTTCCCACCTCAGCCTTTCCTATTCCTCACCTATTTGAATCCTTGCTCAAAATGCTGCTTCAGCTCCTCACACATCCACTCACACTGTGGGGGGCAGTGGGATCCAGTGGCCTCACAGCTTGTGAAAACATCTCATTTGCTTGGGGGATCTCTGTATCATGTTGCATGGAAATACCAGCTGGCAGGGACCACTGAGGACTGGAAATTCCTTCCATGGCTGAGCATCTGGGGCCAAGATTCAGTGCCTACCCTCTACTGACCTGTGGGTCCTGCCAACACCACTGTTGGTGGGGCGGTGCTGTGAACCAGACCTGAGAGCTACACTGAACATTGAACAAACCCCCTCTCTGTCCCTCCTTTATTACTAATTTAACCTGAGACACTTCCCAGGCCTAGCTAAAACCTTGCTCAAGAGGAGGAACTACACCACTTCGGGAGAGGGTAAAACCAGGGTGAAAATGTGCAGCTGGAAATGGTGATGGTGGAAAAATTGCAACTTCAAAGCAGACCTTCAGAGTTTTGTTTTGGTGGGCTTTTTATAAGAGCCTAGGCCTAGATTTTAAGAAGTCAGCCTGAAGTTTGGACTAATGTTTCAAATCAGCTGTTAGGGACAAATACACAGCTTCTTTGAATTAAAGAAGTATATCTTTGCACACTCAAAGTACTTTAAGTACTTTTGAGCCTTTGAGTATCTCCATCTGTCTGCAGAGGGAATCCTATCCCCTACAAACGCTGATGAGGCACTGCCACAGAAATCACGCACCTTACTTTCCCTCTTCTCCAAACCTCATTCCCTCTGCTGTACGCTGACACAGGTTGGGGAAGTAGTCCTGTGGTTACTACTGAGTTTAGCATCATCTTTCCTTCCTCAGAAAAGGCCACCTTTTGACCTCCCTCTTCCTCAGCGGTAAAAGTGCAACAGTTTGTAGCAGAGCTGTAAAATCATCTGGATTATTCCTCCTGCACAATCCTGTTATTTTTGTTAATATCGTTTCTTACATTTCAGTTCCATTTTAGAGGTCTTGCTTAAAGTTGAGGTGAGAATAAGTGGCCAAGCACAGAAACCTCTTAAATTGGCTTTGTGGCATCATAATTGGGGAGGAATGGTGCAGCAAACTGTAATGCTTAACCCTGCCCTGCTGGGGCCAGGAGCTCAGCTGGGGGTTGCTTTTGGCACTGCAGCCAATTCCTTTGGTGTGTACCAATCTGCAGGACACACCACGCTGCCCATTCCTCCTCCAGAAATTTGAGAAGCTCTGTCAGGCTGTGGGTTACACAGGCTTGCAACAACTCACACAACACAGGCTGTATCTGCTTGCTCCTGCCAGATTGTGGAAATCTGCAAATAATTGTAGTGTCTGCCAGTTTAATTTGATTGTGGAATATTTGCACAGATGGGTGAAGTCTTCCAGGCCAATATTTTCCAGAGTGACATAGTAGGCTCTCAGCTTTAAGGTACTCAGTATGAGAGAACATAGAAGCAATGGGTTTCTGCAGTTTTTTTTAAGAGAAGCACCCCCAGCTGAAGTAATCCAAACCATCAATCACCCAGAAATCCCTTGAGATGGGGAATCCTTCACAGTAGTTTGATGTAAACCAAACTAAATTAATAAAAATAATACAAGACATCTTAACACATCATTTATTCAGCAGAAAAATCCAGTGTGAATAGGTATGTGTGCAGGAATTTTTACAGGAAGTAAGTATAATGAATAAATGAATATTTGTAAAACAAGAGGAGGAGGAAAAGAAAGACATTTTATTTCATGTGCGAGTCAGCCGTTGTTGTTCTTATTTTTTTTAATGAGGTACAAAATGTTACTGTGGAACATTGTCTCTGTGTGCTCTGGCCCTTTTCCAGGCCTAGAGCTCAGTATTTGCTGGGGAAAAGAAAGCCTCATACTTGACTTTCTGAAAGATAGGCTGCTATTGCTTGTTAGAGGCTGAAAAGGAAAAGAATCAAATTACTTAATAATTAAATACAAACTCTGTAAAATTGTTCAGAAGAGCCCCCAGAGCCCAAGCTACAGATGCCCAATATCTGAATGTACAAAAGAAAAACAGTTTATTAGAATTATCATCAGCTTTTTCTACCAAGAATTCAAAGGGAGACAAGAAAGCTGTAGAAGATGCTGTTCTCACTGGGAGATTCCACTAAATCACCCTTACAAAAATCAGCAATTGTAAGAAGAATTGAATGGTCATTTGAAAACATTGTTAGGAACATTCACAGAAGTGGTAGGGCCAACTTAAAATCATTTCAATTAAATCAAAACAGGCAGCAAAATGATGTAGTTACATGATCGTGACATAACTACTTTAGAGAATGTAACCTTGAAGATCTGCACGACTGTAGTGAAGTCAAGGTGCCCTAGTGCTAAAGTCACTCTTGAAAACAGGACTTCAATTGTTTTGCATCTAACCTATTTGGCTTTGGAAAGTCTTCCCAAATACTTCTCCAGATCATATGTTTAGAGCAGAAGTCAGCTTTTCCCTTGGGCAGCCAAAGTGGACCTCAGTTCCTAGTGTGAGCACTTCTCACTGTTTTGCTGTGTCAATTAGATTTTGTCTTAAAGATCATGGTGCTGAAGTCATGCTACTTCCAGAACTCTTGAATCTTTCCTTCACAGCAGAATGAGCTTCTGGTTCCTCTGAGTAAGGAGGAACCTTCAAAAAAGCAGAAGAAATGATAAAGAACCCATTTTATTTTTTTGAAAATCCATCCAGCATTATGAAATCCCTGAAGAGACTTTGCACCCTAAGAGCCATTAGACCCCAACCTCGCCCTTCCCACCAGGCACCCTGTGTAAGCTTCTTGCCAAACACCCTCTAGAGCATTAGCGACAAGGTTTTCAAAGGTGCTTAGATGCCTGACTGCCTTGGAGCAGTTGTCCCTGTCTTCTCAGCAGCCTTAACTTGGCCTGTTGGGTGGCTAACCAGCCTCTTGTGCGTGCTGAGAGTTGGAGTTTTTGTTTCTAACTCTGGGGCTGAGCAAACCAACCACACCAGAGCAAAGTAATCCAAAGGCAGGGCCCATAGTTTTCCCTAAAAACTTGCAATAAAGGGCTCCCCACTGGCCTCGGAGGCTCTGGCTGCGCTCAGGGTCTTCAGCCTCCCTTGAAACAACAGGGTGCTCTAGGCTCAAAAAGATATGCACAGGGCCAGATGAAGGCTTGGGTTAATTTTTGGTAGCTTTAACTAGTTTTGAAGGGCAAAGCAGCTCTGAGAGATTAACCATGGCTTAAGAGTGCTGGAGACCACCAGGAACAAAAGAACTTTTAGGACCTTGTTATAGAGATCCAAGGAACAAATTTTTGAGTCAGGCCATAGCTTTTGCTGTTTTTGTGGTTTCCCACCTGTCTTTTGCAGGCTTGGGTTGGGGGCCAACAGAAGAAAAGAATTGCCAGGGCCTCTCATAGTATTAGCTATGTTTTGTTGTTGTCATTCAAGTCAGTTATTAAATATAAACCATGACATTTGCAAAGCTAATTTCGTCCTTTGCAAACTTTTTGAGTGGAAGTTGTTCTCAAAAAGCCTTTCAAACTTGAGATAACAAGGTGACAAATCCTTTAAAGTGATGCTTTCAGGTACTCTTCATTGAATAGATGTCCCAGTTTGGCTGCTGGAAGCCAGAACAAAAGGAGTAACCAGGCAGTTTATGAGAGTCAAAATCACAGCAGATTAGGGCTCTGCTCAGAGAAACGTTTAACTCCTTAGGAGGGAAACTCAGAACACATGCTGGTAAATTGAAGGTGTCTCTTTTTCCGTTTTTCCCATAAGCCACTGAAATAATAGCCAGAGTGCATCTTGCAATAGACTGCCTTCAGTGAAATAATGTTTGCTTTTTGACTTGCCAGCTTGCTCTACTTTTTTAGGCTTGGCTGATTTAGGTCAGTCATGAACAGGGTCAGGAGCACTGATGCAGCTGGGCTCAAGAGGCTCCTGCCCTAGCAGGACCATCCTCATTGGCACGGCTGGAGGGATGGTGGTGGAGCACTTATTTTTACAAGGGCATGGAGTGACAGGAGAAGGGGGAATGGCTTCACACTGAGAAAAAGTAGGTTTAGATTGGATATTAGGAAGAAATTATTCCCTGTGAGTGGGTGAGGCCCTGGCACAGGTTACCCACAGAAGCTGTGGCTGCCCCATCCCTGGAAGTGTCCAAGGCCACTTGAAGCAACCTGGGATAGTGGAAGGTGTCCCTTACCATGGCAGGAAGGTGGAAAACTGGATGATCTTTAAGGTCCCTTCCAACCCAAGCCAATCTGAGATTCTCTGAAATGTCTGTCACCTACCGCATAACAATTTTCTCATTGTCAAATGCTTGCAGAATCCACTTTCAATCTTTCTCTGTAATAACATCCCATTACTGTAGGTTAATGTCCTGGCTTTTGCATCCCAGAGCTGTACAATTCCCCTTACTAGGTTGGTTAACACAAACAAGATGGCGTACTGTACAAACAGAGCATTTCCAATAGCTAAAAGTCTAAAGAGATTAGGGAAAGGGTGAGGGAAGAAATGTAGGTGCCAAGAGTTACAGCAATGTGCAGTGACATGGCCAAGGGAAGCCAGAACAAGAACTCAGATCCCAAGCCCTGATAGTAATGTGTTACTTAATGCCATCATTTTGGTATGTGAGATGGGTCATCTTCCTTAAAGGGTTTAGAAAGTAGCCAGACCAGTTCCTCTGTTTATATAAGGAAGATGTTTATAGACTTCTTGATCCTAAGGCAATTAATACAGCCCATTGGGGAAAGGAAAAAAAAAAAGGCAAAAAAAACCAAAAAAGAAAAAGAAAGAGAAAAGGAAACAGGGAAAAAAAAATAAGGAAAAAGAAGAAAAAGAAAAAAGAAAGCAAAAAGAAAAATAAAAGTAAAAAAGTGAACGGGGCTGGATTCTCATGTAAACAGCACCCACAAAGCCTAAAATTCTAACAGATTCAGATATTTTTATGTCAGGATATTTTTTTGGTGAACGGCCTCTTTGTGGTCAGCTGTAAGCATCACATTTACGTAGCTCTGTATTTCTGAAAAAGCCTGTTGCATGAAGCTGGGATCCTACAGAATGAAAACAAAACACAACACTAACGAAAAATAACAAGCTCTTCCAATAATGCTCAGTAACTGACTTAAAGGTTAGTGCTGTGTTCCGGGAAAAAAAATTAGCCAGACACCATATACTTTCATGCACTGAAAACTTTAAACATTTCGGAGGAACATAACATATGACACAGGGTGTTTTTATTTAATGAATGGCTGTAAGAAATGGGGCCAGCATCCCTTCTCACAGATGAACACCTCGTGCCAAGAACGTTGCTGTACAATGTGTCATCACTCGGGAACCTAAGGAATTGTACTTGAGAAAACATTGCTACAAAATATCATCCCCTTCCCAGAAAGGTTCACTTCAGGCTTTGTAGAAAAACAGGACAACTCATTTCCAGTGCACATAATTCTTCTGTTGGGAAACTTTCTTAAAGGCGTAGGTGGCAGAGCAAGAGGCTGGAGAACTGATTAATCTTATAGTGACAATAAGAGCTTCTGGTTTTTGGTGGTGCTTAGCTCTTGCTTTGCGTGTTTGGTGCTCAAAACTTAACAAACTTGGAGCAGGTTAATCCTCTCCACACCCTGAAAAGGGAGAGGAAGAGGGGGAGAGGGAAAAGGGAAGGGAAAAGAGGGAAGGGGAAGGAGGGAGAGAGGAGCAGAAGGGAGGGGAGGGGAAGGGACACAGAAAGGGAAAAGAACTTTAGCTGCCATAAGAAGCCTCTAGTTAAGACTCTTATGCCAAAAATATGCTATTCTAACAAAGTAGCATGGGTTATGTGATGTACTAAATGGGAAGTCTTACAGACATGGAGTTAGACTGGACTAAAAATGACTTTTTTTCTTATGGTGTGTTTTCCTCAGAGAAATTAGGTCAGTTCACAGCAAGTAATCAATTTACTGATTTAGGACTCACCTATACAACAGCAGTATTTGCTGGGATAAGTCAACATAATCATGTGTGAGTGTATGTATTTATTTTTAGGGACTGTATATTAACATCCTCTTTTTCCTGGTTTGAAAAAGGATAAGTTGGTTACCCAGAAGGGTGCGTCCATCACTTCTGACTGTAGGACACTCCTGGCTTCACCTGTGCTTCAAGGGCAGTTTAAGCTTGTTCGTATTTTGCACTTCAAACAAAATGAAAAATAAAAATAAAATTGTCTGAGCCATACCAGAAGAGTCTTCCCAGAGACAAAATCTGAAAGTTTTGGAAGGACTGCTCCTTTCACAAGTCAAGGGAAGGCTGACTACAAGCAGAGAGCTCCAAAGAGAGAAGAATGAATACTTTCAGTTCCAATCATTTGACCTCTATCTTCTGCAGACATAACTGTGTAACGTGCCTTATGGTTATAGGCACAGAGAAGACATTTCTGACACATTACCTGCTTTTTAAGATTGCAGCAGCAACAAAATCCCATTAAGGGCACCTTCAAATCCCATTAAGGACACTTCCAAGTTGTACCTGCAGCCAGCACCTTGCAAGGCTCAAAATCCCCTGGGCTAGTCCTGGCACCTGAGCCCACCCTCTAATTCTGCCCAGAAGGGACGGGATCCTGTTAAGTGAATGTTATATGGTGAATACTTGGGGCCTGCACCTAGAATCTCATGGCAGGCTCACCCCACATCTCTTGAAGAAATTAGCACTTGGCCTGAAAAACTGGAGAGGTGGGAAACCAGCACTGGCTCAGTAACAGCTGAGGTGGGTTAGGAGCAAACCTCATCAAACCTCCAAATGGGTCATGCCAAGTTCCTGCTTTCTTCATCCTCAGCTCTGGAAGACATATCCTGTGGAGGAGCTCAGATATTATACCAAATTTCCCTGCTATTTGCAAGGGAATATATAAAATCCCAAGCAACCCAGGTGCTTTTCGTGTGTGGTTCCAGTGGGCTTTGCTGGTTCCCTGGGCAGCCTTACAAAAGTGCCCAAAAAGGAAGGAGGGTGCCCAAAAAGAAGACAGGAAGCTTGCCTAAGTGTAGGGAAGAAAAACAGTTGAGCAGCTCCACCAGCGGAAAAGCCCAAACAAGAGCAAGGAGAGGGGTAGTGGGAAGAGATGAGACAGGGTGTCCAGAGCCTCTTAGAGGACCCAGGAGATTCTTCGCACAGACCTCCCGATAAAATCTCCTCCCTCCTTCCTGCTTCACTCGAAGTTTTGTTTGGGGTTTTGTGGTAGTGTTTGTTTTCCTTTCTTTCTCTAATCCTCTCCTCCGATCTCTGACTGGGCGCATCTTCAGGCGAACCGGCCGCGGCGCAGGGCAGAGTGGCGGTGGGAGGCTGGAGAGCTGCGGGAGGGGTTCAACTCTCGCCCCCATCCCCTCCCCGCAGCGCCTCCCACGCAGCCCCACTGCTGTGCCCCTCTTCTGCAAGACGATGGCGCTCTGATCTTTCCACAGCTTCACTCCGGGACTTTCGAGTGTATTTTTTCCTGTATTTTTTTTCCACGCTTCACTGCTACTACGGGCGGGCGCCTGCCTCGGTCCCGATTTGCTGCAGCCATCGGGGGTGCCTGACTGTAAACAAAACACTTTAGATCATTACAAGGTCGCTGCAGACACAGCCTCTTTTTTTCTTTTTTCTTTCCCTTTTTTTTTTTTTTCCCCTCCCTTCCTCTCTCTGCGCCGCCGCAATTTAAGGTGGATTGCCGTGATCGTAGAGAAGAGAACGCGGGACGAGCCGAGAAAGCGGCGGGGACCAACCCCGATCCCCGAGCACGGCCGCGGATGCTCCGGGGATGCGGATGCTCCAGCCCCGGGGGAGACACTCTGATTTAATTTTTTTTAAAATTTTTCCCCTTAATTTTACTCCCTTTCCTGATGATTTGTCCCAGAGCGACCCCAACGTTTCCGGCGGCGTGGGCTGGGGGCTGCACTGTCCGCAGAAAGACGCGCACCTACTGTGATTGCGGGGGTGCATCTCCTCCCCTTTCCCTCTCTCCAGCCCCTCGGAGAGCAAGGTAGAGAAGGGATAGCGGGATAAATCGAGGGACAGACCACTCCTCTTTCATTTTCTCCGTTGCTTCCATCAGTGGCTTAAATTATTCGCGGCCCTCTTCTCTACCCGCACCTCCCCCTCCTCCGCCCCTTTGGATTTAATTACTCGTACTCAATATACTTGTACAGCATCCAGGGACTCAGTCTCTGGCCCTTGTGTTAAGGGAAATATAAACAGAACAACAGCAAAAAACCCCCCAGAAGGTTCTTGTCCTACAGTAACTTGTTTTTTTTTTTCTTTTCCGAAGGCTTCAGATCAATCAGTGCTTTCTGCTGCACTGCTGTCATACTACTGCTGCTTTGCTCGTGGGGCATCGAGTCTTTTCTAGTATTTGGAAACTCACACTCCCCACTTTTTTTTTTTTTCTCATATGTGCTTATACTCTGGTACACTGTCATAGTCCTACAGACGAGAGGGTTCCCTTTCCCTTGTGGATTAGGGAGACAAGGAGAGACTCCCAGGGAGCAGAGAATGGGAGCTCTTCAACTGTGTCACAGTTGGGACACTCAGCAGGTTACCAGCAGGGAAGCCCCAATTGGCAGGATGAGCTCTGGGCATCCTCAGAAATATTCTGTGGCTCACTTTGTAACAAACTGCCTTGTGTGGATCAACAAAACAAGCTCAGTGTCCCCACACCTGACAGAGAAAATGGAGTTTGAAATGAAACTTCCTTGCTGGTGGCAATGGAAGCCAGAGATAGGAAAGCCTAGAGAAATGAAGATGAAATCTGGCAAATACAGCAGATGTAGGCCCAACTTTTTCCAGCTGATGGAGCTTTATCATGAACTTGCAACTTAAAAAAAAAAAAATCTCAGGTCATGCAGACATGTCAATATCAGCTTTAATTTTCTGCAAGTGAATTGCTAAAACTTGTGATTTCTGAGAGGAGTTGGAAAGCAACTTCCAAGTACTGAAATCCCCAGCATAGAAATAAAAATAACATGGCTGATACTGAATTTCAACCTTGTTTTTTTAATTTATCTAATTTGTTGGGGTTTTTTTTTTTGCCTGTACACATAATTTTTTTGAACTTGGGTCTGACAACACTGAGATTACTTTGCTGAGTGGTGTGAGCAGAAGCTGAAGGCCTTGAGTCTGATGATGGCCAGCAAAGTGCTGGCCTGGGCTTCAGCACTGTGTGAGGGTTGTATCCTCTCTCCAGTGTGTAAAATCTCCATGTCTTCAAGGCCAAACTTGCTGACTCTCATCTCAGCCAGTGAAACCAAATTGAGTTGACCCCTGCCTTGTTGATACAGCTTGCTACTTTTGTACCCCCCTCACCCTCCCACCCCAAAGCAACGTTTGGACAGGGTTGCTCTGCTTGCAAAGGAGACCTGGCCAGGTGGATTGGTGTGAAGAGCCTTCAGGGCCCTCCAAATGTTCAGGCACCTGGAAACGTCACAAACTTTAGTGCCAGAGAGAACCTGCAATGTCATACCAACACATTGAGGGGGCTGCCCTGCCTGGGGAGGGAAGATGGCTGTGGAAAGGGGCTGGAGACAAGGAGGCCAGAGAGGAGAGCATAATTGCTCTTATGTCCACCACACCTGCTCTGACTATCCGAGGAAGTTGCTTAGAAAATCCCTGGCTGTCACTCTTTGCTCATCTAATCTTTTGAGCATACAAACAAGACAAACTCCAGTGCTATTTTTTTTTTCTTTCCCCGGGTTGCTGATACCTGAAATCACTGCAGAGGTTATTTTAGGCATTTCTTAACCTAGTCCTTCCTCTGCTGAGAGGGCAGGAGATGATCGTCTTGGCACTAGGAGCCACCAGCCCATCTCCGCAGGTAGTGGGGTCCGGGTGCTGGTCCCTGCTGCATGCCCTGTGGTGATCAGCCTGCCCACTAGCGCCGAGCTTGCCCGCAACCCCGGACCGCGGCGGGGACGTGTCGTCAGAGCCCAACCCGGGCAAACTGGAGTGGTGGGACACTCCTGTCACAGCCGTGACTCAAAACCAGCCGTCACCATTCCTCGGGCCGCTCGGGTGAGCAGCGGAACGGGGTGGGTGTTTTTGTGGTGTGGCACAAACCGCGCCGGACTTTGTGGAGGGGTGAGGAGAGCGGGCCTGGCGTTACCGTCCCACCCCTCTCGTTCTCTACCTCACTGCCGAGCTCGGCTCCCCGCAGCCCGGCCAGGCTCGCTGTAGCTGCGCAGCCCTCCGCTCGCCCCGTCCCACCTTTAGAGCCGGCGGCAGGGCAGGGCAGGGCCGGGCGGA
>JAHLSL010000059.1:281698-294706 GCA_025920805.1 Petroica traversi
CTGCGTACAGTGGGAGCGCGGCTGCGCCTCCCGGGCCTGCCATTCGGGGAGTGCTGCGGGAAGGGTTAGCTTTCCGTTCTACACAGCCGCGTGTTCCTTTGCCAGAGAGGAGAGATGTGACGCCTTCCTTAGCAGGAGTATTTTGGACGTGGATCTGACCGGGTTTCACTGGAGAGGTTTGGCGGGAAGAGAACGTTCTAACAATGTGTCCTTAAAGTCAGTATTAACACCCACTGCTTTTCAGCTGCGGAGCCAGCTTCCTCTTCCTCAGATGGGGAAATTAGCTGGAAAACGATGTTTTCCGACATCCATTCCTATCTGTACTTCTCAGTAGCTTCAGCTGAAAAATACCGAAACCGAATTTTGCTTTCAAAAGAAAACATACCACTTCAGAAATGCCAGCATGTTTTGTTTCAACATCTTAGCAGTATTTTGTCTCTTTTTTTTGTAGCTGAAAAATAATTCACTATCCTAATTTTTTTTTAATATCCACCAAAATAAAAAGACCACAGAATAGTGGCTTTTACAAAATATGTGATCTGCAGTAAAATAATAAAGTTATATTGTATTAATTGTTTTGCTCTGTCCCCAAGTTAGATGGTTTCTGCTTTCATTTTACTGGAAGAGCCTTGAAGATTTTCTGTACTTCTTTAATAGTGATTATTTTCCCCACCTTCGATGTTTCATTTATTTATGGAGCTGAAAAAAGGCATTTTTTCCTGCTGGGCTGGTTGTATCTCACTTGTGGTTTGCTGTGCTTCATCCAGGCTCAGCTACCTCCTCCATCCAGGCAGCTTGTGTGCCTTTCCTGTCCCTGCCTGCTTTCTGTCTTGCCCACATGAGTCATTGCGAGACTCAAAATAAGGCCAAAAAATTGAGGGGAATGTGTTTTTCTTCTCTATTTTTTTTCTCTCTAGTAAAAATAATTCCCAATTAACTTAAAAAGCAAGCCTTTATTTTCCTATAATATAAAATTAATAACGATAATATAAAAATAACATATTAATATATTACAAAGTACAACGGCCTAAAAACAAGCCAGCATCAGACTCTGCTTCTCCCTGGAGAAAACAAAGCTGCCCCTGCTGCATGTGAACAGGCCTGGGAGGGTTTGGAGCTGCAGCTCTCTTTTTAGTAGCACTAGTGTGGAATATGATGGCTTCCTGGATGAGTGGGGAAGGCCAGGGTGCTGCCTGTCCTTTCGTGGGACACTGCCAGTGTGCGCACCTCATTTTCCGTGGAGCTGTAAGATAATGGAGCTCCTCTGCTTCCAGAGGGGCCAGCTTGTGTTCACACAGGTGTGTCTGCCATTGGGATGTGCTTGAGTTAAACACACACAGCTGCTTTGCCCTTTATTTTGTGCCCCCACTGCCGCCAGGGGTGCAGCTGTGCATCAGTGGGGTGTCTTACCTGTGAGATGGTACAGCTCCTGCCTGCTCCCCACTGCTCCTGCACTCTGCAGGCACTGAGGGGTGGGTTTTGGGGTAACCCCTCTGGAAACCCCCATTTCTCAGTTGTGCCTGGCTGTATGTACCCTCCCCACTTCAATTAATCTGCTGATCCACAGGTTGTCCACAAGTTTGTTTGCTGTTGAGGGGTGGTAGGATACAGTGGGGAACTGCTCTCAGGTCTTTGGGGGCAGTTCCCTGGTTTTGGAAGAGGGGAGGGTTGCTGCTCCAGCTGACATACTGCAGGATGTTACTGCAGTGGGAGACACCAGTCCGTGGCCCAGCTGACCTGGATGGGTGCTTGTTGCAGGCTGTGCTGTGCTGCTCTGTTTTGTGCTGTGTTGTGTAGTTCTGTGCTGTTCTGTGCAATGCTGTTCTTTGCTGGGGTTTTCTGTGCTGTTCTGTGCTGTGTTTTTCTGTGCTGTGGTGTGCTAGCAGGGGCTGCCCCAATCTCTCGGCAGCTCTGGCACCTGCCAGCTGGCTCTGGGTGGAAGCAGGGAGCAGCACACCTTGTAGTTCAGCGCTCCCCATCCGCAGAGACAGCGTGTGCCAGCTCAAGCTTTTATACCTGGCCATCCTACTGCACCTGCAGCTATTTGGAGGAAACATCAGGCAGGAACATTAGTTTCATTCCAGTTTTATCCTTGGCCTCACATCTGAGGCTTCAAGCAATGATTCCATTCATGGGCAGATGCCCCATTTTGTGTGCTCCAGATGCTACTCCCACAAAGACCCAGCAGTCCTTTGCATGGGGGCCAAAAATCCAACTGTTGCCTGATAAAGCTTTTCTGTCATGGCTGGCTCTACCCAGAGTGAAACCAGCCACCTACAAGTGCAGAAAGGGCTCCTATCCCCTCCCACCTGGGCAGGCTGGAAGAGCTCTGCAAAGCAGATGGCTGTGTCCCAGCAAGCACAGTTGCAGCTGTGGTCCTCACTTTCTTTAGAAGAGAAGCTGGAGGTCTGGAACTGACCATACTGTAAATTTTTCCTGCCAGATGTGAAGCCTGGAGTTGATACTTTGAGCTTGGTAACCTGGTACACCACACCAGCGTCCTTTTCTTAAACTTGTTTTCTGGAACAAAGTGATTGTTTCCATCTGAGCTGCTGGCTTCTGGATGTATATATTTTATTCTAGTTCAAGACTGGGGATCCCAGGTGAGGACACCTGCGTACGCAGATGAATATAGATATTTATTTATTTATTTTAGTGGAAGAGAGATCTCTACTGGCTTAGCTCACAGAGCCACTTCACTGACCACAGCCAAGCTCTCTCTCGCCTTCTCTTCACCTACTTGGGAAATCTCCTCCTGCATCACAGCCATTTGCCAAGGGAAGCTAAGAAGCAGCAACATTTCATGTTTTCTCATTAAAAGATGCTGCATGTGGGAGTCTCTCAGTTGCAATTGCTGGCATGTGAATTTGTGACAGCCCTTGGTGTAGTAAGTAAAGTAGCTTATTTCCTTTAGGAGGCGATGACTCTTGGGCACTGATGCAGAGCAAAGAACCACACTGTTATTAGTGTGGAGGACAAGTCAGCAGGGTGTTTTCATCCACTCCATTGATTTCAGTTGCCTTTTGTTCTCTTTCTATTCTTCCTCCAAGTTGGTTCTGTAGCACTGCAGTGAGGATGGCTTCAGAAACCATCTCTTGTGGGTCAGGGCCCTTTAGCATCTTGCCTCTGCTGTCAACTGGATAGATGTTGACTCCTACTTGGGCCTGGGGTTGGTGATCAGTTGGGTACTTCTCTTCCTGGGCTGGGGAAGAGTTAATATGTAGTGTGGTTTTCTAGCAAATCTGTCTTTGTCTGAGCACAAGTAATGCAAAACAGGGCTTGGTGTTTGCAAACAGGTGGAGCTGGGTGAGCCAGTTGTGTAAGGCCTGTGAGTCCTGAGCTGCCAGTCTGGCTGAAAGCAACAGAGGCAGTAGTCCCATAAAGTTGATCAAGGGACTGAAGCATCTCTCTAAGAGGAAAGTCTGAGGGAGCTGGGGCTGTCCAGCCTCGAGAGGAGACACAGCTGAGAGGGGCCTTCACCCCTATGTGTCTGTCTGCAGGGAGGCACAGGAGGGTCCAGGCTCTGCTCCGTGGGGCCCAGCAATGGCACCAGAGGAACAGGCAGGGATTGATTCCAGGAAGTTCCCCCTGGGCAGGATGCAGAACTTCCTTGCGCAGTGACTGAGCCCTGAACAGATTGTCCAGGGAGGGTGTGGAGTCTTCTCACTAGACGTATTCCAGACCCCTCTGGACACAATCCTGTGCTCTGGGGTGGCCCTACTGAAGCAGGGAGATGGGACTAGATGAGCTGCTGCAGTCTCTTCCAAACTGACTCATCCTGGGATTCTGTGATTTTAAGTACTGCTGAAATGCTGGCTAAGGCATCCCCTTCCTTCTTTATCCAGCCCACTGGCACTGCTGGTGGGGTTAGTTCAGGAACTGCAGCAGGGAGTGGATCTTGCATAGATTTCCCACCTTCCCTTCCTTGTTGTTGGTTTGTGTGTTGATATTTTTTCTCCCCAGCTGGATCCATTTCTGGTCTCGCTTTTTGTGCATCTGGCACCAAAAGCCTGGCTGGCATAGTGGGTGGGAAGGAGCAAGCTGGCTGCACTTCCATGAAATCAAGCCCTGGGAGCTGGTGTGTCTTGCTTGTTCCTTGCAGTAAAGCAAAAATTAAAGTCTTGTTCAGGATTTTTGCAGTCTCTGGTAATGCAGCCCAGGGTTTTGCCTTCCAGCTTTCTCCTCACATCTCCGGCCGTTAAAATCTGCTCCACAAATGACCTGAGAGCTGTTTAGCTGGGGAAATAGAGGCTGGTTTCAATGGCCTGAAGTTTCTGCATTGTTTGCCAGGGGATCTCCATCATAGAGCAGTTCCAGAGGGATCATCTGAGTCACAGTTGTTCATTTTTTGTGGGAAACTGGCCTGGATGCAAAGATAGATGAACAGGCAGCAGTGGTTTCTGGAGCTGCAGACTGGTGGAGTAGGTACTCTGTGCCTTTCCCAACAGATCTCTGTAGCATAAAGCACTTGCTTTGTTTCAAAAGAAAAAGTTACTCTGCAGCCGCCTTTTTCACCTTTTGCTTTTACCTCTCTCACCTGTACCCCTTTTCCAGTCACTGAGCGGTGAGAGTACCCACTAATTTGCAGACATTAATTACCTCTTCTTACCAAGTTTCTCTTCTCTCTGCAGAGTGTTCTAGGTGCTGTATTTTTGACTTGCCTGGGCCCTGCTGTCCTTGTGTGCCACTTCATCCTTAAAAAAAGCCCAAAACCCTAACCCCGACAAACAAACAAACAAAAAACCAAAAAGAAAAAAAAATGGAAAAAAGTGAAATATTCACTGTGTATTGAGTAGAAATCTGTGGGGGAGGAACTAGATCATTTGTCTGAGATGAGTGTCCCAGGTACTATGAACTGAGACTGTTTTGGGTTTTTTTTTTTTTTTTCCTTTCCTTATATCCTTCCTCTCTCCTTCCAGGTCTTTTGAAAAGAAAAGCTTGACAGACCTGATCAGTTCAGGTCCTAGGATGTGAAAGTCTCCAAGACCAGCTAACCTCACTGTAGCAGGTTAAGTCCTCTGCTATACTCATTTAATATATAACTAAAACTGTATCTCTTATGTCTACATCCTACTGTACCACTCCCTCTGAATGCCATTCACTCCTCCATCTAATATGATTTATACTGCCCCGTTTCTTTGAAATTGCTCTTGGTGCCACCACATCATGTCCTACCTGCCACTCTCACCTTTAAATGTAGCTCTTGTCTGAAAACAGTGATCTTGTTGGTGTTCTATTTAGCTATTGTGTTCAGCCCAAAAAAGAAAGAGTGTCTGTGGTTCTTCTCTTGAAGAGCAGTGGAGCAGTTTGCATTGTCCTCATTCATACCCGATGGTTATCAAGGGTTTTGCAGGGGCCTTTGCTGGCTGGTGGCTTACTGGGATTTAAGGAATTACTATTGCTTCTCACAGAAACCTGTCTTCTGTTCCTGCTTGAAATGACTTGGAATAGAAGAGTTGTATCAAGCTTGTGTCTTCTGTCTTTATGTTCCAGGTGCTCAGTGGCTTGAACATCTCCAGTCCATGAAAAATCTGAATTTTAAACCCCTGCCTTTCAGAAGGGATCATAGAATCACAGGATGGTTTTGGTTGGAGAGGACATTTAAAGATCATCTACTTCAACATCCCCCCTGCAATGAGCAGGGATGTTTTCAACTAGGTCAGGTTGCTCAGAGCCCAGTTCAACCTGGTGTTGAATTCTTCCAGGGATGGGGCTTTTGCAGCATCTCTGGGCAACCTGTGCCACACTCACTGTAAACAATTCCAGATCAAGGGGAACTGTTAAACTTACCTGTCCAGGAGTCAGGCAGTTTCTCATGGACCAGTCCAAGACCAAATGGCAGAAATTGCACCAAGGAGAATTGCAGGCTTCCATCTTTCTGCTCTCTGTTTAAGATATGCTTCCTGGTGTTAATTTCTCTTTGCTAGAAAAGATCCAGAAGCACCTTAAAAACAAAATGCCAAAATACATTGAGGCACTGAACACCCAGACCTTCCCTGGGCTAGAGGAGGGGAGTGAGCAAGGAAATCACATGTTACAAATGTTAGGCATGTTGCTGAATGCCTCTCTGGAAGCTGGTTAGGTGCTGTGGGCAGTTGGGTGAGTATTACAAACCTATCTAGGCTAGCAAAGAGAAACATTTTTCTAGAAAATGAAAAATATCTGGTGGAGAGAGCACTGAGAGGTAATAAACCCTTTTAGGGTAAAGCTGTGTCATTCTGATGCTTTATAAGTAAGAGACCCGTTACTTCAGAGTTAAGAGGTGCCAGATATGCTCGTGGCAGTGCTGCTGAGGCAGGAAACATGAGAGACAGAGGTGCTGTATCTTGGGTTCTGACTGGGTCTGCTTCTTTTCTAACAGCCAGAGACTTCTGAGAGGGTGTTTTTCCCAGTTCCTGGATGTTTGCGTGGGTTTTGCAAGAAATGCAAATGAAGGGCTTATTGTGAGTTCTTGCTGTCTCTTCACTGGCTGAAGGGTTCAGTGCACTGAATTGCTCTTTCTCTAGATCCTGTGTGCCTTTTAAAAAAGACTAAAATATTGTTTGGTGAAACAGTGTTTTGTAACTGTGGAGAAATTGTGGAGGCTAAAACTGATATCCAAATTAGTGTTTTGTCTGATGAGATGAGAAACTGATTCAGAAATCCCATGGCCATTATTAGACCATTACTGCACAAATCTCAGTGTTGAGGATGCTGTTGTGCTCCTTGGAAGAGCTCTGTAAACCAAAAATGGGTGTGTTCCTCTTGGCCCCCTGATGATCAGTACTTTAAACTGAGCCTGTGAACCTCTGTGGTGATGGGACTTTCATTAGGGCAGTTGCTTGCATGACATGGGACTTGAGTTAACCATATGGGTAAGTAGCCACTGTTTTAGGTACACTGTTAGAAAAGGGTAGGAGAGTACAGGGAGAGAGATGGGGGAGCCATCTGAATTTGAAAGCTTTGATCAAAAGAAAATTTTTGGGGTGGGGGGATTCAGTGAACAGAAACAGGGCAGAAAAGCTATAAGAAACCATGATGCATTTGGTTATTTGCATTGGTTTTGAAGCCTGATAAGTGTAAAGTTTCTCATATATGACACATAAAACAGCACACAGAATGTTGGAGTTCTTTCAGGCTGCCAGAGCCTCCCTCTGTCTGGAGATTGATAATTCATTGTCATGTGTGACCTGTCACTAATATTTGATGGTACCCCAGGGTGGCAATCTCAAAAAACCAAAAAAAACCTGAGGACACCAGGATTATGCTGAAGAATCTGAACACTTTTTTCCTGCTTTTTACACCAGCCACAAAAAAAATTACAGCATTTCTTTGGTCAAATGAGGGGCAAATAACCATTTTACACTTTTTCATCAGTATCCCACCAGAGACTGGATGACTGTCATTTTACAGGAATACTCAGAATTGACAGATGGCTATTGGTGTTTTTTGTGGGATCTCAGTGGAGGAAGATAACACTGCATCTTTAATTTTTCCTCAAACAGGTTAAAAATGACAAATGGGCCTGTCCAAAGGGTAAAGGTTTTCCTTCTCTAAGAAAATTGGCAAACAACCCATCCCCTCTATCTCTTCCCTCTTTGTTCTGCAATTGCTCTGCAATCTGGGCCAATGCCCTTCCAAAGACTTAGCAGGAACTCTTGCCAAGGCTGGGGAGACATTGATTCTCCACTTCCCTACAGTTTGTTGCCTCTTTGAAGAGTAGCTATTGCCTTTGAAGTTAACTTTTCTGAGCAAATGAGAGGGTGAGATTTTGGCTGGAGATGGGCAGCAGCAAATTCCCTTCCCAGAGAGGACTCTGTTGGCAGAAGACTTATAAGATGGAGGTTCAGCTGCTCCACCAGTCCCTTCTCACTGAAGATAAGCAAGTGGGGATGGACCAGAGGCACAACAGAGCTCCTGTGTGTGAACCTCCTCCTGGCCTGAAGTCCTTGGGAAGGAGGGAGGTCACTGTCCTGCCTGGCTCCAACCCCTCAATCTTTTTGCCTGCATTTCTGAGCTGACCTGGAGCTTGGGTAAATCCAGAGTTTGATGTCCAGGCTAACCTGCCTGCAGGGCAGGATGGAGTACTGTGTTGCATAGATTTTGTCTGTTACAGAGGTCTGGATCTGGGCCTGACTGGGCAGGACTGAGTCATTCCAGAGACGCACTGAGTCCTGCAATGCTCAAATGTCTTTGCATTACCCTTCTGCCACCTTTTGTTCCTAGTGTTTTTTTTCCATATTCAACCATGTATTTTTATTCTCTGCAATATGTCCTTGTTTCCTCTACATGTCTCATCTAACCTGCCACTTCCCTCACAGCCAGAGGCAGCCACTCAGAGTGGGGTACATACCAGATGCTCAGGAGAAACAGCAAATAGCCCTGAATATCAGCACAAACCACCAGCAGGGCTGGGTTTGGATTCAGAGGTCAGGGGCAGGTTAATGTATTAGAGACTGGATCCAGAGCCTGACTTTTTATGTTAGGTGCTTAAACCATAAATGTCTTCTTTAAAACTGTGTTGTCTTTTGCCCCTATCTGAAGGTGCCTCAAGTTTCTCAGTACCTGCTTTATGTGTGATGCTGCTGAGGTGTCAAGGTCAGGAGTACTAAGCATGTCTGGCTTGCTCCATGAGATCCTCCTGAAGGTATCCCTCTGTCATTCCTGGGACATGCTGCCACCTGGTTCAGACTTGGCAAATATTACCAGGAGCGCAAAGACTGAGAATTCAGTAAAGGAAGATGTCACTCTACAACTTAGTTTGGTAGGATAATGTAAATTATCTGTAATGTAAACTTTCAGGCAGGTGTGGCTGTGAGTGTATATGGCTGTACATCACACGCTTTGCTGTGCAGGACAGCCCTTTGGAAAGTCAAACCTGGAACTTGCTGGGTGCCTTTATGGATTTTTGGGTTTGCTTTGTGCAGGGTGATTGCTGAAACAAGCCTTGTTTGTGGATGTTAGGCCATTTACAGCAGTGTTTTAATGCAGCTTTTCACAAGGAGTAATAGAGAAACAAAGCAGTCTTCACGACCACTCAAATTTGTCTTGACTAAGCACACCGTTGCTGAATAAAGTATGCGCCTATTGTTTTCAGACATCTGTAATCCCTCTGCAGACTTTAGGGTAGTTTAATCTCTTGACATGACTATGCAATTCCTGTTATTTTTAGGCACATATGTTAAGAAAAGGTCCATTTAATCTGAAAACATTAGCACGCATTCCTGGTTTCACAAATCTGAACCAGGTACTTCAGGGAATAAATTGAAAGTCATAACACGTGATTGCTGTTTGATGGCCAGAATGAAGCAGTTTCACACCCACTCCCTACTTCCTTTTGCAGATACTGCCAAGCAAGTTGCTACTCTTGAAGATCACATCAGCTAAGGTTAAAAACTCATTGCAGATTGTTCTTCGCTGATACCAGCTATGTGTGATGGCCTACTGGCCATGGGGGTGAGCTGGTGGGGATGAGGGGAAGGCCTGAAGTCCTCTCCTGTCAATGATAGTTGTATGTCAGTGCCCTTCCTGATGATGCCTGAGGATGTGGAGCTCATCTGGCTGCCATACCTGGTATTGCAGCCCAGAGGACAGTCACTGCCTGCTCTCCTACTCTCCTTCTCCTCCAAAACTCCTGAGTCACTTAGGACAAGTGACAGTGGAGACTGTCAGGCTGCATGATGAAGCTGGTGGCTGTGGACTGGTGGCTTCCAGATGCTGGAGCTGAAGCTCTAAGGCTCCTCTTAGGCACAGCAGGGAGCTCCTGCAATGCTCCCCATGGTCCTTGTGCAAAGGTGTTTCCTTCCCCAGCTACAGGGGAGATGGGGTTACTAAAATCACTAAAATCAAGGCAGTTTCCTGAAGGAGGTGAGGATTTAGTTTCTTTCTGGATATTCCTAGCAGCATCATCCAACAGACATTGGGACATGTGATGGAAACTGAGGAGAATGTTGTTCAGGACTCCAGAGATTCTTCTAGGCTTACCTTGGGTGGGAAAACAACACCTGCTTATAACTGTTCTCTTTGAGAATGAATGAGGAAAGGCAACAGTGAAGGACAAAGTGAGGAAAAAAACCTTAAACTGTGGTATTTCATGGAGTGGACAGCTAGCAGGAGATGGTTGACTGTTTGTTGAAAAGCCTCACTGGCTGTGTTTGCTTTGGATACAAGTCACTGGGTCCTAGTAGGGACTGTGAGTCATGTTCCTCCTTGCAGTGGAACACACGGGTTCATTGCCTTCATGCTGCACTCCTGGCAGGGCTAACATCCCCTTGGGAAAATAGGAAGGTGACAAGGCAGGAGGCTGGACACCTTCCCCTTCCAAGTGGGTAGAGAAGTGTTTCTGAAGTGCTTTTTTCTCTTCGGGGATCCATCCTTAGTTCTGGGGTAAGCTTTGCTGAGGCCTTGACAAAGAGATGTGCAGGAGTTCTTGTGTGCTTATGTTGCTGTGGATACAGGGCTCTATTTTTCTGCCTCTTGCCTAAATTTTACCTGCATCTTGCGGTGCCTGAAATGCATTTTTAGGGTTTGGGGTCCTAGGTAGCTCAAAGCATTGAAGTTGCATCTTCTGTGGTCTACTGTGGGAGTTCTGTGAAGGCTGGTTGTGACCACATGCCTTCTGCTCTCTCTTCCTTTTGCAGAACAAAACCAAGTGGTAGTTTCATCCAGTTTATAAAAGAACAATGTCTTTGTCAGCAAGAGATGCTGGAGTTCCCTTTCTTTGGCTTACATGAAGAAGCCTCCAGTAGAAGAGGAGAATAATGCCAGTAGCTGTTGGAGGGCCAGCATGAGGACATCATGGTCCTATACTGCCAAAATACCAGTGCTAATCCTGCCCCTGAGTGCACAGAGCACACAAATCACATATGACCGTTGGTTTTCCTTGTACCAGTCTGGATTCAATCCTTGATTTTATTCCTGCTGGAAGGGAAGCACAGTCTTGCCATGGCTCCAGGGTACAGGCTGCCACTGGCCTTGCCTAGGAGCCTCTGTGTCAGGTGGTGGTGAGCTGTTAACTCCTTCCTTTACATCAGGGACAAGAAATTATTTTCCTGCTGAGGGACCAATAAGTCCTTTGCTTTTCTGCAAATTAACACGTGACTTGGTGTTACCCAGTAAACGGTGGGATAATAATAATGTGGTTACAGGCCAGCTGAAACAAGGTTGTAGCTGTAGCTGCCCCCATTTGGCCACCCACTCCTGCCTCCTGTGGGAGAGTGTGGGGCTGGTAAAGAGGCTGTGTGTGGTAAGAGAATAGGTATTTAAGAAAATGGGGTTTAAATGAGAACTTAATTACTCACTTTTGGCCTTATATCTGAGCAAGAATAACATGAAAAATTGAAATTAAGCACTTACTGCATTCCAGTACAGGGAAGAATGCCTCCAGTATTTGAAAATAATTCGAAGATAAATAGAATTAATACTTAACATATAAAAGTTTTGTTTTGACAGACAAGCCTCCTCCTCCTGAGAGCCAAGAACATGCATTACCTAAAGGAGGAAAATCCTCATTTGTACTGCAGGTTGCCAGGAGTCATAATTAAAGAACAAAATTAGACAAGGAGAGGATGGAATGAAGAGTAAAAAGATTGTTGTTTCTTAGGTAACTGTGCAGGTGTTGCTGAAGGAACACACACACATTTCTGTGTGGGTTTTTTTTTTTTTCTTGATCTGTTTCTATGTCCGTCAGAATGTTCACTGCAGGTTTCCTTATATTAAAAATAAAAATAGAAATGTCTTGCTGAACAAGTTGTTCTGCCATGGGTGGAGATAAGCCTGCTTGCCCTCTCTTCTGTAGTCTCTGATGTCTAATTAGGGCTGAGGTTGGGTTTTTTCCTATTTCAGTGAGTCTGTCATTAGTGTTTCTTTCCTTTGTCATCCACTTGAACAAAGTGTTAGGGTTCCTACAACCGAGGATACAACTGCCCATCTGGCACATTTGATGAAAATTTCTTGGGCTGCTTAAAAGCCCCTGGAAGGGTGAAGGGCCAGGGCGGATAACCAGTAGTATGGACCCACCCACAGGCTGTATAATTGCACATTTCTGCAGGAAACCAGCCTGAAATTTTGCAGAGGACTGGACCTGTTTCTATGAGATTTGTGGTTCAGATATTATTAGCCTTGTGAGGTGTTCCCAAAAGGCATGGAAGAGTAGACAACAGCAGTGCCATGGCTAGAGAAATGGTTAACTGGAAAGGAAAATATGAGACATTTTTTGTCAGAGAAAAACAGTGTATCGCTTGGATATATAAACACACGGTCTTCTCCACCTTGCATGCCTTTCGTAGCTGCAAATGTGTAAGTCTTTTCTTCCAGAAAAGAATTCAGATGCTCACTTACTTTGAGTCAAGATAAAGTGGCCACATTTTCCCTGCCTGGAACATCTGCAGAAATACCTCTGAGAGACTTTGGCTTATTGTTTTACTGAGAGACTTACTGAAGTCCTCCCGTTTTCTCCTCTTTCGAGGTTAGACCAAGAATACATATAGCAGTCATAAGCTGTGGCATATTAATAGAAAGATTTTATCTAAATATGTCCACTACTCCTGGAGGGAGACTTATACAATACAATCCACCATTTCAAATGCTAAGGTCACCACTGAACATGTCAGCCCACTGGGATATCATAACACATAAATTATATAATCAATAGCACATGTTTCCCTCCTTTCTTTACCAATTAATGGATTTTTGAAGCAGAGAGCTTGGATTATAATTTTCCAATCATGTTGGATGGGGAAACCCTTCAGAAGGAGGATTCAGAAGGAAAAAAGCTGGTGTTTAAGGTTTTCTCAAAATTTCTTTCTTCAGCAAATGCACAGGAGCACCAGCTGTACTTCTAGTTCTGCTTCCTGCCTTCTGACAATTTTATTAATTCTTCACGAAAATGAATGTATGTACTACCAGAAGATACTCAGTTTTTAAAATTTAATCTCAGATTTGTAATGTTTCCATGCCAAAAGACTTCTCCTCACAAAACCATCTCATTATCCTTTACCTCTTCAGTTCTTCTTGCAGATTCTGATTAGA
>JAHLSL010000059.1:294716-385435 GCA_025920805.1 Petroica traversi
CTCCTGGTTTTCTTTACTGTTCCAGGCTTGACTTTGTCACCTTCCCTTTCTGCTTATCATTTTGTGGATATAGATTTAGTCTTCTTAAATAGGAAAAAATTAAAGAGAAACCAAACTCCCCAAAGCAAACTGTCTCTGCATTTATGGTGCGGAGGATCTTCCTGAGTCCCAGGCTCAGCAAATTTCCCAGAACATCATTCCTAAGGCAGCCAGAGGCACCAGGGCCTTATTTCTTTTGGCCAGCCTCTCTCTTTAAAGACCTCTTGGAAGAAGCCCATGCTCTGGTAGGGTTTGCTCTCAGTGGAGATGAGACTCAAGGAACTGGTTCCTGCTCCAGAGGGACAGTCCCAGTCCTTTTTTGTGGCAATGGTTAACCACCGTTAATGGAAGATCTGCTGTGCAGTGCTTGACAAATGCAGAGGCTGAGCATGTGAGGGGGCATTCTCTTCTGGGGAATGGCTTGCTGGCAGTAACTCACCTTTTGTAAGCCAGAAGCTTTTGGAGAGCCCAGGGCTTGGGAAGACAGGCCCCTCATAGTTTGTCCATCGCTTCCCTGCATCCCCTTATTCAAATGAGACTTTTTCCTTTCCTGCACCATGATCCAGGCTTATGGATGAAGCACACAGGTGGAGTTTTCAAACCCTAAAAACTCTCCCCTGAGCCTGCACTGGCTGAGGTTTCTGGAGAGCTTATAATCTGTCTGATTTGGAGAAAATCACACGGGGCGGCAGGAGGTCTGGTATTGATGGCACAAATGCCATATTTCTTTTCCAGTGTGTGGAGTCATCACAGAATCCCCCAAACAGCTATTTTCATACATACAATCTGTATCAGAGTCAAAATGAGGTTTTTTTCCCCTAGCCTTGTGCTGAGAAGCAACTGAACCATTTTGCTGAAGCTTTATCACTTAGCCTGGGGCAGGCAGCAAACATGGAAAAAAATCCAGCCCAAACAGCTGAAATCTTGCAAAGTTGAACACAAACTGAAACATATTCTTCTCATGGAAAAGTGTTGGGTGACCTCTGATATGCAGAGTTCTCTGCTCCACCAATGTGAGACACACAGGCAAAGTGAGCATCTCACTCTGTTGTACTCTTCATCTTGGGTCTGTGTGCTCTGAACTGCAAGTTTTACATATAAAAATATGCACCCTTCTCTATGCACCTAGAGCTGCATAGCTCCCTTCTACACAGGTTTCCTAGCTCCAGATCAGTTGCGTCACTCCCTGATGTCATCCTGGCATATACCACCTCCAGCATTCTTCTCTGCCCAGAGGAACAGAGTTTTATATTTTTTATTTTTATTTTATTGTTTTTTTTCCTCCCTCCCCCCCCCCCCCCCCCCCCCCCCTTGGCTGGTTGCTGCCACTGCAGAAAATCAAAGGCAGCCTCACACATTTGTCTCTGTTTTTTGTTTTGTTGCAGAAGTTAAAAAGAAAAGCCTTGGAAGGACTTTCTCAGCACAAGTGAGGTAGCAGCTGTTTACCATGAAAAAAAAGCCCATAAGTTTGTGTTTCCCGAGCTAGGAAAATGCTGCTGCTGCTGCCACCACTACTGTTTCTCTAGACATTTCTTGTGGCTTGGGAGATGACACTGTGGCACACAAGGCTGGAGGACAACACTGGAGTGGGGATGGGAGACAAGGCAAAGTCATGTGGCTCTGACTCACTGGAAGTTATTTTTCAAAACCTTTACTGAGACCCTATGTCCAACATTCCATGCCAAGCCCTGTAAAATATCTACCCTGTGTAATACTTTCCTTGAAAGAAGAGTGGAAGGGGCAAATGCTGTGGGAATGTTGGTCAGTAAAGCCTGTGAAACTGGTGACAAGGATGGGTTGTTTTGCTGTTTCTGCAAATTTGCTGTTAGTAAAATCACTGCAATCCACTATCAGTGCTGGCACTCATAAAAACTAAAACTGTCTGTGTAGAAGACTGGGCAGGGAGTACAGGCCTGCACTTGGCATGTATGGCTTGACGTCACAGAATAACAGAATATGCTGTGTGGGGAGGGACCCACATGGATCACTGAACCCAACTCCTGACCCTGCACAAACTCCCTGACAATCTCAGCTTGTGCATCCCTGAGAGTGTTGTCCAAACACTCTGGAGCTCTGGCAGCCTTGGGGCCGTGACCATTCCCTGGGGAGCCTACTCAGTGCCCCACCACCTTCTGGGGGAAGAACCTTTCCCTGATATCCAACCTAAAACTCCCCTGACCCAGCTCCAGCCATTCCCTCAGGTCCTGTCCCTGATCGCAGAGAGCAGAGCTCAGTGCCTGCCCCTCCTCTACCCCTCAGCAGAAGCTGTAACTGTGATGTCTCCCCTCAGTCTCCCCCAGGTGAACAGTCCAAGTGTCCTCAGCTGCTCCTCACATGGCTTCCCCTCAAGGCCCTTCACCATCCTCGTGCCCTCCTTGGACACTCTCTAATAATTTAATGTCTCTCTGATATTGTGGCACCCAGAACTTCACACAGTATTCGAGGTGAGGCTGCCCCAGCCCAGAGCAGAGCAGAACAATCCCATCCCTGGCCTGGCCAGCAATTCTACACCTGGTGCCCCCCCAGGACAGAGATTTTCCTCCTGGCTCCAGGGCACTGCTGCCTAATGTCCAGCTGGCCATTGACCAGGACCCCCAGGACCCCTTCCCCGGCACTGCTTTCTAACCTCTCATTCCCAGTCTGTCTGTGCATCCAGGGGTGCCCCATCTCAGGTGCAGAATCTTGCACTGTCCCTTGTAGAACTTGAGATGGTTGGTGATTGCTCAGTCCTCTCATTTGCAGAGGTCTCTCTGCAGGGCCTCCCTGCCACTGAGAGAGTCAACAGCTCCTCCCAATTCTCTCTCATCTGTGAACTTGCTCAATATCCCTTCCAATCTTGCATCCAAGTCTTCTATGAAGATGCTGAATGTGGGTCTCCAAGTGTGCATGAACTGTGAAATCTGTGTCAAGGGCTGTAAAGGCATTTAAAATGTCACTATGTGTAATGTTCCTTGAGTGGCCTGCACTTGGTGGTGGACTATGATCCTTTGTGGGGTGAGTAAGGCAGGCACTTGCCACAATGGTGTGGGACCTGCTCTGAGGGCCAAAGACCTGTTGCCCGTAGATTATTTTTGTGGCCATGGAAGAAGAGTGTTGCTGTACAAGGATGTGAAGGCCAGTCTCACATGCCCTAGGCTGGTGTTTTACTTATAGCTCCTTCTGTGTTCTTTCATACATGTAAGAAGCTGGGCATGCAGTGGGGTCTGACAGAAAGGGAGGTGTAAGCACAGGTCTCAGACATGGTCTGGTGTGATCGGGTTTAGTAACTCCACCACTGCCACACCTTGGAAGCAGGAGAGCAAAGAGAGCCTTTATCTCACTTTTCTTCTGCTCTACCCTTGGGACTTAGCTCTCCTCAGCAGGTGCTACCTGCCAGGCCCTGTAGGGGCAGAAGGTGTTTCCCCTTCAGGTCCAGTGTCTCATCTGGTGGGAAAAACACTCACCATTTTCCTCAGAAAATAAGGGAGCAGTACTAGACAGGGACTGCCACAAAAGTGCATTGGTGGGCTCGTGATTGCTGTCATTAGAGCAGCACTCATCAGTGAAGACCACCTGGGCAGTGATGAAGATCAGCCAGGTTTGTGGGAGAATTTTGTTTCCTATACTGCTGAAGGCCCAGTATTTTAGAGTATTAGGTTCCTTTCTCGCTTTGGTGGGGCAAGAGGTGAAGTGTTATATTTGGAAAAGGAGCATAATGAGGTTACTTTTTTCCCCAGGAGGTCACAGTGACATGTCCTTGAAGGACATGGAAGTTAAGTGCATGTCAAGAGAACCCAGGAGACCAGGTTTGGAAAAACCTAACCTGTATTTTTTTTTTTTTCTGGAAAATGTGGAGAATGCAGGAAGAAAAGACTTTTACAAAGGAAGTAACACATTAGCAGGACCAGAAGATTGTCTGTAGGGAGGGAGGAAGCGGGACGGAGGGAGATGGCTGGTGCCTTTACGAGCTGCTCTGAACAAGGTGCCGAACTTCCCGGGAAGCTGTATAGGGTTAGCCAGTTTTTGCAGCCGTGCCTCCTGCTCGGGATTTTGCCCTTCCCCGGTGGGCAGTTCTCGCTTTCCCTCCTCGTCCGATCAGTTTACATTGCTGGTTAAACGGGAGGAGAAGTGGTTCCCTCCTTAGCTTCTCCTCCCAGAGTGGAAGTGGGAAGTTGGAGACCTTCCTTTCATCTCGAGGCTGGGGTCCTGGACCCGTGGCTCAGGCTGGGTCCCTACAACCCCGGATGGAGAAGTCGGGGACAAATGAGGAAGCGGTGGGTTGAGCAAAAACCTCGCGCTAAAGAAATCTTTCTTCTAGAAAAGTGGGAAGGGGGTGGGGCGGGGAAGGCAGGGAACAGCCACCCTGGCTGCAGTAGCAGTGTATCTTCATTGTGATGCAAACCTCTTCATGTTATTTGGGTCACATTCACGTTCACCCAGTATTTGTGGCTAGAAGTGAAACCAGCACGTCTTCACTTTTGCTCACAGCTCTCAGTGCTCTCCTCTCCTCACTCTCACGATCCCAGGGCTTTTTTTTTTTTTGCGTCAAGGCTCCTGTATCCCTGGAGAGGTGCCGTTACATGGAGCACATCGGGGACCTCAGGGAGGTCACCATGCCCCTCTCCCCCTCGCCGGTGGCACCTTGGTTGGATGTGCCCAGGCACACATGGGCGTGCTCTGATGCTGTGAGGTTTTGGGGAGCTGTTTCGTTCAGAGTTGCTCACACAAAACTTGCAGGGCTGACTCCCCTAGCAGCGCCTGCAAACAGAGAGCAGCCCCACAGCACCCGATTGCAATCGCCGAGACACTGCCCTCCACCCCAGTCCGGACGGCTCTGAAAACACTGCCTTTGCTTCTGGGAAACCCGATGTACAGATTTAAACAGGAAATTTACAGCCTTCTTGCACAAAACTTGATTTCTCCTCACTTGTAATAAGCCTGTAAATGTTTAAGTCACCTCACTGTTATCCTGTGTGGGGTCTTTGTTCCTTGCCTCCCCAGCTTATGTTAACCTTCTCTCGCTGCACAGTCGGCATTTAATTCTGGGGCACAGGGCAAAGGCAGGGCTTGGTCATCTGCTCCCTGCCCCCCTTGAAAGGGCTGACTTTTGCTACTGTCTGATGTAGATTAGTGGGGCTCCCCTCTAGTTCTAGGCTCTGGGCAGTCACCTCAGTTGCACTCTCCTAAATATAATTCAGTTCTGCTTTGTCCGGAATATAATGCTCCCTGGAATTAATTTTAATTGCAAAGCAGGGTCGGGGAGGCTTCAGGGGCAGCTCAGGTGCTGTTAGGATTCGGGTTTTGCTACTTCACGCCCATTTTGTACAATTGGCTGTTAAGTCATAGTGGCTTCCTGAGCCGGCTATTAGAAAATCACCTTCAGCAAGCTCGGCTCCGTGCAGCTGCTGCTGTCTCTCCCGGTACCTAGGCTCACAGTGTGTGCTCTGTGCATGGCTCCTCCTCCCAGCCATGCCAGCTCAGATCTGAAAATCTCTGGTGCTCATCAGTAGAGGGTTCAGCGCTTGGTACTTCTCCATTCCTTGAGCTTTCTGTCCCTGGCCCTGACCCAGCTGATGGGAACCTGCCTGTGTTCAGCACTCATCAAGCCATTTTGGTACACTGAGTGGGGCCTGAGCATGATGGAAAAGGCACAGAAATCAAAGCCTTGCATTTCAAAATCATGTCTTGCTTTGAAAGAACTGATTCCACTTCAGTCTCACACTCCTGTAAGGCAGTCTGGTCTCCTTGCACTTCACTGCAGCTGCTTCTGGTGAGAAGTATGGCAGCTGCTCCACACTACATAAGAGAAGAGTTTGCCAAAAGAGACCTAATGATTGTGCTTGGCTGAATCTGCAGAGGAAAATTAGGGAGAGAGAATGTAATTATTGGAGTTTGGCCAGGACATTGGGATAAAACTCCTGCACTTGTGCCGTAACATGATCATTTGCAGCAAAGGAAAGCATACACAGTCAGTGTTAGGTCACTCTTCTGGATGCACAGTGTCATAAGGAATGATCTGCCATCTCCATCCACGGGCAATGGGTTTTAATTCTTCATACATGACAAGTGTGTGAGCCAACCATTTCCCTTAAGATAACGCATAGAAAGAGGTAGTGATCCTCTCTAATTTTGTAGGGGCCATGGGGGAAGCTGTTGGTATATTCTTTTGAAATAACTCTGGTTTCCTGGGCTTTCGTTTCACATATAATTAGAGAAATAAAGGCAAAACCAGAGTCTTGGATCTGTGCAGCCTGAAACAGCAGGGATGGAGGAATAAGGGTTTCTTCATTAGGCTTCTATTGCTTCAACCCTACCCCAGCTGAGACCCCAAGAGTGAGGGGCTGAGTTTGGCTTTTGGGGTGGTAGTGCTCAAGATGCTGCAGTTCTAGTGTATTCGGTGTGGGACAAGCTGGTGCCTTGTCATCCTGAAATTGACGTTATAACAACAGATTCTCTGTTTCTCTGTTTGTATCATCCCTAACTCGTAAGCAGTCCCAAACTCAGCTGAGGGGAGAATTCTGCCTTGGTGACCATCTTTGACCCTTCACAGTTATTTTAAGATCCCTTAGAGATGAAGATTATAAGATCATCACAGAGGAAAAAAAAAATTTGTTGTGTTTTGCAGTGGCTAACCTGAGGGGTGGTGAAATCTGTAACCTAACTCATGGATGTGACTAATATCAAAGTACCAATGTTAAATGAATGTAGCTGATATTGATCCAAAATTTGACTTCACTTTGATCATTCTTGGAGCTGGACTCCTTCTCAAGGTGAACAATAACATCAAATAATCTCTTATTTAAAAAAAAAGAAAAAAGGAAGAAAAACTCCTCCAGGCTCACTGCCAACCCTAAGAAAACAATCAGCTTGTTTGGGACGAACCACAGAACAGTGAGAAGGAGCCACTGACTTTTTCTGATGGAGGAGGAACTGTTGGGTTGCTCAGAGACTCAGCCTACAGATGAGCTAGTGGCACTAGCTCTTGGAAACAGCTCTGCTAGTTTTTTTTCCCAAAGAAATTCAGGAAAATGTAGAGGGATTTCCAAAGTGGAGAGTTGTGGCTTTAAAGAATGGGGGCTGCTCCAAACAGTCTCCAAATACAGTGATCCCCAAGAGAAATTGTGCTGTTTTCTCCCAGCTATTAGTGAGGATAACTATTAACCCCAACAAGAAAGTTAAGAGGAAGTTCTTATGATGAAATGTTTATAAAGAGGAAAACCCCATGGACTGTCTTCTTGGTACCTAAAGAATAGCCTAATTCTGCTAGGAGGAGGTGAATGGCATTCCTTAAAGAAGGGAATGAACTGCCCATTCTTCCAGCTCTTGAGACCATCAAGGGGCATCAGGGGCAAGGGAGTTGGGCTGTGAATACATGGCCCCGCTGCTCCATGCGGTCAGCTCACAACTGGTTGATTTTATCTTTGTTCCCTCTTAGGGGAACGGTGTGTGATACCCAGAACATCCCAGACAGGCAAGAAGGTAAGTGTGGTTCTTACATCTTTGCCTTGAAATGTTGAGCAATAGCAGCTCTGAACCTTCAGCATTTCTTGGAAGCTGCTTTCAGTTTCCAGGACTGCTGGTTCTGGCTGATGTGCCACATATCTCCAAGGCACACATCTCCTGTGCTGTGTGTAAATCTGCAGCAACACATCTCAGATTCCTGTAAGCTCATATATCCCCCTGCCCCCATTTGATTAATAAAACCCCGAGTTCCTTTTTTAGCTTCCTTTGCTGGCTGCAACTCACATCAGCAGTGAAGTCCCGCCTGCCCTGCTGCCTGCCAGCCTGTGTGCATATGGTCTGCAGAACATGAATGCACCAAACCCCTTCACAGCATTGTTGTTTTCTTTTGCTTGTTTTTTTTTTTTTTTTTTTTTTTTCATTCTCTTGGTGGAAACTATTAAGGACTGAAAGCCTTTGCTAATAAAATTCACACAGCTGCGGTTGCTGCAGATGAAATCCTGACACCACAATAGGGATTTCAGGCCGTGGCCGCCCTTGCAGAGTACATTGAAAGGCGACAACAATTTCCAGAGCGTGGAAAGCCCTAGCAAAGACAGGTCACTGTGAGTCTGGCTACCAGACCTGCAAGGCTGCTCTCTGCAATCAGTGCAGGTTTGCCCTTCCCCCCTCACCCCTGTGCCACCCAGGCACAGCTTGGTTTGGTGAAGTCAGTTCTGTCCTGAAGGTGCAGGATAATAGAGTTCACCTGGGGCTCACAGCTGGCCTGTCAATAGCTGGCCATTTATCTTCTCAGCTTCCAATTGTCTGATAATGAGATATTGTAATGAGAGTGCTGATACTACAGTGTGGTTCTGCTAAAGGCCAAAGGTGTAGGGGCAAAATGACCTCTGTTACTGCTTTTCCCCTTCTCCTAAACAGAGTTGAAGGTGCTGTTTAAAGGACCTCAGCTAAATTAATTCACGGGTCTGAGAGTGGCTCCATTTCAGGAGGAGTGGCTGGCCTGCTACAGAAATAACATTTTATGTTGGATCCAGCCATGCCAGGCTGGATGGCCTTTTTAGGGTGGCAGACACATCACATTGGGCAGGAATGTTTAAAGGGCAGAAGAATGTTCAGTTTCCATGGGGGTCTCTGTTTCTGAATTTCCCTCTCTTTTTAAGTACAAGTCAATATTTACCCGTAGGTTTGTGGAGGACAAGCCACATCTGAAGCAGTACCTTTTGGTGAAAATATAGGTTAAATAGCCACAATAGAAAATTGCTCTTATTCTGTCAGACTGCTCAAGCCATCAGCACTCATCAAATAAGATTTCCAAGCCATGGGGCTTTCAGTTCTTGTGTGTGATAATTTATGCCAATTGCAATGGGGGCTACTTGTAGTAAAAGACTTGGGAGTGAAGGAAGGTCTTGTTGGGGAAGAGAGCACTACTTCCCTTTTTAAGGGCCAACAGAGCTTTTACAGAGTCTTCCTGAGCTTTGCTTCACTCTGTCTGTTGCCTCAGAGATGTATGGCTGAGCCGTGAGGCAGGGCTGGATCAATCTCTTAGGGGAAAGGGGCATGAAGAGTCTTTTAAACAGTCTTGGCTGTTTGTGTTGTTAAAAAAATTAATAACACTAGGGGAAAAAAATCCCTCCTTCTCCTCAGTAGTGTTTCCCAATTACTTCAAAATCTTGTCCAGGAGATTTTGCTCTCTTTGTTAGAAACCATATGTTCATGAAGACACTGCTGCAAGGGTTAAGGCTTCTGCTTCTGGGGCCCAGGAATGGGATGTGCCAGCTGGGATCTGTGGGGCTTGATCCTGCAGCTCTTGTTCACACAAATGTCTCAGTCAGTGTGGGGGTGCAGTGCAAACCCTCATCCCATTCAAGCACGATGTGAACAGGGCCTTGTTCAATACTCAGCCTTTCCTTGGCTTTATGGGTGAAGGGCTAAAGGGAAAAGAGGACTAAGGGAAAAAAGTATTCATTGACTTCAGGGGGAATAGGCCTCTGGCTTGACCAAAGACTACTTGTGAAGGTCATTGCATGTGTGAGCCGGTTCTGGCAGTTCCTGTTGCCACCTTCCATCTGTAGTAAAAAACCTCACCATGCGAGCAGCTGTTAGTTGCTTATTTATAAATAAGTTATATATGTTGGCCTGATTCATTAGAATTGGTTATTCAAAATTATAGCTCTTCAAAGTTGTTGCCTTCAAGCTCTGCTCCCGCCCACTGCTGCTTTTTCCCTGGAGAAATGGTCCATGTTTTCTTGTCTTGGTCTCTCTGCTCCCCCATCCTGCTCCAGCCAGGATGCAAGAGTCCTTCCTCCAGCCCCAGCTGGACCCAGAGCGGTTATAGCCCATCCTTCTCATGCCCAAGCCC
Organism: Petroica traversi; assembly: GCA_025920805.1. NCBI lineage: Eukaryota > Metazoa > Chordata > Aves > Passeriformes > Petroicidae > Petroica > Petroica traversi. The sequence goes on from JAHLSL010000059.1 coordinate 304,558, forward strand.
TGACAACCCTAGCCCCTTCAATTCCCAGGGGCCAGGTTCTGTTTTCCTGAGAGCAGAGGGCTACTCAGCTCAAAACATCTGAGGTGACCAGAGAGATATGCCACCTCTCTAGACCTCACTCTCCTGTCAAAGAAGAGGACAGAAGTTTATTTCTCTTTCTTTTGAGCCTTTTAGACAGAGCTTCAGGCTACTAACAAAGTGCTGTTTGGCTCAGTACTCATCTGGCAGAGAGCGAGCCCCAAATCTCTTATTTACAGCTGCACTCCTAATTAGTTAGCAGCAAAAATACATAATAAAATACAGCTTGTACTCAGATGAGTCCTGGCTAAAGACAAACTGAGATACAGCAATGTAAAAAAAATCCTCAAGACTCTGAGCCATGCTTAAGGTAAATCCCACAGCATACATAAAATTACCTCAACAATGGGAAAATCAGAAATTTTAAGGTGTTCTCCATGCAGAAAGCAGTGAAAGTAATAAATCAGAACCAAGACTAGACTAATACTCATCATGTGCACATAATGAAGCCTCTGGATATTGAACAGGCTGGAGATTGAATCTTTCCCACTGTGACAAGTCCTGCATAAAATATACAGTTGTGATGATGAAGCCAAAGGATGTTTTCTTTTTAAAATATTACTTTCAGTTGAGATGTACAACTTTTCCCATGTTTAAAAATAAGTGTATGTGGCACACTACCTTTGGTTTTACTATTCTTCTATCTCTTTCACTGGGTGTTCGCTAGGAAGCCACAGAGAATGCAGAATGACCCAGATGCTTGTACATTTTAACCTCACACTTGTATTTTGCCTGAAGACCCACAGTAGGCCTGTGCTGGTAACATCCCAGACTTGTCCTATGACTAGAGATGTGCAATACCCACAGCTCAGGGCTGGGAGGAAACCTGCCTGTTCCTACCAAATCAGCTTTCTCCCGTCTTGCTTGCTGTGACTTGGCCTTCAGGACATGTCAGACCTTGTTTTAGCCAACATGAAGTACCCTCATGCTTTATCCCAGAGCCTCCCTGGGAGGGTGGTCATGGAGGCTGTCAGAGAGTCCTCCTTTTTCCAGAGACTTTAGTCTGTTTCTCCCAGGTGAATGTGGTGACACCTGGGCTTTTGGGGCTCAAGCCTGGCTTTTCTCGGCCACAGAAATCAAAGCACTTTTGCATCAGCCTTAGCCGGTTTTCAGAATAGAAACTGGATGCCAGTTGTCTCAGTCCTTGATTAGTGCCCAATCTACTTGACTGCTGTTGGCATTGGTTTTCTTCTCCTCTCACTTTCCCATCTCCTTCTCCATCCCTGATAGCTATGTGGATGTGGTGAGGGCTGTAACTCGAGACTGTGAATCCCATCAGTCAGCATTTGGAGTGTGCCACCCTGCTTTGTGAATCTGGCCTGCCTCGCTGAGTCCAGCTTACCAATCTAAGAATAAAGACCTTATTTCTTCCTGAGGCCCTGCAGAGTGTTGTCTAAGAGTCTTGGGATGTGGTGATATGTTGTGGTCTCTTCTTTATATCAATTAAAAAATCATTCTGTTTTATTTAAGCATTTTCCAAAGCACAAGCAAAACATTAACATTTCTTTTTAGTTCCCTCCCTGGTGTACATGAAGAGGAGCTCAGGGTCAGTGCTGTGCCCTCAACATAAGTGCTGCTTGTAGATACTCCTTGTTGCTCTCAACAAGACATATCTCACACTTGCTGGTGAGCCAAGAAAAGTATTTAAAAATCTTCTGCTGGCTATTATTTTTCCTGTACCTGTTAAATAGAAGGATTACCTTTTCATTAAAAGTGACTTTCTGTTAGTCTTGAGGGATGTCTTTTCCAGTGCAGAAGGCAGCAGTGATGCCAGACCAGAATCAGACCACACACTTGTGACCTGCTTTGTCAGATGAATAAACATCAGCCTCAGGGAGACTCCAGTGCACCAACTTCCCCATTTTGAAGTTTTGAGGAAAAAAAAGAAAAGGTTTCTCTATGAGACGTCTGATGAAATTGGTTGTGTCAAGGTCATCAGAAATACTGCTTCCTCTTTCCCCTTTTGAGGCCTAGCAGTTGCTGTGATTAGGGCAGGGCTTTCACCCCTGGTCTGGAGGAGTGCAGCTATGATCACTGCCATAAATGAGGCTAAGGTGCATGTAATTCCCTTCCCTCCAGGTAAGGCCCAAGGGAGCAGGTGTGCTTGGAGCATGAGGAGGTCTGGAAAAAAAACATAAACCCAAACAATCACAGAGGAAATGATAGAAAGTGAACAGGAGATTAATTAATTAACCAGAAGTTAGAAAAACAGAAAATCCCAAAGCAATTGGTGTATTTTTATCTTCCTCCTTACAATAACCATGTTGGTACCTCTCCTTTTCCTCTCCACAGGAGCGTGGCTCTTCTCTGAGAGTTTCAGTGACAGGTGTCACATTTGGGACAAAAATAAAGCCATTGACAAGAAAGCATAGAAATAAACTCTGTAGATGATCAGATTTCAGACGAAACAGAGAAAAGATGCTACCCAGACAGGGGAATCAGGCTTGGCTGGGCTGGGCCATCCCGGGAAGACATCCATTTCCCAGTCCAGGGCTGCTTCTAGAAAGATGGATGAAAGAAGTGCAGACCTGATGCAGCCATCCCACAAAGTGACCATCCTCACAGGGCTGCAAGGCTTGGTTTTCCCCACTGGAGAAGCAGCAGCAGCTGGGCAAAGGCATTTCTGCCTTTTGTCAGCCTGGGAAACGGCTCCGCCCTGAAACCCTGGTCCTGTGAGCTGATTGCGATGTTGGTTAGAAAGGGGAGGCTTTCAGGACGGTGTTAAAAAAATTAGTAAAAAATGGAGAAAACTGTGGAAAAACCCTGGTGGGAAAGGTTGCAGGAAGAAACAGGGGTTTCTCCTGGGGAAACTCGCTTTAGCCTTTTTATAGTATGTGAATATTTTTACTCTGCACAGCCCCTTGAAAGACCACAGGATGTGCCCTCTCCTTCAGTGCAGTGGGTCTGTCCTCCTTGAGGCCCTCCCCAACCTCTCCCTGCCCTTCTGCAGGGCACCACTCATGCTCAGAGAGTCTTCTGCATTGTTTTGGCCTCTTCCCTTCCTGCAGTTTTCCCCTGAGCCTCTCCTTTTGATGGCTGCTACCAGCACCACCTCCCCTCTCTCTCTGCAGAAGTGATGCAGCCAGGAGCATCTGCAAACCAACAGCTTGTTGTCCGTGCTCTCTGCCCTGGGATTTGGAGGCTGAGCTGGGACATCACCCATCCAGAGGGTTTGCACAGGTCCACAGTACTGGCACTAGCTCCATCACCCACAGTGCTCTCTTGCCATCCCTTTCCACATCAGATAATGGCCTGGGACTTGGAAATCTGAGTCCAAGGCATTGGTTATTGAAAACTGTTCCAGTTACAGCTGCTTCCCATCCCTGCTTCCTTCCCCTTCCCCAGTCTTTTATTTCTCATTCCTGGCATGGTGGGCATGAATGACTTACAAGTTTTAATTTTCTGTGGGAAACATTTCTCATGGCCTGCAAGTAGCTACTTTTTTTCCCAGCCTCTCCCATTAAGATTTTCCTTTCCTTTTCTGTGTCCCTAAACTTCCCCTTTTAAGATTCCAAGCCCCTTTGGAACACGTTTACTCCAGGATGTTACTTGACTGGTTTCAGTGGTGTTGATGCTCATTCACACACAAGATAAATGAAGGAAAAACCTTCTTCCTTGGTAAGTGTAAAACAGCCTGTCTATGTCCATGTTGATATTTGGCCTTTAGGATGTAGGACAGGACTTTATAAAATAGTCTTCCCCAGGACTCTTGTGGCCCACAGGGCATTTAAACCTCACTTGCAATTAGCCTCATGGCCAACACATGTCCTGCTGCCCCTGGGGTCCTTCCCAGCAGCCAGAGAGCCGAGCATATGGGTTTTTTGGGGTCTTGGTCTGTCCACCAGAGCCTGAGACTGGCCCAGCTGGGCAGACTGATTCCCTAAGCTCACCTCATTATCGTGGGGAAAAGCTGAGGCAGGTCTGTGCAACAGCCTGCTCTGCTTGGGAGTGGCAAAGAGGAAATCACTGCCCAGGAAGAGGAGCTTTGGTAACATGTGAGTTTAGGAGAGTCCAATGGGTCAGCTGTTGAAGTGGGAAGGGCAACCTCGACTGATGTTTACTCCTTTTATGTTTAAGGGCAGCCCTCATCCTGACATCCCATTTAGATGGTCTTTTTCAAGAACAGTTTGGACACTGACCTAGATTGAGTAAAAGGCTTAACTGGCGAAGCACAGAACTCAGTGCTTTGCCTTGGGAAGAAACTCAGAGGTTTTTCTGAAAACTGAAGCCTTTTTCCTCTCCAGGCCTTCCTTGCTCATTTATTAGCTGCCTCTAGCTTGGGTATCTGCATAGCCCCACGTAGCATTGCACAGATGCTCTCCTTGCTCAGCAGCCCCATAAAAATCCTGATTTTCAAATTAGCTGAGTGTCTGAGCAGGTTCCACTGGCTTCATCTTATTATCATAGGGCTCCTGCACCAACTTACCAGTCAGACCCACCAACATCAAAGGTCTTAGGCAGATTCACAGCAGATAAAAGCCTGGCCCAGCCCTTGCAGGATACACCCAGTCCCTGCCTAATAATGCTGCTTTCCCACCTGGCTGTGGGGTGAGAGGAAGGGTGGGACCATGGTTCCCTCTCTGCTGGAGGCACCTACAGCCCCAAATGCTGCCTTTGCCCTGGGCCTGATAGTCCCCTCCCTGGCAATAAATGCCATGCACTGCAGACAGGCACAGCAGGGTCTTTTCCTGTACCCACACAGTGCACTTTTCTAGGGACAATTTGGACATTTTGCCTACAGATTTGTGGGAATCCAGCATGAAGTGGTTCTTTGTATACATCCATTTCTTAACCTGCAGGTTGGAAAATTCCCAGTCTCTGTCTGCCTTGTATCCTCCCCGTCATCCAGGGTAAGGCAATTTACTCTAGACTGCAGTTGATTTGGTCAAAACTGAGCTTTGCTGTCCTTTCCTGGGCAGAGGGCTCACCTGGATTCAACCTCCTGATTTTATTGAAGTGAATTGGTTTTAAAATCCTGGATTCCACTGGTTTTCTTGTGAAATTAAATCCCAAAAGAAGTCTGCACCTTTTCAAAAAAAAGGCCTTGCTGTCAGCAAAATGCAGCTCAGAATGGTGGGGCAGCATCCCTGCGTGGTGTAATAGAAAGCCTACAGGCTGGAAAGGGATGACTTTGCTCAGCTTAGCTTATATAAATTGAACAGGAAGTTCCAACAAACTGCAGCCATATGAGAGAGCTCAAAAGGTTTGAAATGTTGCAGAACAAAGCTACTTTTATGATTTATACACTTGCCAGACAGCCATCAAATTCTTTGCTGAAACTGGAGCTTCCCTGGTAGCACCACAAGTGCTGACCAGCCTGTGAGGAATTCTTGGCATCAGAGCAGCTGTCCCAGAGTGGTACAAAGGGCTTTGCTAGTGTGAGATGGAGCTATCAATAGGATGTCTATCAGGGCAGGCAACAAATGGACTGCTGATCTTGGCTTTCCCTGCCTCTCCAGCCCTAGGGAGTATGATAGACAGTAGTAACAACCTTCAAACAACTGTCACAACATTTCTATGCAAGGTGTGGTAGCTCCTGAGCAGCTCCTGTGCCTCATGGGAAGCTCTGGGCAGAGCTGAGGGGCTGGAGCACAGTGAGAAATCTGTGGGGTGTGATGCCCTTGTGCAGATAGGCTTTGGTCTGCCCCTGGGGCAGAGTGTGCTCAGAGACTGGGCAGGAGCTGTCCCTGTGGGCTTTCCTGTGGACTGTCCCCCCGTAGTGTAATCCAAGGAAATGGTCTGGAAGTCAGGCTTGTATAGGATTTTGTTCATGAGGAGAGTCATGTCAGGTGCACAGCTTCACAGTGCTTCTGAGCTCCTGCCTTCCCAATGAGGGGCATCTCAGCAGTGACCTTTCTGAGGGACTGTTCTCTCCTGTGCAAAATTGAGGTGGTAGCATTTAATTTGTTTATAGCCAGACGAAGCCTTTTTTATGGCGAGAACAGGAATGGTGAGGGCTCCTGAAATTTTGCGAGTTGAGTGAACTTTGGTGACTGTACCCACTTGGGTGTATGGTTTTTTGAAAGGGGCTTCTGCACCAGTGCCTCCCTGAAGAGGGGTAAGAAACACTGGTTAGAGCCTTCAGCCTGAGGTCTCTTTGCTAATGCTAAGCTTGTATGCATTGAGACATTATTTATTTAGAGAGCAGCTCTTATTGCTGCTGTTTTGCCAGAAAACATCCTCTGGTTTCTGCTGGTCTTTTCCACTGCAGCATTAGAGATTATTTTCCACATTTGTTAGCACATTGCTCTCATTAACGCTTCTAGCAGAAGTCTGTGAGCACTAAGCGATGAGACAGGGCATGAAACCAATGGCAGACAAGCAGAAGGATATGGCATGTGAAAACCCTGCAGGAATGTCTTTGAATACCACCATAGGAAAGTGTTTGGAGGTTTTGTAGTGGTTGTAAAGCTGCATAGCCATGGTGGAGTTGTCCCATTAGAACAGTGTCCTGTTAGACTGCTCAGATTAAGGGATTTCACCTCAAGTAAAGAGCTGCTCAAAAGATTTTACAGGGCAGACAGTATCCAGGGGATCTCCTGTATCAAACAAACTGTCACTGAAGAGCACCAGACAAGTGCAAAAAAAAGCTGATTTTACTTTGGGCATGGACTATGGTAAGCCTGGTCAGTTCCTTCCTCTGACTTCTTAAAAAGTGCATGTCATCTGGGATTTCTATACCAGCTGGAATGACCCATTTTGCAGGAGTGTAATGGTGGTGGTGCTCTGTAGTGAATAGGGGTAGGGGGGAAACCCATGCCAGGACAGAAACATGTCAGGTTATTCTGGAACCAGGTGCAATGGGGGACTGGTCCCATTTAAATAACAGATTTTGGCTCAGACTCCCAGTGCATCTGTTTTTTTAGGGTGAGGCAAAAAGGGAGGCCTGTTAACACATGGTGAAAGAACTGGTCCTTCTTGTTGGGAGCTGTTGGTTTTGTCCTGCTTACCCTGTTTATTTGCAGGCAGCTGACTTGTCTTTTTCTTGGCTTTCTCTTTGGCCAGCTAATGCAGACCTGCCATCTCTTCCATTTAAACTGAATCCATCAGTATTTTGATGTCAGGGAAAATACCAAAATGTGGCTCTGAAAGCCACAAAGGGTTCAGTTATTTCCTGGAGATGATATGAAGCCTATAGAATTGCAAGTGATTGTTACTGGCCTCTCATTTGTGGAAGAAAAGGGCTGAGAGTGAGTGGAATAGAAATAATTGTGCAGGCATCTTTTGCCTGTGTAAGTCATCCAGCTCAGTTGGTAAAAATAGGTTAAGCATGAAGTGCAGGAAGGGAAAAGAGGGATTGAAAAACTTGGCACTTTCTAATCGTTATCTCTTCTGGTCTGCACTAGGTCTGGGCTCCAGGGATTGATGACTATAAAATGGGAGCATGTTCAGCTCTGATAGCAGGAGAGGCAGGGATGTTTCCAGGAGTCCTCTCTGCTGCTCCTCCTGGAAACCAGCAGACCCCAGCAGGGCAAAATTACAGGGATGACAGGGAGCTCATTAGCTGTCTGAGTGTTTTATTGGGTGGAGGAGTAGTGCTAATCTGGGAAAGTAGGAAAGGAGGGCACTAAGAAGTCATTCTTAGGCCACTGTTTCGTAGCCTACTTGCCTATTTTCTGTAAGAACTGTCATTTTCTGGAGATAGAAAACAGGAGATGTATCAAGAGACCATCAGGGAACTGGTTCATGTAGTTGTGCCTAGTAGTAAACAGGAGGCATGTGGAAGCATGTGTACATAATGCTTATTGTATGGAACTGTCTTTGTGTGGGATTTCAAAATAGTTCAGAGACTTAATTGTGGTAAAAACAAGTAATATTCAGTGCATAGTGTGAAGAAGCTGGGAGAAAGTGCAATCTGCTCTTTGAGACAGTCTCCCTAGCAAAAGCTATTGCAATTATTTCAGCAGTTAAAGCACCTGCATTTCGGTTATTCAGTGACAAGAAACTCTGGTTTTATATATGGACTTTGTAGATTCAGCCAAAAAAAGGCATTTGTTAGGTTGCCTAGTAACAAAGTCTGGTACAAAGAGATTGTAGCTTCTACAAAGAAGCTCAGATAAGCAACAGCTGATTCCAAAAGCATTGCCTGAGATATAGCCCTTAATCCTATTATGGCAGACAGTGGATTCTCCAGGTCTCTTTCAGTTTGGTGCTGTTTTGTATTTTAAACAGGCAGGATTTTCAGTTTGCTGCATGGGAAGACACTCTTTTTTTCTAAGGAAAGAGGAGGAAAACACTCACATGGTGTGTACGTGTAGGTACTTCTGTGTTGTAGGAGCTGTTATGATCACAGCAGGGTTAAGGAGAAAGAGGAAGGTTCCTTTGTGTGCCAATAGGTGGGGATTTGAGCTCAAGTTTTCAAATTAAGAGTTACTAAGGAGAGAAAGCAATACCTTCATAAAGAGTCCAATATGGTGGCAGAGTCCAAGAACAAGTGCTGCTGGCTTGGCTCGGCATCATGGAGTCGTTCCTGCAGGGGGATATGTGCAGGGATAGAAAATATTGCTCGCTTCTGCTGCCAATGTGGTGCCGAGGGCCATGGACGTGCCCAGAGCACTGTCCTGGCCAGAGGTGATGAGGCACTGATGCCAAAACGGCTGCTTGCCACTTTTCTTCTATCCCTCTTAGCACAGACCCAGCCCTGCAGGGGAGCCCTCAGCTTTGGTGGTCAGAAACCGTGGCATCAGGAAATCCTGGGGATTCAGGAGCATGCCCAGGCTCTCTGCTCCCACAGCTGACTCTCCTGGCCACGTGGGTACACATGCTCCTCTGCCTTGAAGGTTTACAACATAAGGTTCTGAACTGCAGCTCTAAGCACAAGTTCTCCTCTCCAGTGAGATCGAATGCTGTGGATGTTTGGATGTGAGAGCCCCCGGACTGTCGGAAGCTGTGGTGTGGATTGCAAGTGGCAGTTTAGGGTTGGGATATATCTGTAAGCATTTTGTTGCTCACCATACAAAGTGGGGCATTTCTTAATTGTGGAGATGTCTATTCATTGTTTATCATCCTACTTCAAGATTGAATATAGCAAACACTGATAATGTATATTATCTGTGCCTACCTCCTCACCCTCACTTCCTCCAGCTATTTGCTTTGAGTTATTTGGTCAGGATTTGTCTTCCCTCTGATTTTAAAAGTTTGCTTTGCACAGCAAAAAAACCTGCTATTTTGTTCTTGCTGGTATTTGCCAGGAAAACAACAACAACAAAAAAACCCACAAAGAAGAAAAGGATAATAATTGTTTTTTCCCTGATGATTTAGCACACAAGAATTCTTTTTAGTGCTACTGTTGCTGATGTGTTGAAGCATCTTATTTTCTTAGGTATGCCAAGAGCTACTGTGGAGAGAAGAAAACAGGGTGTCTCTTAACTGTGCTTTGCTGGGCTTGCAGTGGGCTCTGATCTGAAAGCTGCACATCTGCCTGGTGCTCACTTGCAAGGCTCCCTCACATGTTATTTTCATCTAGGTGATGGAATTGGACAGAGCAGCTTTCGTACAGGGATTTGCAAAGCTCATCTCTGTGCCGTTCTACTCCAGTGGAAGTTGAAACAGGTGTGGCTGGAGCCACTGTGCTCACTGCTTTTATTATTTTTTTTTTTTTTTGTGGTTCATGTTCCCATGCATTATTTGCTTCATGACACTCCTTATTTCAGGTTGGGGTAACCTGCATCTCCTCGGGACATGTGAAATGCTTGGTAAAAGACTGCTGGGCAGCTTCTTCCAGTTATGTGGGGAAGAGCTGGTTTGACAGCAGGGTTGGTTCAGCAGGTTCAGGAGTGTAGCTGAGCAATTTGTTCCTTTAATTTGGGTTGCATATTTCCTAGTTTCAGCCATGAGACTTGTCGCTTTCATTATATTTTTTGTTTTTTTCTTCCCCCACCAGCTGATAGCAGTTGATACACAGGGAACACTGAAGGGGAAGGCAACACAGCATGGCCAGTGAGATCAAATCTCCTAAAGGACTCTTCTTAGGGTTAGAAGGAAGAAGCTTGGGGGTACAGACTGGTTTTTCACCTTTCTCTCTCTTATGTTATCAGTCATTCCCTGGCCTCTCCTGCTTGCACAAGAAAAAGGAGCCCCTCACCTTCCTCTTACTGCCCAGTGGGTGAAAAAGGCTCGGTCATAGAATGAAAGAAGCAGGAGGAAGAGGAAAATAAACAGCTGAGTCATTGTTGCAAAAAAAAAAACCAACCCAAAACCCAATCAAAAATCTACAGGAAAGGGGAGGACTAGAAGACTAGAAGGGGATGGCCATGATATCTTGAGAGAACCTACAAATTCAGCAGTGGACCTTTACAAATGCATTTCTCCATCTGCCAAGAGAGGGCTAGAGTGTTCCCACAGAGGACCTGGAGGGTACCAGGTAGCACTTGCCCAGGGACAGTGGCAGCATTCAGTGGATTCCACTGCTAAGAAATATGTGGAAATTAGTTGCTGTAAGTCAGCTAAATAAACCAGGTGGAAAAATGGCTGAGTCAGAAAAACCAGGCCATTGAGTTCAAATGCGTTATTAATTGGAAAACTGCTTAACACAGCTAGAGATCTTCTGGATATGGTTAAACAAAAATATGATAGTGAGAGAACCAATTTAAACACTAATTAGTCCTTTTAGGAAGTTCTCCAGGTCCACTGATGATAACCCTAAATTATAAGCTGTGGAAGAGAAAACTTATCTATATTGCTGCTGCTGCTTTGAGCATTAGTAGTCTGTGTATGTGTGTGTCTTGCCTTTTTGTATCCATACAAAAATCATTAACTCAAGAAACTGCACACTTACCATTGGCAAGCGCAGGTTAATGAAAAATTAAAGACTTGGTCTTCCATCCCCTCAAAGGTGGTTCATCAAAGAATTATATACAAGGATATAATTTATGCAGGCCCATTTTTTCTAAGGAAAAACTACCAATCCTTCCTACTCATTCCCACAGCAGCAGAAATGAAGCAGCAGCACTGCAGCTGAAATGGTCTGCAAGAGTTTGCATTAAGTGTTAATAACCAAGTAATTATCATACCAATAACTCCAATGAAAAACACAAGGTCGTGCTTCCAGAAGATTGTGTTTTGCAGAGATGGAAAGGGGTTTCATGCAGTCCATTGTCCTGACTTACAGAATACAGTTTCTAGACTGAGGAATTCAGCAATTACTGAAGTGAATGTTCACTTGATCTTGGCCTCTGTAGCTCTGCCTTCACCAATAAAAGCAACCTTGGAATGAGTAGGGTGAGAAAAAATGCTGATATGCTTGTAAATGTTCTTATTTGTGTTCTTACCTACCACTCAATTTCTATGTGGAGCTCTTTTCTGTTCAAGCACCTCTAGAAGAAACCATTCCCATATTTATATCTTATTTGAATGAGTATGTGTGAAGGGTCACTTCTTCTGCTCGGGGCAGGAGAACATCTACAATAAACAGCAAAATTATCAGGACACCAGGGACCGTCTTGTACATTGGTGAAACTTTTCTCAGACCATCATGATGACCTTTGGTGTTTTCCCAAACCTTTGATTCTTAACTTTTCTTTGAAATACTAAGTTTTATACTCCTGAGACAATTTAGGTTGGCATGCAAGTTGCTGAGCAGATTTTCATTATCTCTGATTTTCATTTATTTCATTAGTGCATGAGCTAAATTTCACATGGACCTTTGCATTCAACCCTTTTGTTTGCAAGCTCCAGGGTAGGCAAGCAGCACTTTGCTTTAAGTAAAATATATTTATATTGTCTGGAGTCCTACTGCAAGGAACTGAAAGGAATGCTGTGTTTATCCAATGATTGAGGCTTATTTCCCTCTTTCCATGACTGGATGGCTGGTCCTCTATCTCCTTCTGATGCTTGGCCCCAGCTAAAACTGCACCACAAGTGCTTCAGTCCACTCAAACTGTCCACTCAAAACATGAAGTCCAGAGTTGCCCAGCTTTCTCATGCTGCCTGGTAACTTGAGTTTTGTACAAAGTTCTGTGGAGTCCTCCAGGATGAGAATTTTACCCTGGGTTTCACAGTTTTCTGAGAGATTTTTGAATACATCTTTGCATTAATGCATTTGAAAAATGCTGAAGATAAGAAGTTTTGTACCTTTTGAAGCAGAGCTACAAAGATATATTAGTCTGGGGTTTTTTTAACTAATAATTGAGCAAAAATATTCAATCCTTAGACTTTCCTCATATCTGAAACTTTATGTTGAAGCCAGGTGGGATAAATCATCTCTCAAGAAGCCTCTGTCTGTCACTGGTGACTGAGTGCTTGATTTAGAGCAGATGCCCAGCTTTTAAATAGATGGCTCAAAATAGGTGAGGCAAATCCCACCCACAGGGAAGGTTTGTGATCAGTTGGAGCTTGTGCAAGACTGTGGAAATGTGTGTTACATTTTCCATTGTCGAGATTTAGAAAAAGATACTGGGAAAATCAAATACCTAATAACTGTATAAATGATAATAGCCTAGAACAACCTTGCAAACCACTGGCTCGTTTAAAAAAACATCTTACAGCTCTTGTGTGATAGAGATTCCTCTATTTGCTTTCCTTTCAAGACGCAGCTGCAATAACAAGGCATATGTGATTTTAATGTGAAACCATAATTTGTCAGCCCTGAGAACCAGGGAGTAAGCCCATATAAGATAACTGGCTCACCCTAACAATGATAAACATGTCAAGATATAGAATTCATTTCATGAGAGAAAGATGTCATGTAATTGAAGATGTCATGCTATGCAGGGATGAACCACATTCCCACAATTAATCATACCAAATACATTATGTAGTAGTTGCTGCCTGAAGACAAAGGAGGAATAAATACTCATGTAAACATGCCAAATACGAACTCTCCAGAGATGTTTGATTCCTGCTCCATATTTAGCATGAAGCACAGCCATACATGCAAGATTTGCTCTATATCCAAGAGAAAGAGAGCTTGGAAAAGGGCTTATGATGCTGCTGGAAGTGGTTGGTGTCTTTTCCAGGGCCCTTAGGGGACTGGCTGTTAGGAGCTCCCCCATGGACACCAAAGGAAAATTTGCAATTCTCTTGTATCAGGCCTGCACTGGGGCCGTGGTTGAACATGATATGTTTGGCTGACAGTGCAGCAGCTTAGAAACTGAAGAGAGTTCAGAAGTTCCTGACAATACTTTTAAACAAGAACTTTGTGAATACAATACAAAAGCCACCATGCATATTTGCTGGAATAAAAAACAAAATTAGCTTCAAGCTGGGCTTGCGATTTCTCCCTGACTTTTGTGTTTACTTTTCATTGATATTGATTCCTTCTTACCTTTCAGTGCCTCTTCTTCACTGTACTTGCTCCACTGGCAACAATATTAATAGCAAAAGAAAATGCTAACGATAGAGACGACTTGCATGGAGGATTTTAACCTTGTTAATAAAGATTTTTATTTAATCAGAAAACCTCATTTGGAGACTTCAGGTGTGTCTGTGTGTGACCTTGTATGTGGTAAAGCTGACTGTCATTGCATGAATTGTGATATCATAACAAATGCTTGACAAACAGTCCAGAGACATATGATATATCCTGAAAACAGCTCAGACGTGAGATTGATACATAAGATTAGGAAGCCATAACCTCTAGGTGACTCATACGGAAACAAGAGCAAGGCTAAATTCAATGAGTAAAACGCTGGCTTAGATGTAGCCAAAACAAAGAGGGTTTGCACTGAATTAATGTATGCCCTGGTTGTTTTTTACTGCTTCTCTTTGACATCCTGGTCAGCAGCAAAGTGTCCTGTCCTGTGACTAGCCGTGATTTGAGAGTGTTGTTGCGGAGGGCTTCTGAAGACACTCCTCCCTTGGCATCTGCCTGGGATTCTGTGGCTGTGTTGGTCCCTTCCAGTCTTTGCCCTAGGTTTCCTTCAGCTCTGTCCTTGTGAGAGAGACAGCTAGGAATGGCAAAGGCTGCTTCCTCTGTTTCTGAGTGTGTATTCCTTGATGGGATGCTCTCATAGGTGCCATGAGATCCCAGAAATCAGCATCCTGCACTCACATACCCAGAGTTACACAGAATAGGTCTTGGTGCTCCTTTGCTGATTGATTTCTGCTCCTCGAGCTGGCCTGCTCAGTAACTGAAACTCTCCTAGAAGGAAAAACTGCTTATTGTTCCATATTTTCCATGGGATGCTCTTGCAGAATTAGAGTGTGGAACAGCTTACTCTGAAATAGCTGTGCTGGGAATCCTTGGGCCTTTCTTCCAGGGTGCAATTTGGTTTTTGTTTTCTTTGTTTTTGTTTTAATACTATGGAAAAAATCCTCTTTCCATAAGAAGCAGCTAAACACAGAAATCTTTTACACTCCCCCCATACAACTGTAATAAAATTTGCATGAGAGAAGAAATTGTGCTGTTTATTTGGTGCCCTTTATACCCTCTATGGCCTAGAGCTAGCACATCTGACAGCAATGGTGAGCTGTGGATATGAGAATAACAGTGCTGTAAAATCTTCCCCAAAACAACAGCATTTGTGGTCTGATTCATAACTGCAAATACTCTGGTGTGGTATCCATGGCACAGAAACTGACTCCAGGCTTTACAAACTGGTTTAAGTTTAGAGTAATGTTGAATGTGGGAATCCATATTAGGTGTGATTCTTTGAACAGGATCAGGCCAGCAGACAAAGTGTGATGGACGCTCCACTTCCTAGCAAGAATCCTCACCCTCGGCTGCCACAACAGCTACTGTGAGCTCCGGGCATTTAAAAATCGTATCACTAAAGATGTGGATGGAGGGCTGAGATTTTCCAGAGCCTTTAAGCAGTGCTATTCAAGGCACTTAGATTCCTGTGTATTAAGATGCTTTTGAAGCTTTTACCCAGGAGAGACTAATTTTAGGCTCCCACTTTTGAGAATCTTAGCCAGAAGGGAAACAAACCACTGATAAAAGTTAGACAGAATCTGTGTTTTGGAAACTTACCCACAGTTATTTACATGTCTGTGTATTACCTTGTATTGGTAACTGGTTTTTTGTATGCATATGTGTGGTTTGTTTGTGTTTTCTCATTTTGTTTTGTTTTTTTACAGTGCACTTATCACAAACCTCAACTCAAATACAGCCCAAACACCCAGTCAAGTCCCTAGCGTGCTGGAAGCCCGTCCAGGGGGAATGTTTTGTAGAAGAGGAGCACATATGATTTAAACAGCAGCCTCTTGATGTACAGATGCACAATGGGCTGCTGAAGGTTACCTGTGTCAGTTCTCATCTCATAGCAAGTTCACAGCTGCTCCCTTAGTATTAAAGGTGATGTGGTGCTCAGTGTCAGAGGTACCAAAGAAATCTGCTACTGCAGAGAAACTTGACTTTGACCTTTCCCTAAAACTGAGCTCCTTTTAAAATTTTTTTTCTCTTCCTTTACATTCTTTTCAGCATTGTGAGGCCTAGAGACTTGAGGGAAAATTCATACAGCTCAGGTCATTTTACCAGTGTGTGCAGCCATTCAGTCAGTAATAAACACTCTAGCAGGGCAATGATTACTTGAATAGTAAGGGGCATTCTAGTCAGCAAGCCACATGAAAATGATAGACAGTCGCTGAAATCAAGAGAACTACAAAGCAAAAGAACAAAAGCATAAGTAAATGAATCAGTAGGCTGGGCTCAGAGATGTGACATACCAAGTGCTGTGCCTCCTATAAATTTGGTGAGCTGATGATTTGCCGTAGCAGGGTTTTTTCAGTAAAGAAAATTAAAACTTCAGGCGGGCTTTTCAGTTCCAAGAAACGGCACCAAGAGAAACATACCCTTTATGTCACAACAGCTGACTTGGAATTAAAAGCATTGATACCAGTGAATGAGCCTGGAAGAGGCTTCAGACTCTCTCATTCCTATTAGGGTTTAAGAGCACCAGTGCGAAATCCTGCAGTTCTTACTTGAGCAAAGCTCTCATTGATGTGTTCTTAATCTGGAAAAAGTCAACATGGATATTTATGGAGCTGTAGTGCCTAGGGGCTCTAATAAAAACTGTGCTAGACATTGTATCTATATTTAGTAGCAGGCAGTTCATGTCTCAAAGAATTTGTGGTCTGCATAGACAAGACTGATAAAGCTGATATGGGGTAGGAATTGCTGTTATTCTTGTTTTACAGATGGGAAGTGAGGGTTGAAGATTACGGGAGGATTTTCAGAGCCCATTGTGATGCTTGATATTTTTTCCCGTGCATATTAAAGGGAACTGGACTTATAGATGCCTTGGTGGTGTTGAAAGTCTCAGCTGAACACAGGCATCCCAATTTTGGCAGGATGACGCGAAGTCTGTGACTGAGGTGTAATTAGTTTAGATCTAGACATTCCAGGGCAGTCTGCTACACCAAAACCATCCATTTTTGGAAAGTGTTTGCCTCAAGTTAGGGCTATAGAATTTTGACCCATGGAAAATGGCTGCTGCCAGTGCATGGGTGTAAAACCAGAAAGGTAGAAACCAGAGTTGGAGAGAAAGGGGAATCCTCAGATCCTCAACTACTCTGAAACATCCTTTGTCTTTGGCTCAGGTGGCTGCCCTTCTTGCCTTTTCAGAAGCCATGTGAACCCAATGAAGGCTTGGATGTGTCACAACTGGATACCTGGGCCCAGGCTGGCAAGATGTAGGGAACACTTTTAAGGGACATTTGGCAGTTGTGCCTGGAGCATCAGTCCATAAAAACCTCACCTGTCACCGGGACTTCCAGGCCAATGACAACCACCATGCCTTGGAAAGAGACCAACAAGGCCAAGAAAAGAGCTGGGAAAATTGGAAAGGGTTCAGAAAAGAGCTCACCTCTAGGGATCTGAAGCCTATGAAATCTGCCTTGTGTTGGGAGTCATCAGAAGCTCCACGTGTTTTACTCAAGGGAAGACAGCAAAGTGATTTGGTAGTGACTTCTGAAAAAAAGCAAGATGATTTATCTTAATCTGACCCCTCCCTGTAGGACTCTGTGACTGAAAAATGCCTTTGAAGAAAATTGGTCACAGAATCTTTATTTATTTTATGAAGAATTAATTTCGTCACTAGAACAGCAACTTGTCCATCACTGAAAGACATGACAGCAAATCTGGAGCTTTTCTCCAAGCTGTGCCATTAACTAGGCATGATGATCACGTTACTTTTTAAACTCCCAAGTTGAGTGGAAGTTTGTTTGTATGTGAATATTATATATTTTGAAAATCTGATAAAAATAACAGAAGAATAACAGTAATGGTAAAAGTTTGAGTTACCAAAAAAAGGGGATTAGGTGCATGAGCGAAAATAATGAACTACACTGGTTTGCGAATACAGAGTCACAGAATTCTTATTCTGTCTTTTTACTGTGCATTTTGCTGCTCCAAAAATGCCCATTGTCTTTAGTGGAAAAACCTTTGATCCTAAACAAAAAGGAAAACCTTATCCTTTTAATGCCTTTTCCCCACCCCCTCCCAGTGGATCATCTGAAAGATAGAAGAGAGGCAGAGTTTTACTGCAGGGGGAGAGGGAAAGAAATACCAGCATCCCTGAAATACCCATCCAGCACCCCATGAATACTGAGGGAAAAGCAGGGAGCTGAGTGCTGTCAGTTGCTGGGTTCCCCTTCACTTGCCTCCTCCCACCTGTTCCCAGCCCCTCTGGAAGTGTGAGATGGGACTTCAGGGAGCAGTGTCCTTTGGGGGTGAGGTAGTGGGATTGGCACAGCCAGGATAAAATGTCCAGGTGCATGGAGCAGGGACAAAGACATAAAAAAAAGAAAGAGGTAAAGAAAAAAAGGCTCATGTGTGCATACACAGAAATCAATAAAAAGTGTAATGCATCTTTCTTTAATTAAATCCCACCCTGAATTGGCCAGGCAGCCCCCTGCCCCTCCAGTTTGCTGACTGGCGCAGCTGTTAGTAAATCACCTGCTGGGGCAGCTCTCCAGGGCTTTAAAGGTCATCTGTCAGCCACTGCTGGGGAGAGATAAACCAAAGAAGTCTGGAAAAAAAAAGGTACTTTATGTGGCTTTATGAAAACAAAGACATTTATGCACTCCAGCCTTTCCAATGTTCATGTTGCTGGCACCTGGGGGTGGGGGACATTTTATTAATCCAATTTCCCTGACTCTTTTTATGCCTTTTGCCGAGTTTTCTGCTACTTTTATACTCTTTTTGTTTTATGATTTTCTGTTCTGCAGAGACTGTCCTGTCAGTGACACCATGGTCTCTGCTGGCCTTGCTACACCCTGTGGGCATCCCCCCTTCTCACAAAGAGCAGCCACCCCTTATACCCCTCACTCCCTGCTCCAAGTTATGCCAGTGGTAGCAAGAAGAAGCTGTGCAACCTCAGCCTGCTTTTTCATTTCCAGCAGCCTATGACTCCAGGTTCTCCAAAGCAGTCACTTCAAATAGGACTGCCTGTCGAAGGCCAAAGACATTATTTCATCCAAACTGGAGAGCAGGTTGGGTGGAGAAGAACACAAAGAGCAGCTTCATCCCAGAACATGAAAGAGCATGACTGTCATAGGTGATTCCTTGCCACAAACCCCTCCTTCAGCTGTTTATTCTTGAAGGGATAAGCCGACTTTATGCTTATTCAACACTTTCACTGTCACCTTAATTTTCAGCCTCACGTAAAATGTTGCTGCTGAAAATGATGTTGTTTTTGCAAAATGGCTACATGGGCAAGGACCAAATAATTTGGAAGCTTTACCCCACCTGATAAGTACTGATATATTTTCAATAACTTACCATTTTAATTCAGCACTGAACATGCAACAACCTTGTCAGACATTGATCCAAATCAGGCGGAATGTGCAGGTTCTTCTGTAGAGGCCATTTTTTTCTTTGGGTTCATTCATACATTAAACTCAGAGGGAAGCTTAGGGATCAGAAAACCCTCTCAAGTAGTGCCATTCACAAAATGGATCACAGCCACTGGGTACCACTGTGATGTCTATTTGTGTCCAAACTTGGGTATTCCATAGAATGAAAACTACTGTCTGCCATGTAATACATGGGTTTGAAGGTCACTGGGAAGTTTTTACTTCAATTCAGAGCTCCAGTAAGGTTAGTGAAACCAGGGGCTTTTTTAAACCTACCAACTGCTTATTCAGTCATGTGGTAAGAGAGATCAAGCCAAATCTGTTGTGAGTCCATGACTCCACTAGGTTCATATCTGCATTGAATTTCACCTGCTTTGAGTACACAGCCTCTCAGTGGCTTGTGTCTGTAGAAATTTTCACTCTTTTCCTTGATGCTCTTCCATGTGAAGGAATGGCTGTAGCCTCTCAGCTGCAGCCCTTTGGACTAGTTCTGGATGATGCTGAAGTTTATTGCCAGCTTTCCTAACACCACAGCCTTCCTTATCTGGTGGACTGGCTTAACTGGACTGTGGCGTGGGGAATAACATGGTAACACTGAGGGGAGAATGCACCAGCACAGTAAAAGGGACAAACGTGGCTCTGAGGATGGAGGCTCTGTTGCTCTCTTACTGTACTCTGCCTGTCTCCAGACAAAGCAGCAGCTCCCTGAGAGCTGGCCAGTGGGGTTGGTGGAATCCAAGAGTGATGACACTCATGGTGTAGCCAAATTGAAGAGTTCGGCACAGCACTGATGAGTAACAGGAGCTGTCCCTCACTCTTCTTGGCCTCCTGACCTGCTATCAAACAAATGGAAACTTGTACTTACAATACCAACCATTAGAAATAGAAAGGAGGGAAAAATCAGTAGCTGGCAGGATTACTTGTTTAGGTTGGAAGAAGTGAGCTGTTTAGTGTTTCAGAAAGGGGAAAATTCTCAGCAAAGAAAACAAAGGGAAGGAGAACACTGAATCAGGCAATTGTTCTGCTACAGGAACAGTGCACAAGTGATCCCCCTTCCCCCTCACGCTGGTTATACAAACCCCAGCCCCTCCACCACAAACACTGGCTGTTTGAAGGACCTTGGTGACTGGGGTGCTATCAAGGGATGTGACAACCCAAAGTACATGGCAGAAAAGAACAAAAGCTGCATTTTAGCTGAGCATAAGTAATACTCAATAGGTATTTTTGAAATGTGAATTTTCTTTCCCCTCTAAGGCTGAGGTGAGTCTCAGGCAAACGCTTCAAGGCATTGTTGTTGAAAGTTATAATTCTTTGGTTAAACAAGGAACAACCTTTGCCTGTCTGATTGGCCAGACAAGGTAACTGCAGTTACATTAATCACAGAGTTCAAAAATTCCCTTCCCCTCACTGCTTATGTTGGGTGAGTCCCTTGCATGCAGTTCCACCCACCCCAGGGGGAGATCAAACAACATAATGAAGATGAGTTAAAATTCTGTTCACAAACTCTCATGTGCCAAATCCAAGCCCTGAGACAAACGGGTGTTCAGCCAGGAATCTAAGCAGTGACACTGTAGTTTTACGGAGTAATTTCGGAGCCACTGTAACCCATAACGAGTGCTAAACTCAAGGTAGTGTTTTTGAAAAACGACTCCTTGAAGGAAGGGTGCTCTTTGCTCTTCCTCTCTCTCCAGCCAGGAGATAATGTCTGACAGGCACAGTTTGCTGGATGACAGCGATGGAGCTGCAGGGAGCCCATGCACATCCCAGCACCAGTAACATGAATCCAGAGCTTGGGGTCCTCTGGAGGTTAAAAAAGCATGTGGGAAAAGGATAATGACCATTAGTTAATAGGACTTTTTTTCTTTCTTTTGGTGTCTAATATTTCCAGCTACCTTGGAGTGTCTCTTGACTAAGAGCAGAGGTTGCTTTCACTAAGAAGCTGCTCTTCAGGCAGGTTGAGAGACACTCTAACCTTTTCCTACCATGGAGGTAGCTCAGTACCATCTTATCTGGTTCTACTGGCTACGCTCTGCAGCACCTAGAAATGATGGCTGATGAAGATCTACCCTGAGCCCTTCTCCAGGATTTTCCCTGGCCATTACAATGATTCTAGCATGAACTCCTTCAGAATATTAAATAATGCAGTTTTGTTGTTTGGGATTCTTTACCCAGTGGCATTTTACTCCCTAAGCCATGATTTTCTTTTTAGACACATTTTCATTTTAGACATGTTCAGATTGTTCGAAAGAGGGCTAAATGAGTTTTGCTGTCCAGGGCAGCATGAGATACAGCACATTCTAAATGTATTGTCCGTGCAGACCCTTCAGGGCTTAGGTTGGAAACATCAGTGAGAGAACTGCTTGAGCTACTGAAAAAAGAGGCACCAAAAGAAGTCTCATTCACCATAGCTACTGAGATGGGAAATCAGACGCCCTGGCCCTACAGATATTGGGAGGGACTTTCAGCACGGGTTCCTCTGGTGATACCATATCAAGGCAGTTGGATGGAAAACATCCAGGGCTGCTGGACAGGCTCACTTCTGAAATGGGCAGCTGTGTCTGGAGACACTTTTCTCACTTTTTACTCTCCAGAAATGAAGGCAGTGTTCCAGATGAGGCAGCAGGTTTGTGATCTATCATCCCTATCATCTGTTCCGGGGGCACAGTTACATTTTCTGAGGAATTAAATCCCCTAGCTGATAGAGGTTAAACTTTCATCTCCCTCATTGCTGCAGCCTTGTCATACACAGGACTTTAATCCCGCACATCACATAAGAAATATTACCATTAAAGATCTGGGTACACATTACTTTAAAAATATCATAATTGAAGGTGTGAGTACATGATTTGAGATAAGATTTATTCATTATATTATTACTGACTATGTAATTATGGAAATGAGAAAATAATCCCCTCTAGCTTTGTTGTAATGCCTTCTGAGCATCTTGCATCATCACAGGCAGACAGCAGACTTCAGGATGCCATGCATTATTAGAAGGAATGTGGAAAATCTTGTTTGGGTTGCTGTCATGTCTCTGGTAAGGGAGAACACAGTGTATCTTCCACAATGAAATTGGATCAGGTAGAAAACCATGTGATCTTTCAGAAAAAAAGGGGGCTCATCTTTACTTGATCTCCTGCACTCTTGTCTTTTGATGCACTGGTAAACCACACTCCTGACAGCTACCATTGCTGATCCTGTGGCCTTGGGAGACCTTGACTGCCTGGGCTGTGCCCCTGTTCTGAGTCAAAAGGTACTGTGGGATCACTGCAGACCTGGCTGCACAGTGCTGACAACTTCATGGGCTGTATCCCTTCATGGCATTGTCACTGCTTCACTGGTGTGAGAGAAGGTGCTGTAGGAGTGACCTTGCTGAGGGTTCCCTGTTCCCTGCATTCCCATCCAGCAGAAATTAACAGGTGAACACCAGTCCACCAGTATCAGTACAAATGGAGATAAAAACACACATATGGACTTCCCTGGGAATGCTTTCTGGAATTTTGGCTTGTGTTGAGCCACTGCCAAGGGGGAACACTTGGTAGCACATGTGTTTTTACAAGGGGAAACAAGCAGGACCCTGGAACTGCTGGCCAGTCAGTCTCACCTTAGTGCCCAGTAAGATCATGGGACAGATCCTCCTAGAAGTCCTGTTGAATTATATAAAAAACAAAGAGGACATCAGTGAGAGTGAACATGACTTCAGCAAGTGCAGTCATGCCTGACTAATCTATTTACGTTCTACAACAGTGACAACTGACATCATCTACCTGGGCTTCTTTAAGGCCTTTGATAGACTCTCCCTTAGCATTTTTAGCTCAGAATTGGAGAGGTATGGTTGTAAAATTAGGTGGACAAGGAATTGTCGGGAGTTTCAGTTTACAGATCAGTATCAAAATGGAAACCAGTAATGAATGACATGCCTCAAGAGTCTGTAATGGAAAAACACTATTTAACACCTTCTTCAGTGCCCCAGCCTGTGGGATAGAGTGCCCTCTCAGCAGGTTTGCAGGTGACAGCAAGCTGAGCCAGGCATGGATGGGCTTGAGGGAAGGGATGCCATCCAGAGGGATCTGGACGGGCCTAAGAAGTGAGAAGTGGGCCCATGAGAACCACATGAAGTTCAACAAGGCCAAGTGCAAATGTATTAATGCATAGTTTGTTCCCTGTACCAATACATCTTTGCTCAGAAGAAGGGTCAGGAAGTGTCACCAGGTAGTCACATCGGTGCTAGTTCTGTGTACTTTTACCCCTGGACAATCAGAAGGATTTTGCTGGATGGCAACTCCCATCTTAGCTATGGGTGTGGAGATTTTCTCAAGTATGGCTCATCCATGTTGCTTGAATTTTTTTTACCATTAATCTCTTCATATGGTGTGAAAATGTGTTTTCCCACCATTCTTCTTCCTTCTTCCCTGCAATTTGCTCAGGCCACACTGTCAGCTCTCTGTTTCAGCAATGGGGAGTGTCGTGGTCACAGGTTCTGTCACACTGTGGTGTCTACAGTGCCAGCTGTAAAGTGGAGGTATAGCCAGCACTGCTGGATTTAAAACCTGTGAAGGTTCAGGCTCTGGCCTCACTCAAGACTTGCTGGGAAAACCCTGGCTTATATTAAAAAAAGGCACATGCACACACACATGCATACACACTCTGGCACACATTCTGTTTTTCTAGAGGTACCACCGTGTGCCTCTTTATCTTTTCCTCTCACCCACTCATCCCTTCTGACACTCTCCATAGCTGTGGCCACTTGTATTCTATTTAGCTGGATTTTGCAGGCACTTCAGAGTACTAGGTGTTGCCTCTGTTGATGCAGAATAGTTAGTAAAACACGGCTGCATTACTTGGTCCACCAAGTGATCAGGATATCCCGCACACAAATATCTGCAGTGCTGC
The DNA here is from genome assembly GCA_025920805.1 of Petroica traversi. Taxonomy (NCBI): domain Eukaryota; kingdom Metazoa; phylum Chordata; class Aves; order Passeriformes; family Petroicidae; genus Petroica; species Petroica traversi. Next base: position 328,264 of record JAHLSL010000059.1, read on the forward strand.
AGAAGCAAGTGTCACCTTGTGTTGGCCACAGCAGTCCCTGAGCTCTTCTGCTGAAAGCTGTAGTGCTCCTCTTGTGAACCTCTTTGACAAAGGGATCTCCAGGCAGATTTATTTTCTTTTATCTGTGGCTGATGAAATGATGTTAACCCTAATTTGGTGTCCAGTTGCCCATGTGGCTCTGGCTGGCCAGAGTCATGGAAGTTTTATGAAGGACAATTGCTGAAGCTCACGACCCTGACTGAAAGCCAGGAGGAACTCCATGCTCTGGCAATGATTATTTACTGTTTTTCCCATGTTACCTGCTATATTTGGTCATGTTCAGTAACTCTGTAGTAACCAGACAAGATGAAACAGCGGCTTGTCAGCTGATTTAATTAAAACCACATTTTTCTTTTTTTTTATTGCCTTTCACACATCATTAATATTTTGTCTAAGACACGCCTGCAATCTAGAGATTGGAATCAGTCTCATTGTGCTCTTTCCAAGCTTGAATTCCCAGAAACACAAACCTGGGAAAGAGTTTTAAAGGGATAGGTAATAGAAACTAATTTGATTACATTGAGATGGACCACTCATTTGTCCAAATAAATGCTTATTAAGGGACCAGTTTTTCAGGTTGTTTTTAAATGCAGTGCAGGCTTGTCTTTCACGGACTTGAGTGAGACTAGAATATATTTAGGATTTATCAGGAATCAGGTCTGCTCTGCAGTCTTCTGCTAATTCAAATTGTTGGTTATGCAAATGTATTAAAAAGACTAGAATAAGTAATATTGCACCCATTTTAGCTTGGTTTATTATTTAGGTCTTCAGCAACAGTGGTGTGTTGTCCCTTTTTGGAAGTGCCAGGTAAGATGCATTTCAGAGTGGCTGTGTTAAGGAAACTCTCCAGTCAGGCCATTCCCAGGATTCTCTGGCAATGGCACTCCCAAGGCCAGAGACTTTCTGGGACCGAAGGCCCTTCCCTGGCTCCAGTGACCAATGGAGCCCCGTCTGGCTCCCCATGCACCCCACTCACATCACATCAGCTCCTCCATGGCAGAGGTGGCAGAGACCCAGATGTCTCATTCCATAAAGTCATTTATTCCTGGGGCAGGAACACAGGAACATCCCGAGCTGGTGCCTCCAAGGAGGGACCCTAGCAAAGGAACACCTTGGGTTTATCCCATCACAGTCTCCCATTGGTCAGTCTCGCCCTTCCTCCCAAGTCTTCAGCTCCTGCCCCCATCACCCATGGGGAGGTGTCCATCTACCTCACTGGTATCACTCGTTTTCATCTCCCTTGGTGTGCAAAAGGTTGGCAATTCCCGGCTGCTGCTGTGTCTGCTGCTGACACCTAGCTGGGTGTCACCCACCTTTGTGCCCTTTGTCATCCCAAAAGTTGGCAGTTCATCCTCTTGCCCTGGGCTCCCACCCAGAACTCAACCTATACTTCAGTCTGCATTTAAATCTGCAATTCAATCTGCATTTCCATCTGCAGCTTTCAAGCCCAGCTACCTGCACCAGATGTGCTCCTCAACACCAGCACATCAGCCAGCATATGCACTCGATTTACAGCCAGATTACAAGGCAAAAAATTAATCTAGCACTTAAAATTATATACAGCAGTTTATTTAAACAGTGATTAACTTTCATCAACACTGCGTGCATTTCTGTTTTCTTGAAGGAACCCTGCCACTCTCAATCACAGCTGCAGCCCTCCTGAAGCACCCTGCTACTCGGTGGTTTGAACCCAGCTTCATAGATAGTTCACAGACAATTACCATACATGTTTCTTATGTTAAAATTAATGCAACTGGAGTCAACAACCATTGCTGAATGAAGGTAAAAGCTTGAGAACGTTTTGCATAACAGTCATCAGCATAGCCGATCACTATTGCAGTGTTCTGGTGCAGTAATCCTATGCAGATCCTATCTCTCCTGCCTGTCTGTTCCAACATGTATCTCATCTCACTGGCAACCCTTTGCTTTAATTAGCTGAAGCCTTTGCTTCAGCCTTTCATATGTCAACTAGCCTGTGTACACTTCCATATTTATAATCAGTAGCCTGTTGTCCTTACTTTGTCATTAGCACTGGCATATAAATCTGCCCTTATTATGATCCTCGCTGCTTGGTAGAAGTCAAAACATGCTGTTTAATTTTCCTGTTCCCTAATTTCCCTTTGTTTCATGTTCAAATGTTGGCTCCTTTCCCCCTTTCAGGCATGCTGTGAACATTAAACTTCGTGATTAGATGCCAAAAGAACAGTTCTTTTCCTCTTCTGTGCCCACAAATGGGTCATCCTAACCCTGGCTGGGATGCTTCCCTCGGCAGCATGTCCTGTGCCTGTGTGCCCAGCCCGAATGGAGGCAGGGGGATGGGACTGCTGTGGGCTGGCACAGTTTAGCTCACAATGGCTAAAATAAAACAGGTGCAAAACTTATGTGCTCTCCTAAGGTCACGACTAGCTTCTTGCTGTTACTTCTCTCTCCCCCTCCCCCCCATATTTTTCTCATTAGTCTATTACTGCAGAATATTTCATTTCACCCACGACACAGCTGAAGACACAAAGACTGAGAAAAAGCAAGACCTTCACATGTGGCTGTGCAGTGGCTTTCCCATTTTCTGGTTTGCTGGTGGAGACCCTGGGGTTGGCTGTAGATGTCTGACAGGTGGGGTGGCTGGTCCTGGCATCTGGGGCTGGGGCTGATCCCCCAACTGAGCCTGCAGTGTGCTCAGGATGTCATTCAGCTTCTGGTCCATCTGCATGACTTGTTGAGAAATCAGAGAGCAGACAAGCTGTCAGATGGTGGCAAATGCTTCTGGTGAGAGGCATACCAAGGCCAACAGCAAGAAAAAGCCTGGCAGGGAGTGTGGGCATCTCAGAACCACCAGCTCCCTGAGTTTTGTCCAGCCTGCTGCTCTAGACCAGATGACACTACAAAGTCTCAGGGAAAATGGCTGCAGAAGGACAGTACATTGCTGGCCCAAGAACTCAACTCAACCATTTTGTCTCGCAGCCTTTTCCCAGGGTCAATGATAATGATGCATTCTGCAAATATATGCCCTGAAACTCTCCTTCCCTCTTTGGTTTATTGTGAATGTTTTTTTCCCAGTACCTCTCCCAGCCTTCACCACCGTTGGTTGTAGGACATCATGCTTTCCATTACTGTCTTGGGAAATGAAACAGCCTCCCTTCCCTTCACACTGTAAATAGATACCTCTGTGATACATGTTACAGTCAGAGATCCTATCAGATACGGTGTTTATTCCCATGCATTTTTAGGAGGAAAGCCTAAAACGACATAATAACACCATAATTACTTCATTAAAAAAAAAAAAGAACAATCATTGTATAGGAAGACATGCTAATTCCTTCACTCCTTTCTTTGCTTTCTAGCTAAAATTTCTCAGCTTGATAGTCTTTTCCATTTATTATTATTATTATCATTAATCAAGGAAAAGCTAATCTGGATTTTGAAAGGGAAGCTGGACTCATGCTCCCTAGTATCTTTCTTTTAAAGTTCTGACCTTTTTTTAGGAGCATACAGCAGGCATTATCCCCTTGTGCTGGTAGGGCTTGCCTTCACTGCAAATAGTTCCCACTTGCGTTAGCATCACCCAGTGGGACAGGCTGGGGGCCGGGGACTGCTTGACTTTGCTCCAAAGGCAGAACTATGGCCAGCATCATGTAATCAGCTGGGATCACTTCTAATGATGCTTGAACACACTGCAGCTTTTGTTATAGATGAGCCCAAGGAAAATGAGCATTTTTAAGAAAATAGAATCGTTCACTTTACAGTTATCTGCCATGAAACTATGAGCCTCTGCAAACTGTGATCTGTCCCAGTGGATCAATAAACTTTGATAGTAAATCTTTTAGAGCGATATCAGATCTAAATTGAGCTTTCATTAAACAGGGAGGCAGAGAGAAAGAGAGAGAAGGATTCCAGCTTTTTTCTGGGCAAAAATAACTCTAGAAATAACCATTGGCAGCATGGACTGAAAGCTTAGCAGGCTGAGATTGCTTTAAAAACCAAGGCAAGGAAAATCACCTTATCTGCTTTTGCACTTCTGTGTCTTCTCACTCCAAGTGTTGCCTCCCCTGGGGGGCCCCTCAAACCTCAAGGTACCAGGAGTTTATTCAAGCTCTATCTTTTTGGCAGCCACTATTTTCTCCTAAATACAACCTGCTGGGGGAAGAAGGAGTAGAGAATCTCTCCTACATCATAGTGGGAGAGATGTACTGGTCTCTTTTTCATTACAATATTTACCACTGCTGGCTTCTGATGGAAAAGCCCATTTCCCTGTCTCTGTTTTAAGTGTGGGTCTGGGTTATCTGAGGCAGCGTTTACAAGCAAAAAGGGAGTGTTTAGGATATGGGTTGGCAGCAGAGACCTTCACTACAGTTTCTGCCTTCCAGGTGCATGGCTAGCACTGCCTGAGTGGTCAGTCACTAACATTGCTCTGTCTCAGGCACAACAGCCCCAAATTCTGCTCAGCATTGACTTGGTTGAGAGTCTGAAAGTCAGTAGTGGTTTAAGGGTTAAGCAGCATGGAATTAATTTAAAAAACACAGCCTTCATTTTCTCCTCCATTCTTGAAAAGCCTGTTTGGCTGATGCTGGTAATGACTCAACAGAATCTTTCTTAAGCAGAAATGTTGCTGCCAAGCAGAAACTAAGGCAGAGCTAATGTATTGCAATAGGGTAAAAAGAAGTGTAGGCAAGGAAAAGGGATCAGGCAGATGAAAGCTCTTTCAGGGCTTTCTTTTGTGAGGCTTTGTTGATTTTAGTCTGCATGCTTTATCTTAGATAAGCTATGCCTGCATATTCCGTATAATTTAAACTCATTGTATTTCACTGTATTTTGCCAACTCAGTGAAAGAATGTGATGGGGAATAATTTTACGCACTTTTCTTTACAGGAGAAAAGGCAGGTGGAGAATACTAATTTGTAAGGATGGAAACTGAGAAATTCTTACACAGGGGAGTAGATTACACTACACTTCTGTCACACCTTCCACACGAGGATCAGAAAATATTTTCTGAACGTCAGCAAACAAAACTGCGAAGTTCTCCTGTGTCAACCATACACAGAAGGGCTTTCATTATAATTTTTCTGTTTAGAAGCAGGACCCTGTAAAATTTTTAAGTGTCTCATGGGAAGATGTAGTCCACACCTTGTCAAATTGGAGGTTTTTAAAGAAGGGTCAGATTTGGAGGCCGGTTAACTCTGATCAGGGAGTCGCAAAAGAAGAGCTGCGGACACTTAGCCTGAAGTCAGTAGGATGACTTGCAGGGTTAGAGGAGTTTTCATGCGGGTGAAGGTTTTTTTTCACAGGAGGGTCTTGGTTTCAGATTTCTCCAAATCAACCTTGCAATTCTTACTTTCCCTAAGCCCAAACAGAAGTTGCCTGTTTTTTGAGCAACACCCCCAGGCAAGCACTGAGAAAGGGCTAAACTGAGCAATGTGTTTTTCAGATGAGTAAAATGAGAAGCCATCCAGAGCTGGCACAGAGTTTCCAGAGAGATGTGATATGGCCCTCGCTAGCTCAGTGGAGACAGGTGAGTTTGGCAGCTGTCCACCGGCAAATGGCAACAAAACTCCTGTTCTCCCACATCACAATGGTGCTCCAGAGATGATCTATAAAATTGTTAAATGCTTTTATATCCTTTCAAGTGCCGTGCAGAAAGGAAACTTGCAAAAGCAGTTTAAAATATTGCACTGTTGTTATTGGGACTGTGAGGTGAGCTAAGGAGTGTTGAAATGTGTATTTATTCTAACATCCTCCCGTGAAAGAGGGCTGGACTCCACGGTGACATGCAGGACTATTAGACAAAAACAAAAAAGAAATGCCCAGCCATCAGCTCCAGCAAGGCACAGCAAGCCGCAAAGTCATTCAACCCATGGGGCTCAAGGTGTCCCTCCCCTTCCTTGAGCACCAGATTGACTTCCAACACCAATGGGCTCTTTGAGGAAACTTTTGAGCCTCTGTTTGTGACAGCTGCTGTTGCTTAAATACCTTTTTTTACCTCAGCTGACTCCTGCTGCAGAAATGCCTTGTGGAGAAAGACCCATGGCACGGCAGCAGGAGGGAGGAGGAGGGTGTCTTCATACTGAGGATTTGCCACATGCTGGACGGACTCCTAACTCCCTTGAGAGCTTTTTTTCCTGACATATTTTGCACACTCAGACCATAAACAAAATACATATGTGGAAAGCCCAGTTGGAATAGCCACATGGTCTCCCCTAACTCCTGTCACTTAGGCCAGAAAAATCCCTCCCCCTGGGTTTTGTCTACCTTTTTATATGATTTCTGGAGGCTGGGAAAGCCTGTACAGTTATGTGCACAACACGCTGACTTGAACTATTTCCAGAGAAGCAGCAGAAGGGGGAGATGGTCTACTGGAGCTCTGGAGTAAATCTGTAAACGAACAAACATACTCACATGTTGCTAAGTCAGTGAAGCTTTGCATCAAAAGCTTAACCTCACACATTATATAAAGTTGCCGTCACCTCCTGGAGGCTCTGCTCTCTCCCTCCCTGGTACAATCCTGCATGGGCTGCTGGACACGACTGAGCTGGGCAGCCTTGGTGCACTGGTCTGCAGCACATCTCAGCTGCTAATATCAGGGATGCAGCATGGAATGGAGAGGGAAGAGGGGGCAGCCTGGTTTCTGTCACCAATGAAAAGGTGATGGAGCAACAGCAAGTTCTGCTTTTGGTTGAACTGGATTGAGTTTGGCTTCCTATTTACCTGCTCCAATGCAGAAAGCTGTGAGCCCAAGGTGTCCTGGTAGGAGTGAAAGATGGAAGGAACACTATGTGGCTGAGCCTCATTCCCTGCTGTCAGAGCTGCTGCACAAGGGGGACTTTGTCCTGGTAGATGAGATTGTCAGACCTCCCCTCCTTGCCATGCAGTCCTTATCCCTCAGCAAACTGCAAACCTGAGCACAGACAACCCAGAACCACCAGAACTCAGTGGAACCAGGAGCTCAGCAAGGGCATCCCCAGGGGCTTTGTCTGGTGTTGAGATATTTTCCAGCTGACACTGCTAAGTCAACCCCATCTGGGGCTGTGCAAACATTATATCCCAGCCCAGGGTTTCCAAACCACCAGAGTCCTGAGCTCAGCCCACTGAACACCCATTCTCCAGCAGTAGCCCAACTCTGTGCTCTTGCTTTACCATTTCCTCTGCAGTCCTTGCTGCAGCTCCTGCTCCTGAGGTAGCTCCAATGAATCAGGATTCACTCTCTGCAGCTCTGACTTAAACAAACCTGCCTGAAGGGTTTTAACACCAACAGCTTGGAAAACAGTAGTTTGATAGGCAGGATTTATTCTGTATGGATAGTAGTGGGCATATGAAGCTTAGTCTGCCATGAGCCATTTCCACCTACATGTTTCTGATACTCCCAGCTTGTTATTTGTAATAGATCATCTAAGGTCAGATTGCAGGAGAAAATGGTACTAATACAGTAAAATCAGATGTGATTTGGTTGAACTGGTGCCATGCATTTTATGGATGCTTTCATTTCTGAATCATGTGACAGATATGGTTAACGTGAAAATGGTACAAATTTCTGCATAACAAGCTTAAGCTAAATCATTACGTCACATGATGTTTCTTCTCCATTTGGTGTACTGATTTAATTAGATCCTGTAAAGCCCATGTTTAGCTTTACATGCACATCTGGTCTTGTAGCTTCTCTCTGCCTACAGTTACACCCAATTATTCAAACTAATTGCCTATTGTACGGTTTGAAGCCTGAATTGTTTATTTTAGGAATCACTTTATATTTTAGCATGTGGATTTATTGCTGCCCAGAGACTGCTGATTCTGGGAAGGGACATCTTTTGTATACAGCATTGCCTGCAAAACTACCTCCCTCTCACTTTGCTGGTCCTGTTAGAGGTATTTTGCTGAGTTGGAATGCTGAATCCACTAAAATATTTTTTCCCTTCAGCAAGGCCAGACAATATCAATGTTGATGTAGCTTGCTGGTAGCTGTGGGAAAGCCCTCGGCCACACCAGCCACAGAGGCTGGGAGTAGCCTGGGGAAATTTCTCTTGTGCAAGGTGTGGCTCTAGAGCAGCCTCAGAGCCTGCTCCAATGTAGTGCATATGGGTGTGTTAACTTGAAGCATGTGAAGAGTCTTCCTGAGTTCACAAAATAATTAAGTGCTTTGCTGGAGTGGAGCCAGAGTGGTCAACACCTTGCAGGATTATACCTTTAGTATAAGCTTTTGGAGTCTCCTAAGTACTCAAATACACATATGCCCATATACACTTCACCATTTTTCAAGTCTTTGAGGAGCAATAATTTTCATCTATCAAGACATCCTTCTTGAAAATACTTTGGCATTCATATTAGCAGAAGACTAAGCTCATGCCTCTTAAACAACAGGAAGGTTTTGATGAACAGGATCTCATTAACTGGATGGTTTAGGGATGAGTTGTAACGGATTTGGAATCTGCCTCAGTTTGACAATGATGCTGTAGGAAAAAAGCAGCACTGCCAGGTGGCACAGACACAGGGAAACACCTCACTGTGGGACATGTGTAGCCAACTGCCAGCACTCCCTGGCCCAGCACTGAGCTGTGCACCCTTTGCTGGGCTCTGCAAACAGCACAGAAACACCAGCTCCAGACCAGGAGAGATCTTGCCAGTAACCTCAAAGGTCAGGTAAACAGGTACAGGATAGAACCTAAATAAGCTCCATTTCTATGGCAGCCCGTTGTTCCGGCTGATCCAATTCTTCATGAACACCAAAAAACCACCAGACTGTCTTGTTTGACTTATTCTGTGTACCCCTCAGCAGATATTGGCTGTTTATTTTCATTCCATGAAACTTATCTAGATAGCGCCACAATTTTCCAGGCCTCCCTTCCTTTATCCCAAACATCCCCACCCAATCTTAGGTCAGGTGTTACAACCTCTGTCAGCCTAGAGCATGGTAATCTTTATTTTAAGTATAGCTTCATTTATTTTGTTTTCCACCTACCTTTCCTGTTTAAATGAAAGCACGAAGGTCTATCCCTCTGCCATGTGCTCCTGGGATATTTCCTGCTGGCACCCTCTCGGTGAGCATTTTACTTTTGTATTTCCCATGCCACAGTTGCACTGATGAAACTCCCCAGTAAGACCAGTGTCTATGGTTCTGTTTCTGGTGTAAGATGCCATTTGCTTAATTGCTAAGCAATTATCACAAGTTGAGCCCTGGCTTTCTAAAGCAGGCCTAGTCAGCATGCAGATTATATATATATATATTACTGCTTTCAGGGAGGTGTGATTTATCTTTTTAAAAATGAATTCTTGCTTTCTAAACAAATGAGGTTTGGCTGGTGATGTATCTGTGTGAACCCAAAACCCATGGCAGTTTTGGGTTAAGCTGGCCAGCTTCAGACATGTTTGCCAAAGAGTCCTTACAGATAAAAAATTCATACAGGTTTCTGGAAGTTTGGCACTTGTGCAGAAGACAGACACCCAAATTAGTGCCTATTGAAGGAAGGGCAGAAGAGGAAGATGAACTGTATTATTAGACCCTGGAGAATCCACCCAGGATGCCCTGTCCACAGAAAAAGCTTTATTCAGCTCTTGCCCCTTATTAGCCATGGATAATCAACCACAAAATAGAGAGTCACAGGAAACGAGGCAGCATAATTTCTACTGCTCCCAGAAATACTTGTTGGTGGCTCAAGAAACTCAAATGATGCCATTCTTTGAGCGGACACAAGGGTAACTTCTCACAGCTGCCATTCCACAGCAGCAGCACTCGGCGGCTGGCTGAGCTGAACTCTTTTAAGAGCTTGTCCCATTTTAGCTCTTTCCACGTGCGCCTGTCTCTCTTTGTGTCTGCAGCCAGTGCTTTCTGACGTTTGGAGTTTGTTCCCGCGAGTAGGTGAATGAGGCTCTGCACAACTCTCTGTCTTCTGAGCCACACACATAAATGGGTATTTTTGTTGTTGCAGGACGTTTTGTTCCTCACCCTCCTCCAGATCCTGCTCAGATCCTCCCTGTAATCTCGCCATCTCTCTTTGTGACATCTCTCCTCAGCCACGCCCAGGATGACGCACTGCCATTTCTCAGCTCATTGCATTGTGTGGCTGCAAGTCCTGCTGCAAAACCGGAGAGTGGAAACAAGCAACAGGCAAAAAAAAAAAAAGAAAAAGAGCCAGGCCAGCCTTAGAGATGGATCTGCAGGCTCTGTGACTGACACTGCAATTTCACAATAAAGCCACCTTGGAGCTTATGCTCCCAGATGCTGATTAATTTAATTTTTAAATATCTAAACAGTACTGGACAGAGAGGAACAATAAAATGAAAAAGCAGCACTGAGCATTCAGATGGTGCCAAAGGAGAACAAGGGAAGAAGTGATCTCAAGCCTTTCACTGGATGGGTGCAATATGTATGCATTTTAGATGTGTGTGATGAACTTGATGTTTGCATCTCACCCACCCTTTGAAGAGATGGTAACAACCCTTCTAAGCTCTGATTGCTTTGTCTTCACTTTGGCTTTTTTGAGTTCAAATAAATCCCCTCCGTGAACAACATTTAACCACACAAGCCTCATAGGTAAATAGGGTTCACTGGCTCCTGCTAGGGAGAGGTCACTTTGGGCTGTTTCTTTCCAGCTTAGTTGCACGAGTAACTTGCTGATACTGAACCCAGTGGGAGAGTTCCCTTAACCCAGGCCTGCTGACCGCACATACCTGATGGACTGTGAGTGCCAAGATAACTTTCATACACTTTATTGCAGGTGTTGATACACAACTCCCATCCATTCTCTCTCTCTCTCTCTCTCTCTCTCTCTCACACACACACACACACACAAATTCCTGCTTGAAATTATCAGCCCATCCTTACTTATAGGTTGGTGAGAAAGCAAAGTGAGAGGGAGAGAGGGAGTGTTGTTATTGGGAGGAGCACAGGCATTATGGTGATAGAGATTTAGACAGCAAGGCACGTAGGTACTAGAAAAGTTCCAGCCAGTTCCTGTAGGACTTGACCAGGAGCTCAGAAACCCAAGATCCAGTCTACACTCCAGCCCAGCCTTTGTGCATTAAGGACAAGTCACATCCTGGATGAGCCTTATCAATATTTTTTAACCATGTGGGTCACATAATCTGTCATTTTCTGTCTTTCTGACATGAAATCACTTGAAATTGGATAGGTTTCAGTCTTGGAACAAAACAGAAGACACAGACCAGGTAAGAGTAATCTAATATGGGGGCTGAAATGTTTGCTATAGGAAGGAAGGAAGAAAAAAGAGATCAGTCCCTGTTGGCAGAGGACAAGAGGAGAGAAGAGGGTGGTGGTACTTTGCCTATCCTAGTGCTGATCTTCGAGAATTGACATGGGCATGGCAAAACAAGGCTGGAAGTGTTGCATGCTGCTCATGCCAGGAAGAAAAATGTGATCAGGAAGCAAAAGGATGATTGTCTGGAGATCAGTGGGTGTCACTGGGAGGCCACTGTCTGGGCCTCTTTTTTCAGATTACACCATTTTAGCCAAACCCTGTAGCCAGACTAAGGGCTGGTGTATGTGCAGATTTCTGCTGTTGTCAGAAAAACCAAGCTCACATGCCCTGGGCATTGGGAAGCCAGGGTCCTCATTTTGCCCTGTTTCAGTCAAAGCTATGCAGGAAGCTTGGGAGAAGCTGACTTAAGAGGGTCTTGGGAAATGAGCGCTGGGCCTTTACACCATGAGGTGTTGAACAGGTTAAATGAAAACTTCTGCCCTCATTCCTTCTCTGCTCAGCACGGGACAAGTCCCTAGGATTGCCTTTACACAACACACTCACTGAAACTCCCACAGTCTCTGATGGTGCCACAGGACTTTGCACAACACTTACAAGGTGAGTGGAGGGAGAAGCTGCAGAAGCATGAGTGGTGTTATGTGTGTAAATAGCCAGGATTACAAAACACCATTGTTTCCATTGAAACTCAGAAACCTAAAGCAAGTGAAATATTATCAGGCAGTGCTGATTGAGGGAGTAGCAGTTCTTGATACTGACTGACTCAAACATGCTTGCTGAACCCTTTGGTTTCAGCCTATCTGGCTTATCTGTCATTTGATGAATTTTACTGGCTTGCTGGTGTAGTCCAGGCCTGATTAACAGCACTGCCACGCATATTTTTAATGAATTATTGAAAAGGTCATGGCAAGTGGGTGGACTCTGGACTGACTCATCCAGATTTGGGGCCACGGTGACCTGGTGCTGAGGGTATCGGTCTGTCTGATCAGTCACACTATCACTTACCCCTTGTATGAACGGCCCAGCTGGATGGGTGCAGCAGTAATATTCAGAGGTAAAACCACGACTCACACCAAATCAGAGCATGCACACAATAAGGAAAGCACACAAACCCAGCAGTAAGGAGTGGAGGGATAGTCTGTTCGGATTCCAGGGACACAATGCATCATCTGAAAGGTTCGTAGGACAGAAGACCAAGAATGAATGGGGGAGAAACCTTAAATACTGGGGAGACGGGGTTTACACCAACCAATGAGGAAAGGGCAAGGGGGTTGTACAACTGAGATGGATGGGCTAGGGAGCCAACAGGGCAAAACAGGAGGTGGGATTAAAGGTAATGGACCAACAGGGCACTGAATACAAAGGAACCTTCCAGAACATAGCCATCTATGGTAAGAAGGGGCTGGGAGGCCAACGGGCCAGCTGGGATACAGAGATTAACATAGATGTAAAACAGGCCCTGGGGTGTTTTGAGGGGAGAGCCTAGGGTCACCCTCACTGCGGAGGATGACACACTCCTAGGGCTGTGTCAACAGTGGTCCTCATAATGTTCACAGGCCTACTGGCCCACATATCACACCAAGCCACAGCATTTGATCCCAGATCAGCAAAACCCCCAGGCATTGTCAGGTGCAGGTGGAAAACAACACAGCAGGAAACAACTCATGGCTTGAGCTGGGATTGCTCAGTACCTGGAAAGGCCTGAGCAATGTCTGGGGTGTGACAGCACAAACTAGTGCACAAACGGACTCTAGCAGCAATACTCTGTGTGTAGAACAGCAGAAGAGGTTGCAGGGACAATGAATTTGGCTGGATTTGTCTTTTTCTCTTTCCCAAGCTAGAGAATTTATTACATAATATGTTCTGTAGCTAAAGAGATGTCCATGGCCTTTTAAAATACTGACTTAGAATAGGAGACTGAGCAAAGCAGATTTCCCAAATCTAGAATCCAAACAATGGCCATTTTCCATTTCTTTAGTGCTTGAAAAATAAACGAGAATTTTGAAAAATCAGCATGGCTGCATCCCTGGGGGAGACTCAAATAAAGCACTAATTAAAGCAGAGAAAGGGTGGTGTCTTATTTGAACTCTGCTGAGCTGGACAGGACAGCTGTGTGAAGAAGCCTGTGGCAGAAGCCATGATGTCTTACAAAAACAACAGGAGACAGGGTGGGAGACACAGAGCCATAATTGCCAGATAGATTTCTTCCTCATGAGGCACTTGTTAAGTCAGCAGAAACTGCCTCAATTTTCTGTTGCAAGGCACTCTGCTGTTAATTAAGTGGAAAAAAATTCAGCTATGCCCACTATGGCTTTTACAGCTCTTTAGCCTTATCCTGCAGGGAATTCTGCTAGGGGAGATGATTATATATCATATATATATATACATATATGTATATATACACACACACAATATTTCTCCTCCAAGTTTCTTCTTTTTCATGTATCATTGCAGAGAAAGAATACAGCAATAATAAAAAGGGACGTGTATAGACATGAACATGGAGGTGCAGGAATATGAGAACATCCTGGTGAGATTTTACTGTCCCAGCATTTAGTAGAACAATTTAAACCAGTACTGCAGTTTAATTAAGATTTTGAGTTACTGGAGTGGTTGAGGTTCTAGAGGTAGAACTGGGAAGCCGTGGAGATCTTTACACAATTTTCTGCCATGAGGAGAAAGCATTTATTTTTCAGGTTGGAAAGCTGAAAGTAGCCACATCTACTTATAACAGAGTTGTAGAAATCTTTAAGACAGGAAAAGACCTTCAAGATCATCGAGTTCAAACTTTGATTTACTTTAACTCACCATGAACTGTGACTTTGATCTACTGGCTCAATATAATCTATATGTCTAAGCCATGTTTAAAAATGCCCGGGTTATTTGCTGGACCTGCCCACTCCCAGGGCAATGGATGTCTCCTCCTCCATGCTGAAGTGACCATTTTACTGCTTGAAGACTACACAGGAGCAGAGGGAAAAAGCAAAAGCCCCAAGAAGAGGGTTTTATGCTGTGCTCCAGCTGACGCATGGTGCACCCCATCAAAAAAAATGGGGTTCCTCACCCTCCCCTTACCTCTGGCACAGTCAGCTGAAATGTCCATGGTAAGGCTCAAAAATGCTTTTTATCCAGGAATTTGAGCTAAGGTTTTAATTACTGTTAATAAGGATGTGGATTTTCTGTCCTGCAAAGAGATTAAGAAAAAATTCTCCAAGTCCCCAGACTGTGCCAAGCCTGGGTACAAGCAAATAGTTTCTTTGCTATGCAGTCTAATTTTTCTCCTTTATTATTTGCTAATGATTTGCAGAAGACAAAAATCACTGTGAAATACATGATCCCCTCCCATTTCATTTTGAAAACACTGAAAAACCTTCATTCAAATCTTTGTTTGTTTTTGTTTATTATTCCTGAAAATTTAATCAAAATCAATGCAATTCCTTGTAGCACAGCAGATCCTGCAAATTTTGCCTGGGAAGGGACTTTGTGAGATCTCCTGCCAGTTTTAGTTCAGACACTTGTACTTAGCACATACCAAAAGTGTTGGGAGGTGCCATGAAATCTGAGAGGAGGGCAAATTAAGAGTTGCCCCACTACCATTCTTGGGCTGTTTGGCTGCAGAGTCATCACGGCTGGTTTGGGGCTTCACCTCCATCTCCAGCCCTGCCAAGAGAGGCAGAGGGGAGCAGGGCCTGTGTGCACAAGAGGATGATCGTGAAGGTTTTTACATCTTTGATATCAGCCAAAATTCTATGCCTTCCCTACCCCTGCTCAGCATTTCCCAGGGCCTTCCCCAGGGTCCTGCAGGGATTACTCTGTTCACGGTGGTTTCAGTGCTGTGCCCTGGGTCAGAGCAGGATTTTGTACATGGCTGTGTTTACCCACATCACTTGGAGATGGCCAGTGAGAGTGGCAATCTGAAACGCTGTTTGAAAGCCAGATGTGATGCTCAGGAATGGATCTGCATGGGGGAGATTAAATCCTCTTGTTAGTCACAGGGCAGCATGGTGTGGCACTTGGTACATTAGGCAGAGCTGAAAGAGGCTTTTGTAATGAAACCAAAAACTTTGCTGACCCCCAAAGTCTGCAAAGGTTCAAGAACCTTTCAGGAAACCTGGATTGAGCAGATTTATAATTTCAAGGAGGAATCTCTGAAAACACCCTAGTAGATGCATGATTTTAAAACCCAGCTAAACTTGTCACTTTGGGAGTTTTGCTTTAAATTTTTTTGCATTCAAATCTGAAACACAGTGTAGACTCAGCAGGGAGGAACTGATGTAGACCAAAACTGCTGAGTTTTGCACAGCTCTAATCATAATCTTTTCATAGTCCTGGTTTTATTTATTATTGTTTGTACTGTGCTAGCAGCACAAGGCTCCAACCAGCTCTGGGGCCACACTGTGGAAAAGTCAGGAGAAGGAGGCAGCATCCCCAGCCTGAAGAGTGTATAATTTAAATAAACAAAAAAGATAAAGAATGAGCGAAAGGCATAAAGCACATAAGCAGAGCGATTAGGAGGTGTCGTAAGAAAACACTTTTCTTTGTGTCTCTCTCGCCCACACACAAACTTGTGTTTATTTATCCTGTAAACTCTTTGATGTCAGGGCTACATTTTCCAAAATGTGTAGGGAGATGTGATGCAAGAAATGTGTGGAGAAAGGAAGGTGCTGAGGGCAGCAACAGGAATCAGCAGCCCATGGGGCAGCACGCTGGATTTCGGCAGCAAGGGTGGGAGCAGGAGGAAGATGATGGGGAGGGAGGGACAGAGAAGGAGACTGACTGCCCTCCTTAGCTTGGGTCAGGCCAGAAAACCCACAATCACAACATGGAACAAGTGACCAGAGCACTCCATGCTGCAGATTCCTCCAGGGTTGAGCAGGGCTCAAATGGCATAGTCCTTCCTTGGGGTAAACTGCCTTGAGATACTCAGGTGAAAGGTACTAGAGGAATGCAAAGATTTATTTTTCATAAACCTTTTCACATATTCTTTTCACTGCCAGGTCAAGGCCTGAAGCCAGGAATTTTAGAGAAACATACTTCTCTCTAATTATATATATATAAATACATTTGTGAAAGAAGCCAAGGTATATTTTTTCAAAATGAAACCTTAAATTAGATTTCCTAAATCTATATATAGGTTATTAACTGAATAGCTAGATTTAAAATCAGGACACTTCATCAAAACTGAGTTCAGGAGTCTAGCTGTAAGTTCTTACTTGAAAATTTTTAGCCACAGCCTAGCTGGAAGTTTCATATCTTGAAAGAAGCTTATAATGTCTGGTTTTGTTTTTTATTTTCTTTTCCTCCAGGATTTAGGTGAAGGTTTGGGCCAGTTATTTTATTCCAGTTATTTGCCATTCTGCAACTATTAATTAAAACAAACAGCTCTTTGAAGCTATTTCTTACAGTGGGAAAGATTTATATCTTGAAACTGAAGCTTGTTTTTTCACTGTTTTCTACACTACTGCATAAAGATCCAAGGTTGTTATTGCAGCAATCACCAACACAAGTTCTGAGAGCTCCTTGCCTGACTTGTGATATTTATTATTTGAAAAGCCCCAGCTCCTGGAGTTATTAGATGAGAACCTCAGCTTTCAGTTAAAAAAAAAAAGTAATTTTGAGAGAAATGGGAAACCATGAGCAGACTGCCGAGTCAAGGCTCCAAACATCAGAATGGAGAGCAAAAAAAGAAAACCCTACATGTGTTATTATTTTTAAAACTTAAGGACACTTAAACCTACCTTCCTCTTATAATTTGGTAGAAGGGGGATGACTCATGGCTTGTGGCTGCCAGGGCATGGCTATGGCAGGGGTTACTCATAGCCCTGAAGTGCCCAGAGGTTTTTCCCCAAGGGGCTGCTCACCCTCTGCTGAGCTGCACGTGTTTGTACTGCCAGGTGCTGGGCTCCAGCCACTTCTGTTTTCATTTTATTTTTTTCCTTTTTCCTTTCAAACCAACTTTACTGAGGCGTTCATTTATGAAAATATCCTGTACAAGGAATTAGCACTGACTTGGCAAATTGAGACAATAGGTCAACTCCTGGACCTTCCAAATCTGACAGGATATCTTTAGTTTTTTAAAAAAGAAGAAAACCAAAACTATTCAAAAATCTTGGCTGCTAAATAGTCAGTAAGCTCGTAACAATGTAAAGCAAATGTAAATATTAGATGATGAAATGCATTTTCCAAAAAGCCCTATTTTCTCAGCAGTTAGATGGGCTTTATATACAATAGGAAGATTCATTCTTGAAGGTTACTCCAGCCCATGAAACTAACCCCTATACATCATGGCCTAAAATGTCTGTTTTATACAATGCTTTTACCTTGTGAAAGTTCATTCAGCTTCCTGATTTATGAAGGCTGTACTTCTCTCTGCTCTGCTCTCCACACATCCTCTGGGAAGAGGAGAAGAATACAGAGAAGAAACATGGCTAACTGCAGGGTGACTAAGAGGTGTTAATGTTGGAAAACCAATGCAAGGAGTGCAACAAAAACACAAGCAGGAGAAAAACAAGAATGTTTGTGCATGGCAAAATAGCATGTGGTGAAACACACGTGTGCACAAAAGGCAGGGTGAGTCCCAGATGAGGCAGGAGAGGAGTGTGGTCTTTTCAGCTGACTGAATGTACAGTCCATAGCCATGCTGCAGTTTGTATGCTTTGCATTTATTCATTTACAGGGGTATAACTCCGATGTCTCTTCAGGGTGCAGCTGAACCTGATTTCTTAAAGTGTGGCTTCTGGAATCAGGAGAGCTATGGACCAGCAACAGATGCAGTCACAGCTCAGAGGAGAGATAAATCTCCTTTTGCAGGAGTGAATAGATGCCAGAACATTCTGAAATCCTCTTCTTTACCAGACAATCTTGCATTATGAATCTGGCTCTCCACTGGGGCTTGGGTTGTGCCTGCAATAATGGCCTGGTATTGTCCTTTCTGTTTCAGACATACTCTGTGAGGTGGTGGAAGACAAATGTTGGACACACCAGTGCTGTCAGCTGCTCCAGTGCTCTTCAGGAATGCCATTTTTCCTATTCCTGCTGTTGATTCAGCCACAACCCCACCAATAAACCACAGCAATAGCTGCCTAACAAGTCATCCTCACTTCACAACAGGGGGCAGTTTGCCAGCCCCAGACAACCACCAACCATGGCTGTTCCGGGATAGCCAAATTCCTGGGGGTGATGGCAGCCCCTTCTAAACTGTTGTCTTAGCTTACTGAAGTCTTGGATTTTCCCAGACTTTTGTAGTCACAGCTGAGGAACACAAAGGTGCAGCCTGATGCAGTCCTACAGCTCTGGTCATGCTGTTGTGGTTCAGAGCGAGCCAGCACTGGAGTGTCCACAGCTGGTGGAACCCAGGCCAAATGTCTCTGCTCTGCCAGTTCTCAGCTGGGTGAGCTGCTGAGCACTCTTTTGTCAAGGTTACAAAGCCTGAAGTGGACTCCAGCCAGCTCATCATCTACCCAGTGCTCACATCCAGAGAGATGCATGAAGGCAAACAGCTGGAACAACTGGGTTCTCTCTGAAAGGGAGGACATCACAAACCAGAGACCTCTCATTTGCTTTTGCACACAGATCAAGGGACAAAGGCAAGTATCCCACAATAACTTGGCAAATACCTTGGTACAAAGCTCAAGTCTGTGGAATGTGCCTTCACAGAAGAGCTCACCTCCTAATGCAGACCAAAACGGCTGGCGTGACTGTGCAGTTAAATTCAAGCTTTGCTCCAGACTTTGGAGGCTGAAACTCAAGAATGCCATGCCCAGAACAACTCTGCTGTAAAGACAGAGTCAAAGCAACTCAGGCAGATTTGTAGTCTGAAATGGAAATGGCCTCACTGCACTGATCACTTAATGCCATTTTATTCCTTCTTTCCCTTTTAATGAGAACTGTTGTGCAACAAACAGAGCCTCAGTTTTCTTGTTGAAACTCCTGATGTCAGTGATCCTCCACTTCCATGCAATGCAGAGCTATGTGGAAGTCATAGGGTCAATTTGTTTACCTTGCCTGTGGCAAGGCTTGGGTTCATCAGGTTAATTTCAGTAGTTGCTAAAAGGTCTTGATTTTTTTTCCTCTGGTGTCATATGGCTTCTGCATTTTTTTTTCAAAGAAGGGGGTAACCATGAACTGTTCAAAACATACCGAAGTAAACAACATTTTTCTGCATCAAGCTCATCCTGTGGATTAATTAATTTGCTTTTATGGCCCTTTCAAGTGAGGGGAAGTCATACAGATGTGAGCAATCACTTAAAGGTTTTAAGGATTATGGTTCACATCATCCAAAATTCATACCAGGACTGCTTATTCACAGGAAAAGGAAAGATTATGGTGGACATATTGATATTTTGGGAAAACGGGATTTTTAATAATTAAAAAAGTATATTTTACTGCTGCTATTATTTGTTGAAGTTCAAAACCTCTGGCACATCCAGACTGATCTGTTGTGAATTGCTTCTTTGTTTTTGGTGGTAGAAAAGTTGATTTCATATTGCTGATTCATCTGATGGGTTTGGATTACTCGCGTTATCCTTTCAGATAATGGACCATTGAGCCTGCAAGCAAGACTGCTCTCTGGTACCATCAGCTGATTTACATCAGATTTCTGAAATTGTGTAGTTCCAGTTCTTGGGAGTTGTCTGTATAGGAAAAGTAAGAACTTCATGTTAATCAGGGCAGCAAAACTCTTTTGGTCAAGAAACAGCAAGTCTTAAATATTGCCAGGGTGAACTATGCCTGCATACAGGAATGAGTTAATCCTGAGGTAACTGTCAATAATTTACCATTAACCATGGCTATTGATTCTGCGGCCTGGCCTTAGGTGAAATAACTGTGTAAAAACTCCCACAGTGCCAATAGCAACAGAGAATAGTGTTTTCTGGCAGGCTCTGTGAGCCTCTTCAATGCAGGAAGCAATAGATTATAAACAACTTTTATTTTAATCCCTGCAGGATGCATTGTGAGTGTCCAAAATAAGACCTGTTTTTCTCAAAGCCCTCCAGAGAAAAAAGAGTTCTTGATATCCCAATACAATACCAAAGAGATCAGCAAGTAAAGAAAAACTTTCTGTTCCTGGCAACACATCAGAACAGTTCCCTGAAGTTTATAGGTGTCTAACTGATCATTAAAAAAAGAGTTTTAGTTGGGTTCAGGACTTTTTAGTGCCAAGAGGTACTGCTGATTGTGAGATGCCTGATATTTTCAAGTGTGCCAGCCAAAGGACTGTTGAGGGAACAAAAATGGTCCTTACTATGTGAAATGTGTTATCTCTGGTCTATTTTATGCATAAGCTGATCTTTCTGTGAGCAAAATGCTCTGTGGTGTGCCTAATACAGACAGCTGTTGAACACACAGAAGCTTCTATGTGCCCACCCTGCCATTCACCTAAAAAGTGTGCCCAGATCTATTTCCTGTGAAAAAAACCCCTAATATCTAATTCTTAGAAGTACATGAATCCATTGATTTTTGCAGTTCTCACCATGAGCACATCACAAGGGTTTATTTTCACAGATTTCTTTTTAGGCAGGGACTTAAGGAAGCCAGTCTCTCCCTGGCGCCAATGGCTGGCTATGGGGTTTTTCCTCTCTTTTTCTCTCTTTCTCTCTTTCTCTCTTTCTCTCTTTCTCTCTTTCTTGCTCTCTTTCTCTCTTTCTCTCTTTCTCTCTTGCTCTCTTGCTCTCTTGCTCTCTTGCTCTCTTGCTCTCTTTCTCTCTTTCTCTCTTGCTCTCTTTCTCTCTTTCTCTTATCTTCTCTCTGTTCCCACCTTTTGCTTGCTCCCCAGGCCAGTGACAAGGGGCTGATTGAGTGGTAGTGGCCAGGGGAGAGCTGCAGGGGCTCAGCACAGCTCTGGTTGTCCAGCATCAAGGGACAAACGCAGACACCCCAGGGTCTGTGGTTTGCTTACAGCCACCGAGTAGGCTGGGCTGTGAGCTGTGCTTCCACACTGCATTGGGAATCAGAGAAAAGCAGCCAAAGGCAGGAAGGGGTCTTTGGCTCTAAAAGAAACCTGCATTTGGGAGGTCAGCTGCCAATCCTTCAGAGCTCCCAGACAGTCGTGAGGTCAAGCTGTGCTGGGGAGGGCTCTGTGCTGAGCAGGGAGAAACACAGCATCTCTGGGAATACAAGCACAGGGATTTTGGCAAACCTTTCTCAGTGTCAGCTTAGGCTTTGACTCAGATGATGCTGTAAGGCCGTTTCCATCTTCACACGCAGCCTTGCCATCCAATCTGAGTAATTTTACAGTCTGTATTCACCCTTCTTACAGACTGGCAGAGGTCTCTAAGGTGACCAAAGGGGTCACTTGAATGCTGATAATTCCCCCAGATGGAAAGGATGTCTAGGGACATCCCACTACCTTCTCACTACCTTTTCACTACCTTCCTGTCTTCCCTCCCCCTGACCTTCTCCCCTCCAGCCATCCCACAAGTTGTCAGGAGAGCACCACAGTTCCTGGAAGCGCAAAGCAAATGCTGTCCTGGCAAAGCACACTTTAATGAAACACCAGATGGGGACTGGTGCTTGCACATGACTTTGCGGAGCTGTTGGAGGGACTGTAGCACCTGGGCTAACTCTGAAGGAACCTCCTTGTCACTGCAGGGTGCCCCATGTCCTCCTGTCTCTTCCGTACAGGCCTTAGTCCTGGTCCTTGTCCCTGCAGAACTGCAAGCTGCTGGTAGGTGGTGTCTGTCCCCACAACTGCTTTGCTCACTCTGAGCTTCTGAGGCACCACCCAGCACAACTCAACCTAAATATGTCCCAGACAAAATACTGGCAGTGCTAACATTCAAACCCTGTCACTTAAAGGTCATGGTCCCACAGAAGTGATGTTCTTGGTGAAACTGCAGCCCTTCTCTCTTCAGAAGAGTGGAGATTTCAGAAAAACTCAGCTCTTAAAATGTTTCCTTGAAGTGTTGCCAGCAATTTGGCGAGTTATTAGCTTTACGAAGCTCCTCAGCCATAGCTGTCATCCTGTCATCCTCCTCAACACAAATGCTACTGTCATCTGTCATAGGGTCCTGCCATTTTGCTGCAGCAGAGGAAGCCTAGACTGCTGAGACAGGAACTGGACTTTGGCAGGAGATCAGTGCGAGTGGGGAGTGAAAAAAAATCCCCAAGTGGAAACAAGCCAGCAGGAAAATCACACTGCACTGAGAAAGGAGAGGTGCAAAATTTCTGAAAGCAAGGGGGCATGCCCTGTTCAATGCCTGACGCTCCCAGGGTAATGTGATTTGCTGGGAAGTCAGATTGTTTATTGTGAAAGCCAGTTCCCAGTGGCCTCTGCTGTTAGGCATAGCAGGGACATTTGGAAATGGCACGAAGGAAATTCCAGCTCTTGGAGCTGAGCACAAAGTTCTGCAGATTGCTGTGAGTTCTGACCCTCAAAACTGATTTTAGCTGTGCTTCATCCTCAGGGATTCCATCTGCATTCCTTGTGACCCAAGTCCTGGGAGGAGAAATTCAGCTGGTGATTCTCACTAAACCATTTCCTACGTCTTTGCAAATAATGCCTTTGCCAGGGACTTTATGAGATTTTGCTTTGCTGCACAACTTTTTTCACACATTATAGTAATTTGAAATGGTAAATCACCCAGCTCTGGATATGTAATCCTAAAATAATAGAAGGGTTGAAAAATGTTTCTGTAAATGGTTTTCACTGAATTGTGCTGCCTAATGATTTCTTTTTAGTGATATAAAAGCTATTCAGAATTTTCCTCTTTCCTTTAAAGCAAACACCCTAAATTTCCAGCCTTCAATTTTTTAATGTATTTTACTAAAAGTGTGTATATTTTAACCAAACCTTTTTCTAAGGAATAAAAAAAAAGTCAAAGTTTTTATTAAAAAGAAAGAAAATTCATAAAGATAAGGGAATCCTCCCCACTCCACTGTTCCATTCATAATCGCCTCTTTATTTTAAATCAGCTCAGCAACAAGAGTAAATAAAAACCTGAATCCCAAGCATCTGTGACTTAAACCAACAACATGGCATGATAAAGTGTGCAATTATATTAGATTTCCACACTTTTTAAACAGGCAAAAACTCCTAGCCCTTTGCCACATCTTACAGGCTGGGAGAGTGGTGCAGGACACTTCGGGGGGGCTTCTAGGGGGGTACCCAACCTCCCACCCACCTCAGTGGGCCCATGCACAAGTTACTTGCCTGGTCTTTTCACTGAGGCTTTAGCAACTGGCTGCAGTTTTCCCACTGTTGTTTAGGATTTAAAATGACATTTTTATTCGCCTGATCAAATTCTGAATGTGACTCATTCCTCCCCCACCCCAGAGCTATGTTGTCTGTAATGGGAATAATGTTTAGGATTTAAATCATAGTCCACCAGGCGAGTATAATCAAAGTGACCTGGTAGGGTGTGGGGGAGAACAAAAAACAAGGGGAAAAACCCCAAACAAGCCACTCCTTCCCCCCCACCCCTGCCAGCCCTTTCCTAGTACAGAACAGGATGTCTTGTACTCCATTCATCTGGCCTGGCTGCAATGGTTTTGTGCACAGGTACAGCGACCTGCTGCTGCTGCTGCTAAACAATCAGGGGAGGCCCTGTGATTTTGGGAATGAAATTCCCTGAGGAAGAGTGGATGGATGTGTTTCTCTGGGTCAGCCCAGGGCAACAGCTCCCCTCTGTCCCTGTCCTACCATGCTGTGCATACTCTGTGTGTGTATGTGTATTTCTAGGGAAGTTTTGAAAAAAAAAGAAGAAAAAAAAGAAACATTTAGAGGGACTGCACAGAAACTGATGCAGGAGTTGCTAGAGCAGTTTGCATGTGCTCGAGAGGAATCCCTTTCAGTTCCTCTTTTCTTCAGCTTTATTTAAAAAGGGTTTAAAGGCTGGTTTAATTACGAAAAACCAGCTCTCCAGACACCAAACAAAACGGCAGCCTAGCCTAAGTTGGCACCAGGACAGATGCATATTTTGCTCCCTTTTCTATGCCAATTGGCTGTAGCTCATCCAGTGTGTCAATCCAAGCTGGCTGTCTGAAATACAAGTTTAGTGGCCTGAAAATATCCCAGTCCAGCTTTGTTTCAGGTGGTAAACAGCTTGCTCAGTTTATTTCTTCCACGTTCAAAACAAAAATCAACACACACCCTCCCCTCCCAAAAGCCCTACATTACTACATATTTTGGTAATAGCCTCTCTTTGCATTTTACCCCGCTGCAGGATTTCCCTTTTCCCCCTTTGTATACAGTGACCCTGAAATGCTGGCAAAATACATAGCTTTTAAAAGATAGGCCTGATTCTGCCGGGCACTGAGCTCTGCTGAATGGGCTCAAAGTTAAGACTGAAACTACGGAGTGCTGCAACAAAAATGTTTGAGGCTGTTTTGTACTTGCAGCTTTGCTAGCTCCTCCGAGCTGCCCGGCCACCTCCTGGATTGAGCTAAAATTGGATCTGGACACCTGTGGGAGCAGGCAGGGATGGTGGCTTTGCAAAGCTTTGTGGAGTCTGGTGGCTCCTTGGGGTTCAGCCCCCCCCGTCCTGTAAAGGTTTGCAGGACAATGTGCATCGGGCAAGAATAGCAGCCAGTAGCAGGGAGGGTTTACCTCCCTCGTGATTTACCATTGATGCAAATTCCCTCCCTCCCCTTCCCCCTCTGCCATTTTAGTACAAATAAAGGGGCCCAGGCTCCCTAGTCAGCCAACAGGATCGGGACTGCCAAAAGAAAACAAACCCAGTGCAGGGAGGCTGCCCACAAAACATAGTTTAGTCACTACTGCAGGGATGAGAAGAAACCAAACAGCCTCCCGAAGGCTAGGGATGGAGTATGGTTTTCTCGATAATAAAACTCAAGCAAGGACTCCACTCTCTGGGTTTCTTACTGCCTGTTTCCTCACAAAGGAAATTGGACATCTCTGTAAACCTGAAATTTGGTCTCCACTTGCCAGCTTTCTAAGCAGAAGCAAGAGTTTTCCACAGGGTACAGGTAAACCCAAGGAGTTTAGTAAGCCTGTCTAATTTTCACCTTTCTTGAGAGCTTTGCAATAGACCCAATGTTTATCAATACATTTATGAGTCACTGAAGGAAAAAAAAGAGAGATAGAATGTGAAGGGATGAAGGACATCTATAGCTTGGGAAAAAAAGGAGATTAAAAATGTCAGGGTAGCTGGAGAAATCTCCAGGAAAGCAAGAAATAGCTCCAACTATCTCGTTTCTTCTTCCACCTTCCTAAGTGAGAAATTATGTTGTGTTCAAACAAGGCAAGAGCATGCCACCTTTTAGTTACCGTACTTATATGGTTGCTTCATATAGTGGAAATGCTGGGCAAATACTAACTTTGACTCTTTGGAACCCTTGGTTTAAAACAAAAAAACAAGGAAGTGAGGAAGCAAACACTGGGAGAAGAGGCTCAGTTCCAGCTTTTACCCCATCAGTGAGTCCAACTGCAGAAGAAAATGCCATTGAGCATGGAGAGAATTCAGCTGTGCTGAAAGCACTGCAAAGCCAAATGTTCTGTACTGCCCTGTACCTTCTGCCCCAGTGCAACCCCAGCTTTGTGTTTACATCGAGAGACCATAAAGAACAGAACCTGACTGCAGGCAGCCTCGGTTCCTCTTGGTCTGGGCTTTTCTGAACACGCTTTTCCTCTTCCATACTGCAAGCCAGGTACACAGGATAGGCACTGCCTCTATTCCAGAGCAGTACTGCTGTAAAACTTGGAGGTTTGGTTAAAATCACCAGCACAGGCAAGCAGCCTTGCCCAGCCCTGCCTGTGTGTGCTGGGATGGAGAGGTGTGGATGGGAATGGAGCAGCATGGCTTGGGAATATGCCACCCCATTCTCTGAAAACAGAGCGTTTCTGAGACTCAGGCCATCCATCCTGATGACACAGCGCTTTGAAGAGAGAGGGTTTTGGGAAGCAGGAGGGGAGGGCAGCCCAAGCAGCTCTGGGAGGCACCATGCAGGCACAACCCAGGGCCCTGCCAAGCCCAGGCAAGCCTGGGCAGCACAGACAGGGTTAATCCTGACCACAGTACACACTTCCCCCTTCCCCTCCCTGGAAAGAAAATAACAAATTTCCTGCAAGGGGATGATGACTTTGCAGTGCCCCAAGCAGCTCTCCAAGTGGCCAGGGGATTTTCCAGGCTGGGAGGCTTCAAAAGCCTGTGTTTTTCCACCAAAAGGCTCTCTCAGTATATCTTGGGTTAAATTTCTGTTGCTCCAGCAAGGAACACACAGATTCATCTGGCTTCTGTACTAACCCAATAGGATAAAGGCACGGAGGGTTATGCTCCCAAAGGGCATCTGCCTACTTGCAGGCAGTTATCAGGAAATGCACATCAGCACATGTAGACAGACACATGGATGCATTGAGAAAATGCCTGGTTGCTGGATAAGTCTGATGGAGCTTTTATCTCTTGGGAAAAATGATTCATGATATGCTGGCTGCTGAAATGCATGGGCATTTGATTTCTTCACTGCTTCCCAGGACAATGAGCAGAAGCCCCTTTTAGGTATTTAAGGAGGAAGAGGAGAGGAGAAGAAGAACAAAGAAAGGAGAAAAGAAGCATTATTTGCTGGTGAAATCTTAGCATGGGAACTTGGTATTATTTCACTGGAAGTGGAAATTCCATGAACCCTCCTTTGAGAGGGGGGATGGCGAAGGCTGAAGAAGATCTGCCCTGGGTGAGCAGTGAGTTGCTGTGTCACTGCCAGGCAGTCCCACTGACCCCTCAGGTATAGGCAGCCTGGCTTTGGAGGGCTGTCAGCAGGAGAGTGTCAGTGGGAACATGTCTCCTACAGAATCATGGGACCCTCAGGGATACAGATCCATCTCCAGCTCAGGAACGTTTTGATACCAATGGGAAACAAAAGTCATTTATTGCCCCGGGTGAAGCAATGCAGCTGTGTTTAATAGAGGCACAGACATCCAGAGGACAGGGAGGATTGCCAAACCCAGGCTTTTTCTTTCTCAGCAATACCTGGCTTTTTTTTTTTTTTTTTTTTTTTTTTCTCTGTCTGGATGCTGTCCATCCACAAAGTCTGGCCCCCTTCTCTGTTCTCAAGTTTCCTCCCAGGATTTAGATCTTAACACCTCCAAATTCAACTTGGCTTCCTTCTTAGAAGGAGCAGGCCTGTGGGAAAGGGGTTGCACAATGGCAACAACTTGGTTCAGCAGGGACAACAAACCTGCAAAACTTTTCAAGCCCAAAAGTCAGGGTGATTTCCCTTTATACAGGAGGAGCAGCCCAGTCATTAGGCTGCAGGCAAAGGAAGCAGCACTATCAGGGTGCAGCACCTTGGTTCTAGGGAGGCTTTAAGCTCTCCCCCAGGAAACATACCTAGTTAGAAACTTCATCCAAACTAGTGGAAAGCACAGCAAGGAGAGCACAGGAATAAAAAGGAGACCAGCAGCTGTAAACCTTTGACCTGCAGTGGCTGTGACAGAGCCTGCAGGGTTTCACATCACTGTGGATCTCGTGGCAAAGAGAAAGCCCCACTCTGTGTTGGAGATCAACTCAAACCTTTGACTCTTCCTGACACCTTTCCAGAGGGGCACAGCCAAAACTGCTCACCCCATTTGCACCCAGCCCAAGGAGCTGTGCCAAATGCCAGCCAGTGGCAAAGGCAGCGATGCTGTTGAACAGCCATAAGTTCAACCACAAGGGATCCATTGTCCCCTTAGCCACTTCCCTGGCTCTTACATGTGTGGGAGTCACTGGGGAGGGCAGCTTTGCAGCAGGTGTTATCATCTATGCTGCCTAATCCCATCCAAGCTCACAGCCACCACCCTGCTGCAGAGGCAGTGCCATAAGTCACAGCCACAGGGCAGGCGAGCTGCAGCCCTGGCTCCAAGCAGAGCCTTCACACACTGGAGCTTCTCAGGCAGTGGATGAGTTTCAGGGTGAGACAGATGCCCATCTTGTTAGTCCTTCTCTTGGCGGGAAATGCAGTTGGGATGCCTCTGGCAGGTCAGGAGCAAACGGTTGGGAGCATGGAGCTGTGCACTCTCCCCACTGAGTCACCCACAGCAGGGACTCCATACCTGCTTCCACACAGAGACTGGCCTTGCAAGGAGGCTTCCTTGGAGAAAGTCCATGCTGCAAACGGTTGAGCAAATAGGCATAGCAGACACACGTTCTTTGAAGAGAAAGCACTTTTTAGCAGTGTCATCAGTCTGTGTATCCAGTTCAAACTAATTCTCTAACAGCTTCCTGCATTGTGACCTGACTACTGAAAAATATGTACAAGGGCCCAGTTGCCAAAAAGCTTGGGTAGCACTACACTCCCAGCCCAGCACTGTTCTTATTTAGCAGCTGGTGGGAATCTGGACATCAATATCTCACACAAATGGCTCTGAAATGGTGCTACAGTCTCCTTACATATGCATCGATTCCTCAGGGCCAGAATAAGAAGAGGTACAGTTTTAAATAACTGGCAGTAGAGACATTTCAAAGAGCAGAGTAAAGGAGTGCCTCTGGAGGAACAGGACACAGGAGTCCCCGTGCTGGAAATCAGCATTTGTTCCTCTCACTGAACAGTATCCAGCTCAGGGAGGTTTGTGTGCCACTCCTGAAGGCTCAACAAAAGATAACTAAGAGAAGCAAGCTATTCTCACTACTTCACAGGGCAGGATTCCTCACTTCCACTGGGAAAATTTAGATAAGCTTGAAAACTCCTTCTCTCATCAGGAGAAAACAGAAGACCTTAGATAAGTGAGAAAGAACTTTCCCATCCTGCCAAGTTTTTTCAAGCTTCCACAAATTTCCCTCATTCATGTGGAGTTGAAACTGAGACCTTTTGAAATGTTACGTGTCAAAAAGAAAGCCAGACCCCAGAAAAATCAGCAGGTCTGAAATTAGGGCTGTCAGCTGGGACATGGGAAGCCCAGTTCAGCTCCCCATGTTCCCAGCCTGCTGGGGATTTGATGTTTCCCAGTAGTTCTTGACTGGCAGCCCTGGGGAGAACTTGTTTTTTCAGAGCAATGAGTACTCCCTCAGAGATGGCCTCTAGGTTCCCAGAGCCCCTGGAAACTGCCAAAAATTTTGCATTTCAGGGCAGCTGATGTAGCTGCAAGGAGATGGTGGCTTTTGCACCCCATTATCTCTAGGAAATGTGCTTATAAATGAAGTCAGCTCTAAGACCTGCATCCACCTCTGATTCCTGGATTAGAAAAGAGCATTATCTAAAAGAAAGTTGGCAAAATATTCTGACCATTTGGAAACAATTTCTGTTTTTAAACACAGGAGGTTTGAAAGGACTGTCTTTGTTGCGGTTTTAGTTCATGGCATGAAATATTGATGGGTCCAAGTGAGTGCAGGGAATTAATAGAGTCTAAACGGGACAGTGAGAACAGAAAAAAAGTATGCAGCTCATTTTAAAATGGGATTTCAGTGAGCAAAGTGAATATCAAAATCAAATGTGTGTATTTTACCCTGTCCAAGGGCATGCACCTGCAAGGAGCATTCACAGGGATGTAGATGTTGTGGGTAGGGGTAGGGAATGTTGTTTCCCAATAGTCCGGGACATATTCCCATTCCAGATCACTTTTAATTTCATCACAAATGAAAGCACAGACTTTCAATAGAGCCACATAGGCTCTGAAGGAGGATAGACGAAATATTTTTAAATAATTTGATATTCAAATTATTCAAGAATAAATCAAATAGATTTTGCTAAATTAATGATGACTTATGAATAGAAATGCTAAGAGTTAGCTTCTCTGGAGGCCTGTGATAGTAGCAAAATGGGTGTCACAAAAGAATAAAAATTTAAAAGGGCCCATTTGCTCCCCAAAACATTACCCCCATCAGTGAGCTTGAGGGACATTCATCCCATTTGAGTCTGCCCCTATTCCATGTCCACCAGTGAGTCTGGGCTTATTGAGTCCTCATCCATCCCAGCTGTACACGTGGCTGAGGTCTTTTAGATTCCAGTGTCTGGATTTCAACATTGCTTCATGACTTTCCCATTAAGGAGAGGGGATAAGTCCAGCTCATCTGCTGGGAGGGCCTAGCCTTTGCTGACCGCTCCCTGGCAGAGCTGGACAAGCTGTGTCTTGCCCTCTTTGGAAACCCTAGCCATCCTCAGGCACAATAGGGTGAAATAAGGACACTTTGCTTTATCTTTAAATTTCCTTGTTTTCTTGGGCAGTGGCCAGACCCTTTGTTTTTTCAATGTAGTTATTTGTGGATTAATTTCCTTTGGGTTTTGTTTTTTTGGGTTTGGGTTGTTGGGGTTTTTTTTATAAGTATTATTCTATGAACAAAGATTCAGCTGCTCCCTGGAATTGTATAAGAAGAGTGACAAGATGCAGCGCAAAATGTGGATCAAAGTAAATGGTTTTCTCATGAGATCTTACAGGGTTGTTCAGTAGATCTTACACACCAACTGGCAAATTACTGTGTGCCACCACTACAGCCTGTCCTTGATGGCATTGGTGGTTAAAGCTGTACTGGTAAAAGCCAGAGGAAACAGGCAGCTCTTTGTTTGCCCTTGTTCTGCCAGACTGTTGAGGGCCCAGATCAGGGCATCACCCTGAGGACTGCCTGAGCTGCAGCCTCAGGAATGTCCAGGTTAGTCCATGCTTGCTTCTGATGCTCTGTTAAGCCATTAAGGGTGAGATGTTTCCTTGGAAAAGATCCTGCAAACAGATCATCAGGAATAAATAATGGGAATATCTGAGAAAGGACCCAAGCTGCAACAGCTTCAATTTCATCAATGTCTGTCATATTTTGGGGAGGGGCCAGAGGATGGACCAGGGTCTTCATAGAGGTGCCAAGCAGTAGGACAAGAGGAATGGGCAGAAACTGATGTACAAAAATTTCCACCTGAAGGAAGAACTTCTTCCCTGTGCAGAGACTGAACACTGAACAGTTTGTCCAGAGAGGGTGTGGAATCTCCTCACTGGAGATATTCCAGAACTGTCTGGATACAACCCTGTGCTGTGTGCTCTGACCTTGCTGGAGCAGGGAGGTGGGACCAGATAACCCACTGTGGTCACTTCCAGCTTGACCCATCCTGTGATTCTGTGAAGCCTTGATCACCTTGTTCCACCCTTGCACCGCCTTCTGCACTGTGGCTGCACAACTGTTCACAGGGCTGTGCAATGGAGCAGGCCAGGGAGTTGATCCTGCTGAATAATAACCATTTTTGTTTTCTGAACTATCTTTAACTTGCATCAGTTTCCTCTGTCTGTTTCCTGTGTAGCCACACAGCTAGGTGGGCCCACAGTGTGGCAAGCAGAAAAAAGTGCCCACAAGTGCAGAAGCAGGGAAAAAGAGCTGTTGGAGTTGGTTCAAGTTTTCATGCTGAATGCTCACCTTAACCTTGGAAAGGATCTGCTTTTAAATGGCATCCAGTGGCACACTTCATGAGCAGGCAAAGTCATTGTCATTTACACAAGACAAGTATCATAAAACAGTCATTTGTATCTGAACATATATCAAAAACACACTTCACTGACATAACTGTACGAGTGAGTTTTGCCTGTTGAGGGCAGAAGTTTTGAAAGAGATTCAAGTGTGACATGCAAAAGTCAACCCTGGTTATCTCAAAAGAAATGAAACAGAAAGACAAAAAGAAAACCTCTGACAAACAAACTTCATTATAGCATTCCTCTCAGTCAGTTTTACAAACTGATGGTCCTGCACCACAGGCCTAGAGAAGGCAAAAACTCCCATGGATCTCAGAGAAGTGTTCTAGAAGATCAGTGTACAAGAACCATGCCAGGACAATATGAAAATTACTTTTCCCACCACTGGAATGCAGCCACCTCTATTATTTATCATCTATTGATAAAGCCACCACTGAATGTCCCTATCACTGTCATTGCTGGCCACAAGACCCATTTGGAGCAAGGGAACTGGCAGTGGAGTCCACCACTGCTAAGTCCAGAACCTGCAGCTCTACTGTCCTTAGCATCTTCTGTGTTGGTAGATGGGAACTGTGTGTGGCATTTTTAAACAGATCACATGTGGAGGCAAATTTGATGCAGCTTCTTTGTATTTTTTACCAGGGCTCCAATATTTATTGCAGATGAATGCTGTGAGCTCCATGGGCATGTGTTGTTTGGCTTTAATAGCCAATAAAATGATTACAGAAATCAAAGGGGGTGTGACTTCCTCTATCCCATGCCACAGAGGTCACTACAGCAGCCACCTTTCTTCATGAGCTTTGCCAGAAGCCAGGTACCTGGCAGCACAGCACAAAACCTGCTTTAGTGTACCACTGACCTAATTTCTTGTACTGATCCATCCCACAGTGCCATGATTACATATGGGAAACCAAGATTAAACTCTGCCTCTTGTGGCAAGGGCCCTTTGATCATTCCAGGAGGAGCTCTGTAGGCAAAGGATGGATTGCAAACATCTGAGACCCCTGTCCAGCTCCAGGAAATTGAGAAGCAGGACTGATAAATTTACCCATATTCATAGCTTTAAGCTTCCTTTTTAATTAAAAGAAAGTGCAAGTGATTTTCACTCTACAGACCCCCAAGTGATAAGACTTTTCTAGTTGTATCTTGTCGTCACACACTGTAGATAGGATTTGTATATGTAGACCAGAGAAAGCAAGGGTTTGAAATTTTTTGAGGACAATGCATGTTCATTTACAAATTCCAGAGTATCCTTAAGTGATGAGTATTCACAGTAATGCCAAAGTCAGGAGGAACAACTGGCACCATTTGTCAGAGTTGATCCGTCAGACAGCTCAGTTGGGATCAATTGGATTTCAGGTAAGCCAGCTCAGAAAAAAAGGAACTGTGCTCCCTGTGAGTCTATTTCTAAATACAAAAGCATTCTAATCTACATATTTGTGTGAGTGTAGAGAGAGCTTCATCTTGTGGGGCTTTTGTTCATTTTTCTTCATTTCCTGAGAGTCCATCCTGCAACAAATGCTCAAACCCTAAAAACCTGATGACATTAAAGTGCCTAGATTAATTTACTTCCCTGAATGTCATGTGGTGGAAAGACGAGACTTATTTTCTTGCCTCTGGCCTAGTCCTCCCTTTCTGATCTGGAAATGTCGGCACCACTAAAGCATCTTGGCTTGGCATATACTTTATCTGTTGTTTACACAGACACTGCTCTGAATAGTACTTTATTTTTTGTGGTACCAGATGGCTGGATATTAAAGGAGGAAAACACTAGTGGAAGAGACATTTGTCTTTTATGAAGAACAACAAGAAGAGCTCAAAGTTGTCCTACAGCCTCCAGCTGTCTGGAGGACTGGCTGTCCCAAGCTGCAGAATGTCCATCCATACTGGAGCGAACCTCCCAGCATTCCCATGCATTTACACACTGCCATTCACACTCCACACCTTGGTTCACTTCGGTGATGATTCCTGAAATTACTCAAAAGTACCCAGTGCAAAATAATGAAAATCATAACAGTATTTTCAGCCTTGATCGAGCTATTCAGTTTCTATAGCTGGTGCGTATAAGATTTTGTACTTGTGTGTGCTGCAGGGTTTTTAAGTGTGTCACTAAATTGACAAGAAGTGTCAATTAGGGAGGCAATAGCAGGAAGAAAAGGTTTCTACTGTCACAAAGTAGGTTTAATTGAACAGGAGCAGTACATAAATGCTCATATCCTTAATGCTGCATTGACATATTAGTGTTTCTTTAATACATTAAAGCTAAAAAAGAAAGATTCCTTAAAGCCCCAGCCATCCCACTGCTGTCTTAAAACCACAAGAAGTCAGGAAAGGGAAACTTTAAGTTATGCATATTAATATGGTTTATGTTGCACACCTGATAGCAATCAGTTTTAAAATATTAACCATTTACATTATCTTTTATTATTTACTATATTTTTCATTATTCACTGTAATTAATTATTATACTTTAAAATTATTATACTTTTGAATTATTATCTATTTTTATTATTTATTTCATGAGAGTCTGGGAGTCTCCTGAAATCAGCTGCCAGTCCTTTCACATCTGAAGGCCCTCACTAGGACCATGTCTTTCATCAGAAGTAGCTGCCCAGGAATGCAGCAATAGACTGGTTGTGCAAACCCCAGTGGCGGAGGATAGGTCACTTTTCTCCTTTTGTCCAAGGGATGCAGACTCTCATCTCTAGGGGTGACTGCTCTTACCACTGGGAAAGAAACCGTGCCCCCACTGACTCCAGCCAAATGTATCTTTCATTGCTGGCAGTCATGTGAAGTGGACTGAGTAGGAAGACTGGAAATGACCTTCCTCTCTCAGGACAGCTCAAGGAGTTTGACACTTGGAGAGGAGAGATCTGTGTCTGGCCCCCTAGCCACAGAAGCTGAAGTCAGAGTCCTTGTACTCCCCAGAGGAATGCAGGCATTGTTGGAGCAGGAGTCACTCTGTCACCCTGGGCTCAGCAGGAAAGCCACGCTGACCACAGTGTCTCACACAGAGCATCATGAAGGGGCTGCTCAGAGACTGCTGAATGAATCGATTCATTTGTGTGTAATGTATAGAAAAATGCTACATCTGTGGCCAGGATATGGCCCAGGACTGAGGCAAGCACTGAGCACCACAGTCCAGGGGCATGGCTGGTCACACCCTGAAGCACAGGCTTAACTACATTTGTACACCTCTGTACACAGAGCTGTGGATGAGTGTTGAGTGCGAGGTGTTAAAGTATTATTTTGGATGCCTAAAGCCTTGTATAGTTCTAGATATGCCTGCAAAAAAACCCATTCACATCCCAGAAATGTCTGTGTAATGACAAAGAGAAGCTGCCAGTGCTACATGAACCAGGGCTGGGGCCAGAGTGCTCTGTGTCAGAGGATGGAGCCCAACAGAGAGGACTGGAATGACACTCCCTGCCTTCCCTGGGACACTCCCAACAGGCAGATAGGATGCACAGAATTCTCCAGCCTGTCTCCACCTGGCTGAACACACTTAATGGAGAAAGGACAGGGGTGACAAGTCCCTCCCCAGCACAGCAGACATGTCTCCTTTGTGACTGCCACACTTCCTGCAACACATCCCAAAATCCAAAGGTAATCGATAATTTCCTATTCAAACATCAGGGTAAAACTGCTTATTTTGTGTGTGTGTGTTGCAGATGGAACTTTGGTTTCATTAATACTTTTCTACTGCTGGTGTATGCATACTTAAGTTGCTTCAGAGTTCCTGCCTACTCTTTTGGATGACAGGCGTGCCTTTGGACAGTAGGTGACAGTGGAACTGAGCAGTGATAATGACAGTGGTTCTCTAGTATGGAGGTGGAAGCCTATTTCCCATCACAAAACTGCTTCCAGAAAGGAAAAAAGACTGGTTATTGCTCATGGGAGACTCTCTACTGAGGGAACAGAAGGGCCTTGTGCAAACTGACCCCACTTGGTGGGGACGTTTTCTGTCTCCCTGGGACTCTGATTAAAGATATGCAGATAATGAAGATAAATCTTCCCAACCCTGGTGCAGCCCTCAGATTATTATTCATTACTGATATTCCAACTGGACAACAATGAAGTTTCTACAAGAAGTTTGAGGTCAATCAAGACACTTCAGAGCCTTGGGGTGACTTGTTAAGGGATCTGCAGTGCAAAGAGTGTTCCTCTCTGTCCTTCTGGTGGCAAGGAATGAGAGAAGAAACAGGAAGACCCTGCAGATCAATACCTTGCTTTGAGCTGGGTGTCAGTGGCAGAATTTTGAGTTTTTTGATCGTATTAAAATAGAATCATTTAAGTTGGAAAAGACCCCTCAGATCATGGTGGCCATGACCTGGCATATCTCTAGCAGGTCTGGTTATATTCCTTTCTCCCTTCAAGTCTTTCTGTGAGCCTTGCTTACTCCTGCAAAAAGATCCTTTTCCCTCCTTAAGGCAGATGGACACAGTCTGTCACCAGCAGGAGATATCTCACTCTCTAAACTACCTAAGGAGAGGTGGGGTTGGGCTCTTCTCCCAGGTAGCAAGTGACAGGACAAGAGGAAACTCCAGGGGATGCTTAGATTTGATATTGGGAAAAAGCTGTTCACTGGAAGGGTTGTCAAGCACTGGAAGAGTGGTAAGGCATTGGAATAATTTGCCCAGGGAGGTGGTGGAGTCACAAGAGGCAGCTGGATGTGGCACCTGGGGACACGGTTTTGGGGTGGTTATGGTGGTGCTAATCATTGGAATAGGTGATTTTGAAGGTCTCTTCCACATTGATGGTCCTGTAGGATCACTCCTACCTGTAGGTTCAAATCCTACTTGCTGTCCAAGCAGCACTTGACCAGGAGTGCAGGCAGAGCACTGAGTTTAACCAAAATTAAGGAGCTGCTGCAGACACACTGATATAGCCAGACACCAGTATGGGATAAATTCAATGTAATGCCTTGTAAAAATCTGTTTGTCGCTTCCAGATGCTCTTGCTTGTAGCTGATTACTGAGCTTGGGGGGCTCAGATGCAAGTAATTAACGTTCTGGCCCTGTTAACGTTCCACTTTCTTCCACTTTCTTCCAAAGTGTCCCATTGTAAAACAGACAACAAGGAAAAGCATGTCCATTTTCAAATTGTTTAAATATGTTAATAATACAGGCTGGAATGGATTTCCATTAATAATTTTTAAAGTTGTGTATGGGGGGAGGGATTAACTGACAGAACTTTGCAATGTCCCTGCCAAAAGCCCTGACTCCAGTCACCAGACCAAAATATATTTTTACAGCTGCCAAAGTTCTCACTGCAGATATAAGCCAGAATCTAAAGGGATCCTGTGTATTTGTGTGCTGCAATATGACATCCCACTTCCAACAGGACTGGCATTAGTTTGGTTGGAGGCTGAATGGTGGAAGGAGAGGGCAAGGGCTTTGCGGCAGTTGCACCCTGTCCAGCACTGAGTTATACACCCGAAGAAAATAATTTAGGGAGACAAGTTTCATGCCACGAGTTGCTGTTGTGTTTAGAGGGTGTATAAGGGCTCTGGAGGGGCTGGATTTGCTCCTGTGTCCCTCAGGTATGGGATGAGGCTGGACTGTGAGGAGATGCTGCTCCTGGGAGTGAGTGCAGACCCAGATCCACAGAATCACAGAATTAACTGGTTTGGAAAAGACCTTTGAGATCGTTGAGTCCAACCTATGACCCAACACCACCTTGTTGCCGCTGACACCACTGAGTGCCATATCCCATCTTTTCTGAAACATCTCCATGGATGGTGACTCCACTTCCTTCTGGGGCAGCTCATACCAATGCCTAATCACCCTTTCTGTGAAGAAATCCTCCTGATGTCCAGCCTAAACCTCCCTTTAGACAGCTCAAGGCTGTGCCCTCTTGTCCTGTTGCCTGAGAGACACCATGGTCTCTCACCATCTCCCTCCCCCTTCCCACCTCAGTCAGGCAGTACAGTCCCCTGGAGGCAAAGGTGAGCTCTGCTGCAGTAATCACCCTTCGAGGCTCATCTTTTAATGAGCCTCTCCCATCCCATACTGTGCCCCAAGAACAGCCTTTTGATTGATCAGAAAATTAACAGGCAGTCAGGAGCTCAGGCACAGGATGAAACTATCTCAGCACTCAGCTGGCAGCTGGTGCAGCTACAGGGAGATGCTGCAAAATTGAAACTCAGCACAGAGAGGACTGTGCTTATGCTTTTGCCATGTTTTCTTTTAAGTTCACTTAGTACTTCTACTGCATGAGTGCTGAAGATCTAATGTCATAATTCATAAGTACCATAATGCTATTTCCACTTAACTTAGAGGTTTTCAACAAGTTTTGCAAATGAACAAATGGCTTCATGATATGTATTAAATTCAAACTGAACAAGATGAAGATACCTGAGAAAAACAAAATACAGAATAAAGGAATAGCCACAGATTGTAAATCTCAATTCATAAACTGCAGAGAATAAATTAAAATTTATAAATCACATATTATGAATCTCAATTGCCCTTTAAAATCTCCCACCCAGACCTTTGAATTTCTTTTCTGATGCTGATGGCCTAATCCATGTCCATTATTACTTGGCACGTGCCATAAATTCTTATGATGAATGCAAAAAATCTATTAGTTTGTTCTATTAATTATGTTAGAAAATGCGGTGCAAGATTTGAAACATGCCCTCTCAGATGAATGGAAATCAGATGCAGCCCTGTTTTCTAACATTCTGTTTCTTCCATTTTTAAGAAAAAAGTGCAAAGAAACATGAAATGGGTCTGGAAGGGCAACTAGTTTTGTATATATTTTCCTGGAGAATGGAATAATTTGGATTTTTTTTCCTTCAGACTAAATCTGAAGCTCACTTGAAAAATAAGCAAGAATCATGTGTCTAAAATCTTCAAGGAATATTAGGGCTAATAGGCTAAATGTCTGCCTCAGATATGCTCTGGAGGATGCACATTGGCTAAATTATGTCCAGCCTTTGAAAAGCTGGATATGCTCCAGCTTGGGGCTTAGAGAAAAGGGCCTTAATGAGTCTCCAGTATCTGCATCTATTGTTCAACTGAACATCTCAGGCTGGGTGAAAGATGGATGTAATTTGTGATATCTAAACCTAAGGCAGCAGCTCCTGCCCTTATTTGCACTGCTTCAAAGACTTCCTGTGAAGTCTGGGAGGTCAAGGAGAAGGGAAAGATCAAGCAGAAGGGGATGAACTGTCTCAGCCTGACCTGCCCTTTGGCCAGTGTGTCTGGGGAGGTGGCGTGGGAGAGCTTTTGTACCAGTCTGCTCCCCAGCCCAGCGACCTGGGGCTCAGGAGGGGCTGGGATTGCCTCTGCCTTTGTCCACATCATCAGCTGTGTCATCACATGGACTTGGGATTTGGGTGGCCACATGCTGCTGGGCAGTTCCACCCTTTCCCTCCTACACACTGAAAAGGGAAATGTAGGAGAAGGTTTTCCTCTTTTTTTAACCCCTTGGCTGGAAGAGAATGCCCAACTATTGAAAGAAAACACAGGTCAGGATGCAGGAGTAAGAAATAAATTGGAGGGACTCCCTTTAGGTCAAGTTTCCGGAAACCCACAGCTCTACCGATTTGCAAACTATGAATCAGAAAGAAAAAAAAATCTTTTATAATCCACGCCCCCCTTGACTCTCTGCAGTCTGTAAAGGGTGTTCTTAACCCCAAAAAGCCTCACCACTGCTGGCAGTTCCAGCTCTGCTTTGGCTGCCAGGGGGAAAAATTGGGGAGAATATGTGACTGAATGACATGGGAAATTTTAGTGAAATATTCTGAAAAATGATTAGCTGGAACACATTGCACAGATTCAGCAAACACCTAAAATTCCCATCTGGTTGGGTTTGATGATGAGAGGGTCACTTCAAGTAGTGACTGACTAAACAAGCTTATGAAGTCCTAAGAGAATTTTAGAAAGTATAATTTAGCCTTGGTGAAGACGAACAAGGAAACAAAAAAGTAATCTCTGCTCATGTCTCAGGATAGCCTTGCCTCCAAGAGTGCACTGTTCCTGGCTACCTTAAATGTCTTTGGACTCTGCTGTTCGTTGTTTCTATTTTGCTTCACAATTGCCTCCAAAGTGAAAAATACTTCAGATAAAACAGAAAAAACTGATTAGCAAGTTCTACCAAGTGCGTAAGATCCAGCCTCCTGAAGTGAGACCAAGCCAAGAAACGTAATGGAAATTTTGACTGTATTTGAAAATGGTTATTGTCATAACTTCAAAGCTACTCAACCAGTGTTCTGCATACATAATCTGCTTTTAGCATTTCACCAGTATGCTCAAAATCTATTGCCCATATGTCCAACCATCACAGTAAATGTGCAGTGTTGTTGTTGGCATCTATGGCCCAGTTATGCATTTGCTTGTTTGCTTTTTGAAGCACAAGTAAGTCATGAGAGTTTTACTGATACTCAAAAATAAACAGACGGGACAATTTTGATCTAGTAAAATGTGGTTGTGACCAACCAAAATGAAAAACTGAAAAGCTGTGTTCATGGGTGATAGAATGGAAATTTCATTTATGATTTGCTGGTGTACAACCACAATAAAACATCGTTAGTCAGCTTTGCTGGAAGATGCAAGTCTGTTATTCCAATGGATTCTGTGAGAATAACAAAAACCCTTTTTCTCAGATGGGGAATGATCACCAGCATCCTTTCTGAACACCAATGGCCCTCTAAACTAAACAAACTCCTAGTACAAAAAAATTTATGCAACCATGGAAAATAATGGAAATGAAGGTACATGGCCAAAATGACTATCCTAACCTGGGAAAGCATTTTAAGGAATTTCACTATCCATGGGCTACACTTACTGGAAACCTGTCATAAAAGAGATGAAGTCTGAGCTTATGATAGCCCCAGATGTGACAGGCCTTCGGAAAGGAAAATGAAAGGGAAGGCACATTCTGTTTCCATGAGGCTGGAAAGAAAAAGAGTAAATTATCCTGTAAAGGGCTGTGCTGCTGCTGGTACCCAAACCAGTTCACTTAAAGGTATTGCAGCTCTCTCTGCCCTCTTCTGCCACTGAGAGTCCCTTTGGGGCCTCCTTAAATAAAAAAGGAAATCAGTCTTGAGGTTCTCAATTCAGATTTCCCTCCCACGAGGTGAAACGATAGAGCTGTTGAGGTCAGGTAGGCTGCATTTATTTTGCTATTTTATTTTGTTTTATTGAAGTAGGGCTGGCACAGAGTGGGGGCTGTTCTGCAAGCACAGGATGAAGGCAAAGGGTCTTCAGGCCTGGTGGTGTTTTGTGCCATTAGAGGGAATCCAGCAGGTCTTGTGCCCATTTGGCCTCAGGAAGAAATGTTAAATTGCCCCATTTTTTGCCAGCTAGGAAGGCACTGAGCCAACAGAAAAATTGGGAGAGGAAGCAGGAGACAACAAGCTTTTGGGAGTGGGAGGGGAGAGGAGTTGCCAGGCTCACTGTTTGTGTTTCTATTTTCGTTTTAAGTTCTGTTTTGAAGTAAAACACTTTATTGCACCTCTGCAAACTGCTGCATTTTCCAAGCCAGCCCAGAAACACAGGCTACGATCTAATGTCAGCAAAGTCTGGGGGCACACGTAGGAATACAAGGCAAAAGATGACAGGCTATGGTCTCAGCAGCTCCTTTTGCTGGAGGAGCAAATCTCTGCATAAAAGCAAAGCTAGGAAAACATCCATCTGATATCTCTTCCAAACTGCAGCCGGGCTCAGTCACAGCTCTGTTCTTCAAGCTCAGCTCCTTTGTTTAAGCCCTACTATTGCTTGTTTTTCAGATCGACTGTTTGCTGCGGGAATTTTGCTTTTAATTTCCCAGGCAACTGGAGCTTATTAAATGTGGTTTTCCAGAGCAGTATTTTATATCAGTACCCGATAATGACTCACCTGTAAACACCCTCTCTAACGAGAACCTTTGGGCACCCCTGGCCGTGGTTGGCACGGGGGAGGGGAGATGCTGGGTAACAAGTTTAAGCCCCAGTTTTCTTCAGTGCATTTACCTCTGCTTCCTAATCTCTCCTGACATAAAGTTGAAAGTTATTACTTAGATGCATAAAGAAAACCATCTATCAATTATTTACCTGCTCACATGTGGGACCATGTACCCAGAAGCTGTTAGTGCAGGCCAAGGCAATGACCGCCCAGCTTCTGAGAAAGCAAAAATCCACTTTTAGTCCTCTGATTCAATCACCTACAGGTGGTAAGTCAGTAAAAAAATCTGTTCTCCCTCAGAGAACAACGAAGACTCCTCCAAATACCATTTTTGACATCCAAGTCACAGCTCAGGAGTCCTAAACTTCTTTTGAGAGCATTTGGAAAATGAGATTTTTAGCAGCTGTTAATAAGTATTTAAGTGCACATCTTGCTGAAGAGATGAATGGAGGTTGTCCATGCTAATCTGTTTGAAGTGTATCCTCATGTGGTGTGGTAAAAATGCTGACATCTGAGCTCCAGTCAGCATCCAGAGTGCTCCTGTCAGAAAAGACAAATTTTACTGCATCTCCAGTTCCTGTCATGGAAACTGGACTTTTCAGAAGCACTTGGCGTCTGCTGGAGCCTGGTCCTGTCACTATCAGCTTAACAACAATTTCAGTTGAGCTAGACCCTGAATAGAGGGCTTTTGGCTATGTGTGCCTTGAGTAAAATGCCCATTTTTTTGCCTTACATCCTGCAAATAACAGGAAATTGTACCAAAGGTTTTGTGAGACTGCTCAAAAAGAGCATCTGGGAAAGAAGTCTTGAAGAAACTCATGACCTGTAGGCAGACTTTTGCTAATGTTACTCCACAGTAGATATTTTCTGCTGTGATTAGCAGAATCACTTGAGGTCTGTGGATTTCTTATTGATCTCTCTGAAGCTTAAAAGGAGCTTGTTTTGGCCTTGTGCACTTGAATTTGCTGTAGCACAGTCTTCAGTGGCCACTGCCCCCCATGGTCCATAGATTTAGGAAAAAGCCTGAAAGCTAGCATTTAAGAGAATCCTTGTTTAAAATCAAAAGATATCTTTGGTAAACTAAGATTTTTCCATTTAAAATTCTGGCTCCTGTTAATGTTTTCATTGTCCCTGCAATCTTTTTTTCTTCTGTTGATCTCCAAGGAGAGGCTGGCAGTTCTGAAACAGAGTTCTCTAGATGGATCTTTACTGAGACTCTGAATCCAAGGTGGGTAAAGCTGGTTGGGTTGGTGGGGGTGCCTCACCTGAGATTTACTAAAAGAAATTCCCAAAGAATTTATACTGTAGACCAAGCAGCAATATTTCCAGACTAGGGGAGGTTTAAAATACTTGCTAATAAATAATACCAGGCATATGTTACTCACTTCCCTGTAGGACTGAAAGCTTCAGGAAGATGTTTTTCCTCCAAGACTCCAAACTGGATGGAATAATAGAACTGTTTTCTTAAATTATACACTCACAAATCATAGCAGTTATAACTTGAACTCCCAGAAATAAAGTGCTAAAGATTTTGTAGAAGATAAACTGGGATTACATTTGCTGTAAATAGCCAGCATTCATGGAACAGTGTGTCAGCTACTGGAATAACTGTGCCTTAACTTTGCAGATCATCTGCAAAGATGGTGCTCCATCTTTTCAAGAATAAAAAGAGGAAAACAAAGCACACTTGGTGCTGGTTACAGGTAGACCAGTCAGATCAGTGCTGAGCATTTTCAGCAATCCCAGGCAATAGAAACTAAACTGCTTGTTGTGCTGGCTGGATAAGAAAAATATGGAAACTATAGAAGCCAGAAGCAAAATGGCCAGCTTAAGGCAGCATTATCAGCAGCTGTTTTTTGGTCTTAAATAGAAAGTGCTTTTTAAAGAGATCTTCTGGGAATACTCCCACAACTAAATGAGC
The DNA here is from genome assembly GCA_025920805.1 of Petroica traversi. Taxonomy (NCBI): domain Eukaryota; kingdom Metazoa; phylum Chordata; class Aves; order Passeriformes; family Petroicidae; genus Petroica; species Petroica traversi. The sequence continues at coordinate 371,626 of JAHLSL010000059.1, forward strand.
CCACAACAGTGTGCTGCTGATGACTAAGTAAATAGAGATGGAGCAGAGTTGAATGGTTCCCAAAGGAGTTGCCATATTTCTTTCCAGGATTTATTGTTCAGGAAAATATGTCTGAGCTGTTTGTGATGCCTTCATAATAAGTATGGTCCTTGTGAGTCCTGGTTTGCACACACTGCTCCAGGGTTTTGGTGTGTTCAGTGTGTCCAGGGCACTGGGAACACCTCAGGCTGTCCCTGCACCCAGCACCCAGGGCCAACTCTGGCACCTGCTCAGCCCTGTTGGGAAAATCAGCATGGGGCTGGCTCTATTTGGGCCAGCTCTTGTCCTTCCAGATAGTGCTTGTGTATGGAAACTCTTCTGTGCTGGGACATACAATAGGATGAGTGGGAACTGTGCTGGGCCTGTTGTGTTTCGTGTTAGAAACAGGATCCTTGTGTACAGGCTGTAGAGCTGAGCTAGGATACTTTTTGCAGTTTTACAGGGGCCTGTCTGAGATGTGCACAGGGGGATGTCCTAGGGAGTTGTACAAAATCTCCAGATTTTCCCAAGACAGAAACAGAAAATTTGAAAAATAAAGGATATTTCAGGATTTTTAACTTCCTTTCAGCAATGGTTGAATGGTTTTGCCAGCATCCAGTGTTTTCTTTGCAGACAAGATGCTGCATAGTCAGTGCAGCAATGAAGATATCACTGTTTTGCTACAACTTCAGCATAAACTCGATTTACAGCTCACAGTACAAGGATACTGAGACCTAGCCAGAGATGGTTTGGTTCTTAAAATGACCTCTTCCATTCAGGATATGCTTTTTCTAAGCACACTTCCTTGCCAGTTCATAATTTCTATTTCAGAATACTTCATTTTTACCTGCAGTGGGAGCAGCCTGACTGCACAGAGGACAACTGTCAGGGGCATACATGCTGCAGATGCCATTAGAAGTAAGTCAGCCCTTTCAAAGACATTTTAAAAATATCATCTTCACAGCCGGTGTGGCCATTTGTTAAAAACAAATGGCACTTGGAGAGCCTGGAAATCAGGGTCAGCCATTAGGTGGACCTAAAATATGTGTCATCTGTTTAGTGTTGTATTCCCTTACCCGCTGCCTTTTCACAGAAGGCAGGTCTCTCGAGGCTGGGGAGATCAGAGGGAAACAGAAGACCCATCTGCAACCTGCTGATGAGCCAGCCATCAACAGATTATCTGTGCTGAGGGTAAGAGCCATGGGCTGAGTGCATCTGTGGCAGGGACAGCACCAGTGCCACAGACATTGCAAGGACCGGCTGATGTGACCTCTGGGGAGGGCACCTTCAGACAGGCAGAAAAAGAAGTTTGGGATTGTTGGGGGAGTCACTCCAGAGTACTTGGCATCAGTGTAAGAATCATAAAAATCAGTGAGCTCAGCCTGGCCCTGTGGTTTCCTTTCTCTCTGGGCAGGGATCTGCACAAACTGGAGGAGCTGCTGGGTGGATGGCATTTGCAACCGCTTTATTTTCCCTGGGCTAAAAATGCTCTGCAAACTTGAGTTTTATTTTCCATTCCTAACAGCTGAGCCCTGGTCTGGAGGAAATGTGTTATTCCACTGTGAAAACATCTAAACAGGTGGAAAGGACAAGGGAGGGTAGAAAGAGGGAGTGGAGAGTCTGGTTTTAGACCGAACTCCTGTTTCCTTTCTAAAAACAGACTGTAGGCCCTGTAGGTCATTTTAAAACTAAAACTTGTATTCACCTTGTCATCTGTTTTTTTATGTGAAAGAGCTTTATGCTGGAAAATACTAGGAAGAAAATGGTTATGGAGACACTGTCAGAGGAAAGAGAAAATTGTGGGCACTGTGGTGCTCTTTTAGTCAGACCCAAACATTCTGCCAATAAACCTCATTTTTCACCTGTAACTTCTGTTATGCCAGCTGGGCTCTCCCATTCAGCTTTACCAAAGGGCTTTCTTTCGTCTTCTGAGAAAGCTCTTTATGAAAACTGTCCTAGCTCTGAGACAGCTCTGTCGGGGCATCCCAGTGCTGCCTCGTGGTGCTGTGTCTGTAGCCACACCCCAGGACAAAAAAGGCCATCGAAACGTGTTGAATTGTGCTGAATGTTACATTTGCTATTTTTTTGGTATGGAAATATTTTCCATTAAGAAGTATGATACTGCCTGGTAAGCCTCCCTTCATCCAAATCCTTTCTGGATTGTAAGTAAGTCTGCAAAGGCAAGGGAATGCACTAATCTATTCTGGTACTGTATGTCTTTATAGGAGCTTTTTAGAAAAGAAAAATAAGAGTCCAGAGACTTATGCTATACAGAATGTAATCATTAAAATTATTCAAAGTTTTACACAAAAGCACTCACATGGATCATTAGGGCAGAAACTTTAATCCACTGAGGTTTAGAAATTAGGAATTTCTTAAGTAGCACCTGAGATTTTCTTTTATTCCCCCTTTACAAGTCTTTGGGGCTTTGTGGATTGTAAATCCTGTGAAAACACTTTTTTTCCCCCAAATAAATATTGTGGAGGAAAAATGAAAAGAGGAGGGATTGTGAGACATGATGCTGTTGGGGTAACTTCTGCCAATGTTATAATTTGTGTGGCCTCTTTGGTCCAAAGCAGAAGGAAGTCTGGGAGGTGGCCTAGCCTGTGGGAACTATGGAATAAATGAATAAAAAGGCACATCTAGCTGCTACACACAACTCAGATAAGGCTGCTGTACATATCAACTGTGTGCTTATTGCACATATTTTTTTTTGCAGTGTTGTTGGCATCAGGCTGCCAAGCACATTTGAGTTGTCTGTATCGGGCTCCACAGCAGGTCTGGTGGGGATGAGAGGGTTCTGCCCCTCCACCAGGAGATCTATGGCCTTTGCAGTGGAAATTTAGGAATCCTACTGTTGCTGGATGAGGCTGGGTGCATTACCTAGAGGTGCCTTGGACAGCCACATCAACTAAGGACTTGTGTGCTCATTAGTTTTATGTGTAAGACTAAGAATAAGTTCATTTCAGGGCTGCCAGAGGCTCATGGCTGGGAATAGCTGATTTAGGCTTGTTTGGTGGGCAATGTCTGCTTGAGGGTAAAGGAAACGTGGTAGAACTCCTCAGAGATTTCTTCTGCTCTGTATAAGCCACTGGAGCAAAAGGCAAGTGGAGTTTGTTATGACTCATTCAGACTCCTCAATACTAATGGCCATTGCAATGAACAACAAAAAAGCAGAGCCAGAAGAATAGGTTGGGTCACCACAAACAGAAATATTTTGACTTCATCCTGTTACAAATAGTCACAGTTCAATATTGAAAATGTTGTGATGCGGTACTGGTGTTCTCAAGAGTACCTGTGATTTGGAAATGCAACCTGGCCAAAGTCAAACATATCAGAAGCAAGTGCCAAAGGGAGCAGAGTAGAGAAAGAAAGACAACTGAAGGAAGAAAACATGAGCAGGGGAAATGATTTTGCTGCCTGATTGCTGGTTTCAAGGTTAAAGAGAAAAGATGAAATCAAAGCACCCATTAATTCTAACTATTCAATCTAACTTAGTTTGCTAATGTTGCAAAACCACAGGTTCACTTTTATCTAAAATTGCAAAAGCGTAATTCAAAGCCTGTTCTAAGAGAATAACGAGATAGCCTGGAAGACCATTACCTAAAACCTAGTTACAATTATATGTTATCTGTGTGGACTCAAGTTTTTATTAGCTTGTGTTTGCCCTCGGGAGCATCAGACAAAGGCCATCTATTTGTCAGGCTCTGGAGGAGTGCTGAACCCCATTTGGACAGGGTTGAGTGCAGGACTCCATCTCTCTATTCTCCCCGGGACTTCCTGGAAGGATGTAAGCATGTGTGGCTTTACCCTGTGCATGTACTGCACCAGAGATCTGAAAATGCCTGGCTGAATTCCCCTGGGGCTTGGGCTGCAGCAGGAACTCTGGCTTGGCTATAAGACTTGCAATCTTACCCCAGGCAAACGACTAAAATTGATTTATTTTTCAGCTGAGAGAAGTTTCTGGTCAGAAAAGTGGATTCAGGACTCGGGGAAGCAGGAGCGGGGAGTGCTGTGCCTCTGGTTGGTTAAACACCCCTTGCTTTTGTGTGCTGGTGGCTGCTTGATAATCCTGTCTGAGTCGTGGTCAGAGTATGGCTCATGTAGATGCAGAGGAAGTATGTTAAATCCAAGTAAGTTAATTATACACTGGACAGTTGGAAGCAGCTAAATCTTATTTTGCCCATCAGAAGCCCAGTCTTTCCCTCTGCAGCTGTGATTTAGTAACAGGGTACTGTTTTGAAGTCTCAGATTAGTCTGTCTTTGAGATCAAAATTAATTCCTTACATAACTCGATTATGAAATTAATGGAGTGATTGATATTGATGATTTGATGCTATTCTGTTAAGCTATTTTTGCTAAAATAGAAAAATGTGTCATGAAAATTTTATTTGTATGCAGTAGAGCATAAATGAAAGAGCTAATTGTATTATTTTCTATTAAAAATAAAAAATGAATAATAATATCTTGACTGTCAGTACTCTTTTGTATCTTTATTGTCTTTGATTCTTTATGGCCTTTACTGGCTTCAGTGGACTTTGGAGCAGACAGTTGCTAATTAATCTTCAAACCTTTACAGAAATGACAATGGCAAGTTCACCATGTGTGCAAAATTCTTTATCTTCTGGGAAAATGTGACATTTACATCATAAACTACAGGTTACAGTCAGATCTGAGGTAATTTCTGTCACCCCTACAAAAGGATCATGTATCAACCATCCAGTGTGTTTCCTTGCCTACCTGCCAGTATGAGGAAAAGTAGGTTTGTGTGTGATCCTCTGTGTGATGTCATATAGCTGTGGACAAAGAATGACTTTTAACAGACACTTTTGTCAGGAAAAAAAAAAATCCAAGATGTTGTCTAGCAGAGAATGATGGCTAAAGACAAAGGAAAAGGATACTCAGAGATGGAAAAATTGTTACTTCAATTTGTAGTGGTAACATACCCCATGTGAGCAAGAATTTCAAGGTCTCCATTATATAAAGTGTTTAGGACATGGAGTGATGCAGGGATGGAGCTCAGAAGGAGACAAAAATCTCTCTGCATGCTCTCTAAGACTGCAAGATGGCTCTGGAAGGAGCCTCTTGCTGAGAGAGTTTTTAAGAAAAAACATGGGGAAGCAACTGCTTTAGTCTGGATTTGGATCCAGGCAAAGTTTAATGTCCGTGGTGAATAAGGACAACTCCTTTGGCAAGTGACATGGAATGGTGAGACTGTCCTGTCACCGTGCTGAACTGAAATCTCACATGATTTGGCTGATGTGATCAAATGAATGTTTCTTCCACTTGACTGTAGCTTCTCTGAAAGTATCAAGCTCCAGTCTCTGGGGTAAATGTAGAATTTTGCTCCTCATTATTAAAGATTATTTTATTTCCTATGCCAGTCCCTGGAAACCTGCCTGGAAAGACATAGATCCCCATGGAGCAACAGCCAGAACCTGGATCACAAAGCTTCCCTCAAAAGACTGCATGATGATAAGTGCTGGGTCATTCTGAAGCACTTCCAAGCCATGACTCTTATTTTTCTCTGTTAAAAACCATTAAAACCTCTGAGGAGAAACACATATAACAGGGATGAAAGCCTGATCTTTGTCAGAGATCCAGATACTGATTGCATTGTAGTTTCAGCAGCTACCATGTGGCTGACTTAAGATCAAGGATGTAAAATAATATAGGAGAACCAATGTGGCTGTGAAAAACTGGGATTTAACCCTTTTTCAACCTAACGAGTCACAGTTTGGAGTGAACAGTGACCATGTATTTCATAAAGGAGGAGCTGTTTTTGTTTTAAAAAGAGCATTCAGATCAGCTGTGTTTGAGCCAATGCTGAAAACAGAGCTGCCAAATTTATCATTGACCAGAAGATTTGTATGGGGCCAAAGGAGGTTGGTACAGAGAGATTAGAAGCAGATTATCAGCATGATTTTAGCTGTATATGTTTCTAGAAGCAAATAATTAGCCTCAGACACAACCTCATCTTAAAATGAGTTCTAAAATATAAATTATTGGTGTGAAAAGACTGATAAAAATTTTTGGAACTGTTACTTTTGCCAGAAGAAATTAATTCCCTGAGGATTTAATTTCAATCAATGTGGTTTCTGTAGCTCTGCTACAAAAAGCCAATATTAAGAAAGTCATTCGGTTCCTTATTTCAAATCCTCCCTGCAGCCTGCCTGAAGAAAAGGGGACAAAAAGAAACAGTTCTGAGGACAGAAATGGGGTCATGCAACTTCTGGAGTTTTGTTACAAAATGGAAAAAATTGCTGGTGGTTTTTTTTGTTTTGTTTTGTTTTGTTTTGTTTTATTTTGGGAGATAAACTGGGTTGATTGACCTTATTTTCTGAATTGAGGGACAGGAGCAGCTCCCAGCAGGAGCACTGGTCTTATCCAGAAGAGATTGCCACCCAGGGAAATGAGCATAATCAAGTTGAGAAATGGCATTAATTTGTGCTTGTGCCATGTGTGTCCTGATAGCTTTGGAAATGAAGGAACTGCCCATGGTTTGTCAGCAATATCCAGGTTTCCTTATGTTCTCCATGGCAGCCTGGATGTCTGATATCACCTCTTTCAGCTTAAACAGCCATGTGGAAAGCATTATAGAATTGTTGGCGACAGTGGGGAAAAAGTGATTGGTTTAAAATTGGTATGTTTACATGTTTTTTCAAAGCATGAAGATTCAAGTAGTTTCCTTATGCCCTGTTCCCTCATGTTGCTTTGAAAGCCTTCGATAAAGAAATTATGGGCCTTTCTGGAGAGTAAATCTGAGTCCATTTTAGTATTTGAAAACTTTTAAAAATTATTGGAAAATAAATTTAAAATAAAATATCCCCTATCGCAACATAGGCAAAGTGACAAAGGCAAATGAGGAATGAAAACTCTATGTACATTGGTCTGGACACTAGAGAGGTTTTTTTATAAGGCAAAACTTTATGCTGCTGGTACTCTCACATTGTTGAATTAGAAATCAAACCTTTTCAGGTAACAAGATGGGCTCTTTGGACAAACTTGAAAACTACTGATTTTGTCCAGTCTCCTTCTTTCCAGGGAAAACATCTTCCATGCTGTACATCCAGCACTGCTAAATTATCTTCTGCCTCCCCACTCTGGGTGTCCCCATCTGGTGAAATCCACATTTCCAGTGGAACACAAATCCTCAGGAGGCTGGATGAGAAGGTGAGACTGAGGTCTCCAGGGTGTCTGTGCTAGGAGACCATCCTTGACCTTCCCCTTTATCAGGAAGAGCTGGCAAAAGGACAGATTTTGCTGCAGGATTAGGACTGGCGGATGGGGATAGAAACACTTCTACCACTGGAATTTCATCACCGAGGCTTTTAATTTCCCATATTTCCCTGTCCCCCTCTGACAGCTGGGGGTCACTCTTGGTGTCTCAGGACTGACTGAGTTCTTTCCTAGGTGATTTTAAACCCAGGAACTCAATTGTTACCAAGAAATCCAGGACCATGTTATACACAAAAAGGGCATCCTTCTAAATAAAATGCAAGCTAACACCCAACTCCCTCCAAGTTGCCTGATGAATAGGAAGCTGCATTTTTTCACAAGGATGTCCTGGTTTATCCACTAAGTGCCATGGATACTGAGTGACACTTGTGACACTGCTTCAGGGAAGGTGACGGTTCCATGCCTGGTGGGAGAAGAGGGAGGAAAGCATCCACCCCGCTAATGGCTTCCAGTTCAGGGTGACCACTGGCCTGTCCAGGCAGTGACTTTGGCAAGGGTGTAATTCCTGCATGGATGGCACAAGCTGCCGCACAGCACCCTAATGAGAGGAATGCTACTGCTGCTTAGTGTGAAAATAAATATACATTTCTTCCTCATGGCAGAAGTGTTTGAGAACCTGTGCTCAAGTGGGAGGGTAGGGGGAAAGAAAGAAAAGACACAAATGGGGCCTGGCATCTGCCAGATATATGAGCTGTTTCAAAAGTACATGTGTCATTGGCTCATTATTCATCAATGCTTCATCACACGGAGTTTATGGTGGCATTAAAACTGGAGAAATAAAAAAAGATGTCATTTATATGAAATGCTGGAGACACTCCCTCCACCCTTTGATTCCTTCAATAAGCTGGAAGGAGGTTTGTGTGTGTATGAGAAAGTGTGCTGTACAATGCCAGCCTTTATTCTCTCCTTGAATTACTCATACTGTGCAGTATGTAGCATAAAAAAAAAAAAAAAAAAAAAAAAAAAAAAAAAGGGGTTTATTTTACTGTTAAGAAATAACAGTGAAACACTGGAGCTAAGCTACAATGTGAGCGAATGCAGTGATGGCTTCTGGAGTCTAGAGTGGCTTTTTTGGATGCCCGTGTCTCTTTGTGCTTCACGCTGCAGTTGCTACTTTCCTCTGCACACTGGACAACACACGTTCCTTCCACAGCCCCCTAAGTCCTGACATCAACAAAAAAGTGGTTGTTGTCCCACTGCACGAAGTTCTGCGGGCTGTTAAACCATGGAGGTGGAAAGCCCCAGGCTGGTGCTGGAGCAGGGCTGGAAATTTGGGATCATCAGTGCAAGGAATCAGGGCAAGATGAAGAACTCTGCATAAGACCCCAAATCTCATTGTAAAGCAGCTGTCTAATGGAGGATTGTGAGTTCAAGAGCTGACCTCCTTCCCCAGGGTTTTGGGGTTTTTTAAGCCTTCTAGGTTTTCCCTGCTGACAAAAATGGGCATCTTTTAAAATCTGAACCATGGCACAGAGCAAAGAGGGATAGGGGAGGCTGAGGGCAGTGGCTTTGGAATGGGGCAGTGCTGCCTCAGAGCCAGGGAAGCACAGCCAGAGAGGGGCAGGAGACCCTTGGAAGGACCTGGGAGAAAGAGCAGGGGGTGCAGGGCTGTGCATTTTTGTCTTGTGCTGACATCCATCCTAAGGAATTCACATGGGTGTGTTCTCACTGTCTGGCCATCAGCTAATCAAATCGCATGAGCATTTTGATTGCTCATTTTGGAGCTGTTTAGTTTTTCAAAGTTAATTTCCTAATTTAGGCAAAACACTGATCTTTTTTCCCTATCTTTTTCCCATTTTTTGCTAAGAGGTGAGTCAACTTTTACTACCTATGGCATTATCCAAGGTTTCTTCAGGCCCAACATAACACAATAGATTGGACTGGCTCCAGAAGAGTTTGTTTAGACACATATATAATTATTACTTTGTAACAGGATGCATCTTTAAGTTATAATTTAAATATGATAAATGAGCCAAACGCAAAGAGTTTTATTATCCCAGGACACAGTTATTACCAACTTAACAGGAAACACCTGCAAGCTATTGTTAAAACTAGAGATGGCAGAAAAATGGGGAAATAATTTTTGTGAAACAAAGAAACAGAATTATTGAAGTTATTGTATTCTGAAAGATTCAAACATATCCATTTGGGCAAAATTTTATGCATTGTTTTTATTGAAATCCTGTCTCTATGTTCTCATTGGCAGAGAACCATTACTAATGGTTCTACTGAGAACTAGTGTTTAGCTAAAGGACGGGTACTTAAAGGACTTTTGAAGCCATGTAAATTTAAAAACTTATTGAAACAGTGATCAGAGGCGAGATTCAGTGAGGAGAGTGATCTCAGTAATGGGGAAGCATGGACACCAGAGAAGGTTTTAGGAGAGCTACAGAGCATTGGTGAAAGGTCAAGAAGTGTCTGTCAGCATTGTGATCACCACCTGAGAGGGCTTTCTCAGTAACTCAGTGTTGATGTGTTTTTGTTGCGGGTTTTTTTTTTTGTTTGTTTTTTAAGAAAATGCTTAATTTCAAAAAATTCTAGAAAACCATTTGAAGATATTTTTACTTTATGGTTTTGAAATTGTTGTTTTACATCCTTCTGGTAATGTCATGAGAGATAAAACAGATGATTTTGTATTAAAAATCTGGAAGGGCAAAAAAGATTTATTATTCTGTCCTCCAGATTATAATGATCTACTGTGTATGCTGAGTTTTAAATGCTGCTGCTACATTGATATGCCATTGTCAGATGTGCAACCCCAAATTTGAATGTGTTTCAAATGACCAATGACATGTTAGGCTATACCTTGCAGGGTGACATGAAACCCTTAATGAAAACAGTTTTCCAATTTTTGAAAAAAGGTTGCATTAAACTAAGGGATCATTATTAAATTAATTAGTATGGAAAATGCATAACGGTTATGTTATTGTTATTGAACAGACCATCAACCTAAACAGATTATTGTAGAGGCAAACTGTTTATTCTGGCTTTTTAGCGATAGTGTTTTTAGTGTGGCAAATTTTTAAGTTTAATAACGTTTTTTCCCAGTAGGAAAATGGGCATGTTTGGTGAGCTGTTTAATGAAAAAACTTTTAAAATTATGGAATATGTTTGCAATAGATGTTTTTGAGAGTTTGTGAGTCTCAGGAGACTTCCACAGGCTTGGATCACTTAAATATGGGAATGGTGTCACCAAGTCAGGAGGAGGCTTTAGAAATGTTACCTGACTCACCCTGTCTACTCAGTCTTCTCAGACTAGATTTGGAAGAGTGTATTTTGTAAATGCACTTTTCATGTAAAATGCACTGCACTAACTTAAAGCAGGGTGCTGTTTGATGAAAACACTTCTCCTTTTTGCAATACAAACAGAAAGACAGAGACCAGAAGACTAAGCTGGCTGGAAATTGCGGTAAACAAGAATGAAATTGAGTTATTGCTATCCTTTACTCCTTGATGTCTTTAACCTGTTATTTCCCCCTAAATTCAGATTCACCTTCTAAATGTGCAAATGTGAAATAGTTTATTACTCAACCTTGTTACATTATATTTATTAGCTTTTTACTTTTCCTACAGTGATGTGGTGAATAAGAGAAGTGACTGGAACACATGCTGCTCCTCTTTCCCCTGGTTCCATCAGACTTTCCCATTGTGCATGCACAAGGAAGAGAGGACATGACTGAGTAATCAAAATGAGTCACTTTTCTATCTTTGGTGAAATAACTCTGTTCAGCACTCCCCTCTGCCAAGTAGCAGGCAGCTATTGCAAGTAGGTAATTGCCCTGCTAACACATGCCAGGGCTCAGATAAGAACCAAGCTGGGTACATGCTGAGTATTAACAAATTCTCCAAGTCCTGACTCTGCAGAATAAGATTCAGAATTTTCATCCAAGATAATATGCTCTAATTAACCAGTGCACAGTACTTTGCACTAAATACAGGGCTTGAATAGAGCTTTCGGAATGGGATAATGGAGGCTTATTAGGTTAATAAAGAATCATGTGTTCCAAGGCTGACTTAAAAACACAATTAGACTTCCTTTAAAAAAGGCCAAAGTATTTCAGATTTAATCAGTGCCCTGGAGGTTATTGAAATTATAAAATAGGTTTGGCAATTGATAAGTGACATCATTTATGCTTTTCAGAAAATGAAAATGCTCTAAAGAAACACCAGGAGCTTTGGTAGCTAAAAGCCACCTGAAAACAGCCTCAGAGACTGGATGCTTTTTTGTTCAGCATTTAGATAGAAAACATTTTATTACAAAAGTGGGAACCAATCTCTAATATTTTGTGAGATACATAAGATGTGTATTTTCCTCAAAGCAGTGGCTTCAGGCACTTTGATGAGTTAATGGTGTCTTACAAAATGCTTTCACAGTGCTCCTTTCTTCTCAAACCTTGGGAATATCACGGAGTTTTCCAGAGGTTCCATGGTCCAGTTTTGGGTCACCTGGTCTACAGCTTTGAGTATCTGGAGTAGTCCATTTTCTGTGATGCATCACTCAGTGGTGTCCCTACTGGCTTCTCCTTAAGTCCATGTGGCATCTATGTGACATTAGTGGGTGCCTTCAGTGGCCAAAAACATTGGGCTGCAGATATCCAGCCACAGGGAACTGATTTCAGAGCTCTGTGCTAGATCTGCATGACTTCCTTGGGATGCTGGTGGATGAGGGGCTGGACAGGACTCAGCAACATGAACTTGCAGCCCAGAAAAGCCAATCATGTCCTGGAATGCATAAAAAAAAGCAGGATTCTGCCCCTCTGCTCCACTCAGGTGAGAGCCCACCAGCAGAGCTGCCTCCAGCCCTGGGCCCAGCACAGGAAGGACAGGGAGCTGCTGGAGCCAGTCCAGAGCAGGGACACCAAGGGGATCAGAGGGTTGGAGCAGCTCTACTGGGAGTCAAGGCTGAGAGAATTGGGATTGTTGTGCTTGAAGAAGAGATTCTTTGGGGTGACATCACCAGGCTTTGCAGTGCCTGAAGGGAGCCTGCAAAAACATGGAGAGAGACTATTGACAAGGGCCTGGAGTGACAGAAGAAGGGGGAATGGCTTCACATGATCAGAGAGGAGGTTTAGAATGGATATTAGGAGGAAATTTTTCCATGTGAGGGTGGTGAGGCCCTGGCACGGGTTGCCCAGCAGAGCTGTGGCTATTCCATCCCTGGAAGTGTCCAAAGCCAGGTTGGATGGGCATCTGAACAACCTGGGATAGTGGAAGGTGTCTCTACCTGGCAAGGGGTGGGATTGGATGGCCTTTAACTTCCCTTCCAACCCAAACCATTCTATGATTCTACAGCTCCTGCATGGACACAAACCCTTGGAACTCTCAATCCCATAGAATGGTGAGAATTTAGTCTCTGTTTTTCTCCGCAATTTTCTTTCAATAACTACTCTCAACAACTTGAAACACTTGCTGGGTTGGTCTGACACTTGACAGTGTTGTCTGACTCCTTCCTTGAGTCTTCTGTTGTGAATGTATAACACAGCAGCCCACACATTACGTGCATTTCTACTTCTTTTTTTCTTCTTTTTTAGGAGATGAGTTTTCATATATGCCCTGAAATGTATTTACTCTGCCAACAATCTGTGCCATTATTACTGCTTTTTATCAATTAAAATTTTTCTTAGCTGATTACGTAGCAACTGATGAGCCAAACACCCCAGGGCCTGATCATCAGGCAAAAATCCTCACCTGAAATCAAAGGGAGTTTCAGCCTAAAGGTTGGGACTGTCATAAATATTGAAAAACATCATCAAAATGGATCATGCCATCATGTATGTGCAATCAGAACAGCCAAATGTGTTTTAACCTTTTTAGTGGAAATAATACTTAAAAAGAATAATACTGGAAGGGTGGGAACACATCTGAGGAAAGAGTCTGCAAGTAAAATTTAGCTCATGTGACTGGTTTGATATATTAACGAGAGATTATTTCTAGGATTGACACTGGCAGAATTTAGTCCTTTCTTTTCAGATCTTCTCAGATTAATTTGAATTTTCTCACATTTTAAAAAATCAAATATTCATCCAACTTTTTTTCAGTTTTTCTCCACTCATCACCCATCTTCCTTCATCCTAGCTGAATTTAAACTCTGGTTGACCCATAATTAATACTTGGAAGACTGTAACTCTCAATAGCTGCAAAAATATTTTAAAACACTTCAGCCTGTCAAGGCACAAACTTTTCTCCTCCTCTTCCAGCTATTCAGTGAGTATCACTATATTTGACTGCTATCTGCTCTAAAAAGTGTTAGAGTTAAGTACATAGGACAAATCCAGATTTCTAGGAGGGCTCCCACGTGCCTTGCGTTGAACCCTAATTTCCGTGTGTGTCATAGAATACAGTTATTTATACAGTCAGTTCAGTGCCAGCTCCCCAGCCAAGAGATATGCAGGAAATTTGTGCAGAACTGACACCACCTCCTGAATGCCAGCTGAGTATTATCTGTGGGTCTCTTCTTATCCATGAGGGTGTGAACAAAGCAGTGCTTGGTCAGGACAGGCCATAATGAAAGGAGGAGGTATAATGCAGCACAGAAAATCAAATGGCCACCAAG